>OX451392.1:2687524-3134383 GCA_949629135.1 Eremobia ochroleuca
AATTTGGTGCAGGTGCTATCTGTTTATCTAGGAAGTAATTGTGTAGAACAGCAAGCCTGGTGTTTGTCATTATGTCAAATAGAATCTATATACACCTTTGTAAAACCAATATACAATGTATGACTTCTAGCCATTTTTGTAGTTATCTTTTCATCTTATTTTCTACATTAATGCCACTGTACTTAGTATAGTTATTTCTGTGTTGGTTGGTTTCATCCAGTTTTTGTTAAATAAATTACAATTCTTTACGTCATCCAAAACTTCGCCAAAATAACAACACTACCTAGGCAGAAAATATGATAGGTCTTGTTTACTCTCAATAAGCAGATGGTGATAAGTAGGTATCCATGACCCATACCTGTAATTCTCCTTAGAATTAATTAAAATTGATCCCAAAACGGTCTCACTCCATACCACGCTCATAGACCATATTCAGGTGTACCTCCATCTCGTGGCCGTCTCTCATTTCTTATTCATCATCGGAACCTGTTCAATTAATGTTACATCGCTCAACAGTACCTACTAGTACTACCCTTGTCAATCAACGTCCATTTTGTGTCCTCACATCCCATTTTGAAAGTATCCTTTTGTTTATGTCCTATGTATTACTTTTCTTAACATGTTAAGGTCCCCTGTGGAGTCTTTCAATCGGTTTGGAATTGGAACTATATAAATTTTCTGTTTTTCGAAGTCTGTTGCTCAAATTGGTGGATTTTAATTTTGGATTGTACTTTTTGTCCACTTTAGCCCTGGATCGAAAGATCTGGAAGTCATGGGGTCAAGCCTTTGCCCATCAGTGAGATGATGCTAGCCAACAGTAACAGTACCTTTTTGTGATACCGAATTGTCTGGCTTTAAAGCCCTATATATTGATATTCTTTTGTTTATCCATTCAATATCGCCACTTGAATACTAGAACAATATTAAATTAGAGATGACTTAATTAGTGATGACTTTTATGTTTTAAACAGTATATGACACTGAAGAGGTTTTTGGCCAGAGTTAATTCGAAGTGGGAGCCTGGTGATCCGTCACACACGGTATCCGGTATCCTAATAAGGACGCCAGTCTCTCTCAAAGTATCATATTTTGTGCATTCTTGTCAAACGCTATAATTCTTGTCTCTACGTTTCTAAGTGTGTTTTTTTTTTGTGTATAGATAAAAATAAAGATTAAATCATCGATCATATACGGCATCAATAAACAAATATCATACAATATCAGACGGTGAAGAATACGATACAAATGCGAACAACTAGAATAATAAATCACATGTATAAAATAGTATCTAAGTTATTCATGAATGCAAATGTAGAAAATCAAAGACTTTTTTCAAAGCGATCCCTGGAAGCATATTATAGTGACGTAAAGTAAACAGAAGGGTAAATAAGAGGATGGCTCTAAGGGGATGAATCTTCTCATACAATGCCGGAGGTCAGTTAGGGTCACATTTAATATACTCCCCAAAATGTTGTATTACCCTCTACGGGATGCTACTTGGGTATCTTCGCAGGTAACTACACTATATACTTTTGTGTAGTGCAAGCCAGAATTATTGGCACAGCAAAAATATTTTTCTTTTGTTTGTAAAAATAAGACAAGCGCAAAATGTTGTATAAATATTATACATATATAATTCTAATCATATTTCAAGGAACTTGATAATAATAAAAGACGTGTACGTCTGACTGACTTAATTCCGTAAAGAGAAAATCAAGATTTTCCGCCTTTTTTTGACAGCTGTCAAAGCTGTCAAAAATCTCTTATATCACATTTTCAGGTATTGATTATAATTCTTGTTCAAGACTAGTTGTTATTACTGTTCACAGCGACGGCGTTCCGAACTGTGCTATTGCATTTAATCCCTGTGTCGGCTTCCGCTTGGAATTCTAATTAGCGGTGTGCGCATGCATAATAATCTGTTCTCATGATACGAATTTCCATGCTGAGCGTTTGAATTACAACCTGCAAAATTCTGTAAAATATTGTCACCTGCAGCGAATTCAGGTTTATTGGAAGATAATGTGTAGTGGGAAAATTATGAGATTGAGCAGCAAAATGTACTTTGCATCACTCTATCGAATGGTTTCTAGCGTGACATCATAACATTTGAGGCCAATTCTAAATAGAAAGTTGTACTGATATGACAACAAACCTCTGCGAGTGTACTTATGTCTAAAATCTGTTTTTTTTTTTATGTACCTACAAGTAAAATCGTTACTTTTTACTACTAGTCTAAGTATTTGATTTGTTAAAAAAAAAAAACTAAACAAAGGAGCTCGTGGCTAACTAATAACTGTCGCACGGGTCGATCAAATGTTATGCTAAGCTTTCTGCGGTTGTTCATGGATGGGTGACCATCACACCATGGAGACCGCTTCGTGCCTTGGAAAGCATGTTAAGCTGTTGGTCTCGGCTGTTATTCGCTGATCTATGATAGTCGCAACGGGTAGTCAGAAGCCCAAAAGTCTGACAACCAGTCTTACCTAGGTTTAGGTTGTGGAGGTCAGATAGGCATTAAATCATAGTATTCAGCTGCATCCGATTATATTGGAGGAAAACTCTTTGCCTCGCCTTTTTCCAACTAGTTTGAAATAAAGGCGAGGCAGTTTGACGAAGAAAAACTAATGATTACTTTCAAACCAAACAATAACTTCTAAATCACTATCCCACCACCATTTTAAATTCATTCAACAAACAGAACATTTAACGCATTACAAACAGTTCTCCGCGAAAAATTTCCATAACATTATTTTATGTGGCCTCAAGTGTACAGAGATGGTGAAATGAATGTCGCCTGTGGGACCATAAATCCTTAAATATTAAAACTGGCGTGGCAGTGACCATAGCTACGACGAGGAATAATGAAGACATTCAACATGTTTGTCCTGTGAAAAGGGGTGCACTTGGTTTCTGATTTTTTTATGAAAATATAACGATATTTTCTTTTGTGTTTTTATTTTAGGGTTCCGTAGTCAACAAGGAACCCTTACAATTTTACCATGTCTTCTGTCCGTCCGTCCGTCCGTCCGTCCGTCCATCCGTCCGTCCATCCGTGCGACCGTCCGTCCGTCCGTCCACCCGAAACTTTGCTCAGAGACTTTGTACTAGAAAGCTATAATTTGGCATGGATCATCATCATCATCTGCCTAGCCTTTTCCCAACTATGTTGGGGTCGGCTTCCAGTCTAACCGGATGCAGCTGAATACCAGTATTTTACGTGGAGCGACTGCCTATCTGACCTCCACAACCCAGTTACTGGGTAATAAGGTACCCCTAGGTAAGACAAAGAGAAAATAAAGAGATAATTTGGCATGGATACATGCGAGAATTAATCACGCCGACAAAGCGGTGAAATAAAATAATGAAAAAAAATTTTTTTTTAGGGTAAGTAGGTACTACACGTACAGTGGTGATGTATTTTTTTCTCTTATACATGGTGTGGGGTTGGATAGGTCTTTCAAAAATATTGTGGGTTTGTGAAAATCATTTTCGATTCAGGGCTGCTTTTGTGAAATATTAAGTGCAATGTTTGGGAAAACATGATTTTCAAATACCTGCAAAACGTAAATGTTAGGTTTGTTCTTGGGATAAATTCAGTCCAACTAGGGAACCCTTCATTGTGCGTGGTCTGACACGCACATGGCCGGTTTTTAGGGTTACATACCCAAAGGGTGAAACGGGACACTATTACTAAGACTCCGCTGTCCGTCCGTCCGTCCGTCCGTCCATACGTCTGTCACCAGGCTGTATCTCATGAACCGTGAAATTTTGAAATTTTCACAGATGATGTATTTCTGTTGCCGCTATAACAGCAACTACTAAAAAAGAGAATAAAATAAATATTTAAGTAGGCTCCCATACAACAAACGTGATTTTTTATGCCGTTTTTATAGATAATGGTACGGAAACCTTCGTGCGGGAATCCGACTGGCACTTGGCCGGTTTTTTTTTATAGATAATGGTACGGAACTCATCATGCGCGAATCCGACTCGCACTTAGCCGTTTTTTTTTATTATTGTCGTTCTGGGTTTTATTCGCTTTGTGC
This sequence comes from Eremobia ochroleuca, assembly GCA_949629135.1. Lineage (NCBI taxonomy): Eukaryota > Metazoa > Arthropoda > Insecta > Lepidoptera > Noctuidae > Eremobia > Eremobia ochroleuca. The sequence goes on from OX451392.1 coordinate 2,691,574, forward strand.
CCTTGTGTTGAAGGTATATTTTATGAACATTTTTCGGAACATGCTTAGGTATGTTTATTTTTATTCCTGACAGAAGTGACTGAGATATACTTTTTGATAAAACAATCTGCTACAAGTATAATGAGCAGCAATACAATAAAGTGAATATTACGAAGCGAATTGAAAACCATTTTAACAAGAAAGTTAATAAGGTAAAGCAAAATGGGAAGATAATAAATATGTTAGCTGTAACAGAACTTTGTGAAGTATATTTTAGGGTTCTGTACCCAAAGGAACTCTATTACTAAGGCTCCGCTGTCCGTCAGTCTGTATAGCAGCGGGTTGTATCTCATGAACCACAGTTTCAAAGAGTGTCTATTTCCATTGACGCTATAACAAATAAAAATAAAATAAAGTTAAAAATTAAAAGGGTCCCCAAACAAGAAACATATTTTATTTTTTAATATGTAGTGTTAAATATTGTACGATGGTACGGAACCCTTCGTGTGCGAGTCCGACTCGCACTTGGCCGGTTTTAAAAAGTCTAGTTTTGCTCAAACTTTAAAAAAATATCAACTTTGATGGATTTTAACTATAGATATAAACGTAGCGCTTTTCGAGATTAAGGACTTGGAAATTTTGTAATCAAATGTAAAAGATTTTCAACGGAGATAACCTTACCAATACTCGTACACCAGTAATATTGAACAAAATAGAGTCTAATAAGATAAGCAAATTGGAGTGAGACGTTCAATGTTCTTCCTTGCCGTCTAGACCATATACTCAAAACTATTCAATAAAATATCAAAATTTCTAAGAAGTAATAAGATAGTAATTTGATTTCTCAAGTGATCTTTTCATATAATTTACAAAGCAACATTGCAATACTTCAAAAACGTAATTTTCTCTCTTCTAATTTTTATTTTTTATGCTTGAAAATGTAAAAATACACAGTAAACAGCACAATGAGGTTGGCAACTTAATATATCAAAGAAACCCTTAATATATGATTAAATTAAGCAACAATAATATTTTTCTTAAACAAACGTAAAGTACTGCCAAGATTTGGTCCGCTCTCGAAAAATAATTTTGTCGGTACCTACGAAAGTTGAGAATCAAAAAGGGCTCTTGCTGAATTAATTTTATTGCCTCAAAAACTCATCGTAAATGACTTTTAAAAGTAACAAAAAATATATAAGATTTCTCTTTTTCCCTTTGCAAATCCATCACGACGGTTGAAATTAGATACGAAATTAAATTAGATGTTACTTTTTCTTTCAAGTTTTTTTCAAGACTTTCTTGTGGGTTGAGCTTTGTTAAAAATTGGCTGGAATAGTGAAGGTTTCATGCAAATAGTTTCGGCATGAGATATATGAGAATTAAAGTGCATGTCGTGATGATTTCGTTTCTCATATAAAGTATGCATTATACATGTAGGTTATTCCTGGGTCGTTTATTTCAGACCTCACAAGAAGACGTTACAGTAGTACTTGATGACCCGCCGCTGTTCCACATGGGTGCAAGTTATATATTGATGTGGCAAAATTACAAAACGGTGAGATTTATACCTATGCTACATTTAAACCTAGAGTGGGCGCGCTATTCCGTATAACGTCACTGGGCGCGTGAGGAGCATTTTTTCGCACGTCTTCGTTGTTGAGTTTAAGTAAGAATACTACAATTAAATTAATTTGATTTTTCGCGGTTTAACTAAAAGATAAATGATTCATAAGAAAACATCATATTTAAAAATTACAAAAAACACGTCTTGACTTGTAATATTATTTGGAAAAAGTAATTTTTGACCTGTTTGACTTATTCTTCATAATATTAATAGAAAATAGAAAAATATTACGAAATTATACATTTTCTACACCTTCATGATAAGTTCTGTCTGATCGAGTTCACCCTTACGGCACGGGTCGATGACAAAAATGGAGGCAGCTACTAAAATGCCTAAACTTAACCCGCAAATATTTTACAAAACGTTTTCGTTTTTTCGCCGAGGGCGGCAAAATGCTAATAGCGCGCCCACTATAGGGTTAAGCTAATTATAATGTGTTTATGTATACATTGTGTATTAGAAAGATGTGGTCAAATGTAAGGTCGTAATACAGACTATTAATCCAAACAAAATCCGTGGGAACAACACCATAATCGCAAAAATATCAACTTTCCCATACAAAACTTCAATACCCTGCTCGACGCAGTTTGGAACGGCTGTTTACTTTTTCTCACATTTTTCTGATACACGCTGTATAAACACATAAACCTTTCAAAAATAAATGTGGATTTGGAGAAATGATGGTGAAAACCGCATCATTGAATCAGTTAGAAGAATTAAACGGATATTATATTGTGTCTTATTTATTTTTATTTACAGAATTTATTTATTTAGTTTATTTTACCATTTATGTACAGACATTATAATAAACAGACAAGAAAAAAAACTGATAAGAAAAATAGATGCAAAGGTGATGCTTATTTCATAAGAAATCTCTACCAGCATACCTGCAATAGGACAATAGAAAGAGAGATGTAGAATAAACAACCCTTATATATATAATAAAAAGTCATTATAAAGGTCATTATAAAGGTATATAATGACTGACAAAACATTTACTCAAACGATTACCTCCGTTGTTCACTCGACAACTTGCGTGGGAAGAGCAGTAAGTAGTCAGATTTCTTTTAATCCCGAACTCAAAATTTACGCAAAATATTCCTGAGTTTTAAACTCAAAATATCCTTGAAAGCCTCATCAATCAAATTAAACTCCAACCTTAAAATGAGCAGGTAGAAGGTAAAATACACTCGTTGTACACAATATTTTTACGTCAAGAGTTACGCGTTTTGGTTAGCAGGAAAGCAATAAAGATATATTAAAGCTACGCTTAATAGGGTACGTATGGCATCAGTCATTCTGTCGCGCAGAACGTCGGATATTTTCAATCTGCTGAGTTCGTTTGAACGTGCGTCGCGTCATCATTACGCTTTATTAAAGCGTTACAAGCGCTGGCTTCCAACGAGATGTGAACATACCGCACTGTCAGATGTTATGGATTTGTTGGTTTCAACATTTTTGCATGGCGCTGAAAATGCATTTTTGGACGTTCTTTGTTAATCCTGGCTGTTTGGCTTCGACGGCAATAGTTCTTCAAAACAAGTCTTCTTTACGTCATCCAATGTCCAACTTCACCTACTGGTGGAACCGTAGGAGCGAGGTTGCGGGCGGCGAGCAATGGGCAGTTCGCCGTCTGGTAAGGACCAGGCTCGGGTCGACGGCGCGTTGTGTTCCACGCGCGCCTCAAAGAGATGTCAGCAGTGACGGGGCCCACTGGGGCCGATGCTTGCCAGGGTCGCGGGTTGTTCGAAAGAGTTACCGTGGCCCTTGGCACAGGCAACTGAAGGAACACGGGTGGGTTTTAGTCAGTAAAAGTCTGACACACCCTCCCGTTCCGCCCAGAACGGGAGAAGTTATTTGATAATTTCCCACCGCAAAAAAAAAAAAAGAAAAAAAAAAAACGTGCGTCGCGTCATCATTACGCTTTATTAAAGCGTTACAAGCGCTGGCTTCCAACGAGATGTGAACATACCGCACTGTCAGATGTTATGGATTTGTTGGTTTCAACATTTTTGCATGGCGCTGAAAATGCATTCTTGGACGTTCTTTGTTAATCCTGGCTATTTGGCTTCAACGGCAATAATTCTTCAAAACGAGTCTTCTTTACGTCATCCAATGTCCAACTTCACCTACTGGTGGAGATAAACGGTCTCTCTTTGACTGTAGATACCAGGTTCCACCCTCCTGACTGTGTCAGCCATAATGGGTTTTGCCATCATCAGGTACCTACTCCAAGACAAAACGTTGACGCCGTCACCATGACAAAGAGTAGGTACCCTTCAACATCAGATGCCTTCTTTTTATCTTGTTTTGACGCAAGCTATAAGAAAAACGATCCGAATTTTCGAATTAAATACTATTTCCATAATAACTGATCACTTTATTTGAATATCAATATTCTTGACTATAAATGAAAAATCAAAATAAAAAAATGTTGTAACCGAAAAGGTTTGGAACCAACAGTTTGGAATTCAATTCCGAGTTTTATTACCAACCAAAGCCTGGCATCAGCACAAAAAAACTTTTGAACAAAATAACAACTAAATAAATGCTTCATATTCATTCTACGGTTACCTTGGTACCCACCAAGGGACCCGTAGAATGAATATGAAGCATTTATTTATTTATAACGCTGTATCACAAGTTTAAGGCTAAGTACTCAATCAATCATTCTAACAGGTCCCATAGGTTTTCTTCAAGTTTTCCGTAAATTACTTCAATATTTGTTTTTCCTGACATTGAGAACATGTCTTCGGTAGAAAAACATATTATTCTTAATATCCATATGAACGTACCTATACAGGGTATCCCTGGAAGTATGGATCAAATCGAATAGGGGCGTGGGCAAGTTCATTTCCAAACTTTTTAACCGTGAGATAGTCGGTGCAACTGAATAAAATTTTTGCTCGAAAATTGAATAAAATTTTTGCAATAAATGTTTTTTTTTTATTAAAAACATGTTTAGCTAGTTAGGTACCCAAAACAGATATCTTAAATATTTAGAAAAATATTTTTATGAAAAAATATTTTCAGACTTTTAATTAAGTCATTACCAGTGTCGCTAAAAAAAAAAAATATCGTCTGTTTCTTGTATTTTGTCAGTAGTGACGTATCATCCATACAAAACTTCAATACCCTGCTCGACGCAGTTTGGAACGGCTGTTTACTTTTTCTCACATTTTTCTGATACACGCTGTATAAACACATAAACCTTTCAAAAATAAATGTGGATTTGGAGAAATGATGGTGAAAACCGCATCATTGAATCAGTTAGAAGAATTAAACGGATATTATATTGTGTCTTATTTATTTTTATTTACAGAATTTATTTATTTATTTTATTTTACCATTTATGTACAGACATTATAATAAACAGACAAGAAAAAAAACTGATAAGAAAAATAGATGCAAAGGTGATGCTTATTTCATAAGAAATCTCTACCAGCATACCTGCAATAGGACAATAGAAAGAGAGATGTAGAATAAACAACCCTTATATATATAATAAAAAGTCATTATAAAGGTCATTATAAAGGTATATAATGACTGACAAAACATTTACTCAAACGATTACCTCCGTTGTTCACTCGACAACTTGCGTGGGAAGAGCAGTAAGTAGTCAGATTTCTTTTAATCCCGAACTCAAAATTTACGCAAAATATTCCTGAGTTTTAAACTCAAAATATCCTTGAAAGCCTCATCAATCAAATTAAACTCCAACCTTAAAATGAGCAGGTAGAAGGTAAAATACACTCGTTGTACACAATATTTTTACGTCAAGAGTTACGCGTTTTGGTTAGCAGGAAAGCAATAAAGATATATTAAAGCTACGCTTAATAGGGTACGTATGGCATCAGTCATTCTGTCGCGCAGAACGTCGGATATTTTCAATCTGCTGAGTTCGTTTGAACGTGCGTCGCGTCATCATTACGCTTTATTAAAGCGTTACAAGCGCTGGCTTCCAACGAGATGTGAACATACCGCACTGTCAGATGTTATGGATTTGTTGGTTTCAACATTTTTGCATGGCGCTGAAAATGCATTTTTGGACGTTCTTTGTTAATCCTGGCTGTTTGGCTTCGACGGCAATAGTTCTTCAAAACAAGTCTTCTTTACGTCATCCAATGTCCAACTTCACCTACTGGTGGAACCGTAGGAGCGAGGTTGCGGGCGGCGAGCAATGGGCAGTTCGCCGTCTGGTAAGGACCAGGCTCGGGTCGACGGCGCGTTGTGTTCCACGCGCGCCTCAAAGAGATGTCAGCAGTGACGGGGCCCACTGGGGCCGATGCTTGCCAGGGTCGCGGGTTGTTCGAAAGAGTTACCGTGGCCCTTGGCACAGGCAACTGAAGGAACACGGGTGGGTTTTAGTCAGTAAAAGTCTGACACACCCTCCCGTTCCGCCCAGAACGGGAGAAGTTATTTGATAATTTCCCACCGCAAAAAAAAAAAAAAGAAAAAAAAAAACGTGCGTCGCGTCATCATTACGCTTTATTAAAGCGTTACAAGCGCTGGCTTCCAACGAGATGTGAACATACCGCACTGTCAGATGTTATGGATTTGTTGGTTTCAACATTTTTGCATGGCGCTGAAAATGCATTCTTGGACGTTCTTTGTTAATCCTGGCTATTTGGCTTCAACGGCAATAATTCTTCAAAACGAGTCTTCTTTACGTCATCCAATGTCCAACTTCACCTACTGGTGGAGCTAAACGGTCTCTCTTTGACTGTAGATACCAGGTTCCACCCTCCTGACTGTGTCAGCCATAATGGGTTTTGCCATCATCAGGTACCTACTCCAAGACAAAACGTTGACGCCGTCACCATGACAAAGAGTAGGTACCCTTCAACATCAGATGCCTTCTTTTTATCTTGTTTTGACGCAAGCTATAAGAAAAACGATCCGAATTTTCGAATTAAATACTATTTCCATAATAACTGATCACTTTATTTGAATATCAATATTCTTGACTATAAATGAAAAATCAAAATAAAAAAATGTTGTAACCGAAAAGGTTTGGAACCAACAGTTTGGAATTCAATTCCGAGTTTTATTACCAACCAAAGCCTGGCATCAGCACAAAAAAACTTTTGAACAAAATAACAACTAAATAAATGCTTCATATTCATTCTACGGTTACCTTGGTACCCACCAAGGGACCCGTAGAATGAATATGAAGCATTTATTTATTTATAACGCTGTATCACAAGTTTAAGGCTAAGTACTCAATCAATCATTCTAACAGGTCCCATAGGTTTTCTCCAAGTTTTCCGTAAATTACTTCAATATTTGTTTTTCCTGACATTGAGAACATGTCTTCGGTAGAAAAACATATTATTCTTAATATCCATATGAACGTACCTATACAGGGTATCCCTGGAAGTATGGATCAAATCGAATAGGGGCGTGGGCAAGTTCATTTCCAAACTTTTTAACCGTGAGATAGTCGGTGCAACTGAATAAAATTTTTTCTCGAAAATTGAATAAAATTTTTGCAATAAATGTTTTTTTTTTTATTAAAAACATGTTTAGCTAGTTAGGTACCCAAAACAGATATCTTAAATATTTAGAAAAATATTTTTATAAAAAAATATTTTCAGACTTTTAATTAAGTCATTACCAGTGTCGCTAAAAAAAAAAAATATCGTCTGTTTCTTGTATTTTGTCAGTAGTGACGTATCATCCTCTTTGTATTCATGCAGTATTTGGTTAGCGATGAAATTGTAGGTATTAGAAACTTTTCGTTTGCTTAAGCACCGGGAGCTCTGAAGTTAAATCCATTTATTTCTTTAACTTGAAACTGTTAAGTAACACAAATACTGGTCGGTTGTTTAAGTAAAAGACAAACTGTCTTTGGGCTTGTTAGTAAGCCGACTTTTTGGGGATATCATTTGAATTTTCAAGTGTAACTTAGAGTTTACACTAACTACATACAGTGCAAGCCAAATGGAAAATGACATTAACAGTGCAGCAGTCCTTTTCTGTAAAAATCTCACGTGAGAAATTAGGTGAAGTGAGCGGGAAGTGAGCTGTCATTAGGGACTAACACTATTGACACTGCTCACTTCAAGCTCACTTCACTTATGATTTCAGGTTGAGATTTTTACAGAATCGACCCGCTGTAAGCAATTGGGACTGAATTCCAATTGCTACAGTAACAAATACTGGGCAACCGTCTTTTACTTTCTGCGAAATCACACCAACTGCATTCAATATAATAAGTGACCTATAACTGTCTACACAATGGGACACATGCCTTCTCTCGGTGAGAAGGAATGGGCCGTGATCCACCACGCGGGCCCAGGGTGGGTTGGTAGATGTCACATGTTTTCGAATTTTTGGTTCTAGCTGTTTTAATCAATGTCTTGGCAGGGGATTAGTAAGAGAACATTAATCGGTAACCCAAGATTCTTTCATCTTTTCGTAAAACAAAACAAAACATAAAAACATTCTCAACAAAATATTTCAACTGCAATTTTTGTAACTTTAGTATAAGTTCTTTTAATACTAACATTTGTTCTCTCAGATTTACCATCGTCCTCTACTAAATATATTTTATTCCCCAAATAGGCAAGCTGAGGCATTGTAACTATGTCACGTCACCTGGAGGAACCGCGCACCAACGCCCTTAACGAAATTATAAGGGTCTAGTACTTTTGGGATTCTAGGAATGTTGAATAAGTTATTTTGCTAGGCATATTGGTAGCAAAACTTGGACCGTTTTAGTACTAAAAGTTGCAGAAGAAATGTCGGAGTTATTATTTTTAGGAAAGTTAGAATTAAATAAGTTTAGAGAGCGTTTGTTCGCATAGAAAATCAAGTTTTTATCTTTCTTAGACCTTTTTACCAAAGCTGAGGTAGGTAATATCCGAATGTAGGTATGACTAACCAAATTTAAAATGATCAATTTAAATTAAATCAGCTTTAAACCAAACAGTTCATTGAACTTTACCTATAGTAAAGATAAAAAAAAACTGTTTTAAGAGTCTCTACAATAAAACATTCATAAACAAAGTATTGAATTACAAACAACCTACCCACTCATATTATTGCTATTAAAAGCAACATGCAAACGGAACCATTGAATTCCCAATGAAACGAAAACATTCAAACATGCTTCTGAATATTATGAAAGAACATAATATTTCGTGCGATATTAATATTTGCTAAGGTTTCATGTACAATTTAATAGTTTGCTGGAGTTTTAATTAAGTTCGGTATTGATCTGAATGAAACTGCAGCTTGTCAACTCGAGCGAAATGAATGGAGTGCTTATGAGACCGTTGCAGTATACTCGTACTTGCAGATATATGACGGCAGTACCCACTTGTCTCTTTATTACTGTACCATCTGTCTGTTTTATGAAAAGGGTATTTATTGCTGTACTCGCAGAGCTATAGTTTTACAGCTAGTTTACTCTTAAATCGATGCTGTCTATAGGATAGTGCATCTAGTTAGACCAGGTGGCGAAGGTTAGGCCAAATCATCATTTGTCTAGCCTTTTCCTAACTATGTTGGGGTCGGCTTCCATTCTAACAGGATGCAGCTGAATATCAGTAGTTTACATGGAGCTACTGCCTCTCTGACCTCCAATAATAGTAATAGTAATACGATACCCCTTGGTAAGACTGGTTATCAGACTTTCGGGCTCCTGAGTACCCATAACGACTGTCAAAGATCCACGAATGACAGCCGGGACCAACGGCTTAACGTGCTTTCTGAGGCACGGAGGAGTCCCGGTATGTAAAGATAGTTAGCCATCCACAGACTTAGGTTAGGTAAGGCCAAATAAACTTTAAATAAAAACTATTTTATAAAAAAAAAAAGCGACTTCCAAAAAAACAATACAAACTGTAAAATAACTTTAATTTTAGTAGTCGGTGTCGTTGGTTCCGCATTTTCGTTTTTTAACACCGACTTCCGAAATTAAACTTATTTTTCACTTTGTAGTGTTTTTTTGGAAGTCGATTGTTGTTTTTTATAATAAAAGTTTTTATTCTTCACTTTTTAGTTATACCTAAGTTATGCCAGAATTTACTTGCAAGATTAGAGGTACCCCAATAACAACTTTGACAGAAATGAGGGTGTACGGTGGTATACTGAACACATCTGCGTACTGCATCTGCGTTTATAGGGTACAGACTTGATGTTATGTTGGGTGATTGCGTAAACAATGCATACATATACGATAGCAGCAATCGCGGTTGTTTTACTGGTATTTATTGAAGAGTTCCGTTGCCTGTCTCCGAAACTCGTCACCAGATCTTTACGAAATTTAAATGGGACCATTTCGGAATAAACTTCTATCGAACAAAAAAAAGAATTTTATAAATCCGTCCATGTATGACGCAGACCATATGTTAAAAAAAAAATAGCAACATCCGAATTGATAACCTCCTCCTTTTTGAAGTCGGATAAGAAATATGTATTAGGGTAAGGGAACCGGGAGGTATGACATAAAAAGGGGAGCCCTATACCCAGCAGTGGGTAATTCTGGCCTGAAATGATGATTATAATAATAATAATAATAGCTTGGACCCTGCTCCCGACACCGGTGGATCACTATTTTTTTTTATTTTTAAATGTTTTTATACTTATTTTTTATATTTTAAGGAATGTTTAAAAATATAACAAAATAAGATAAGTAAATAAATAAATGACATAATAATAATAATCATTTATTTGCAGACATTGAAATCCATAGAATTAAATTAGTTAACATTGACACATAAACATAAAACGATACACACACATAAAAATCACAAAATAGGCAGAATAAAAATAAATGCACGTACAGCTAACTAAGCAACCTGTATGTGCAGTCTTTTTTTTTTGGGTGGGAAATTATCAAATAACTTCTCCCGCTCTGGGCGGAGCGGGAGGGTGTGTCAGACTTTTACTGACTAAAACCCACCCGTGTTCCTTCAGTTGCCTGTGCCAAGGGCCACGGTAACTCTTTCGAACAATCCGCGACCCTGGCAGGCATCGGCCCTAGCGGACCCCGTCAGTTACTGCTGACATCTCTTTGAGGCGCGCGTGGAACACAACGCGCCGTCGACCCGGGCCTGGTCCTTACCGGACGGCGAACTGCCCATTGCTCGCCGCCCGCAAGCCCGCGCCTACGGTGGCCGGGAGTCGGCTCTTGACTCCCGACGCCCAGGGCGTCTCCTGTGGCGACTAGGGGCGTGAGGGCGCAAAGATTGCCTCTCCCTCACGCGTTCCGCCTCCTCCTTCGCAAGCATTACTGCTTCGCAGAAAGAGGTGACGGCTTCCCATGCACTCTCGCTCCGTACCATGGCCTGGACCAGGGCCGGACGCGAGAGATCGCCGCCACCAATCGCCGCCGTGAGGACGCGGCGGTGCTCCGCCCAAGCCGGGCAGACCTCCACCGTGTGCTCCACCTTCTCCTCCGGGCGATCCACACAATGGTGGCACCCGGGCGTTTCCTCCCGCCTTATACGGAACAGGAACCTCCCGAAGCAGCCGTGTCCGGTGAGGACCTGCGTCAGGCGGAAGGTGAGGACGCCGTGGCGCCTCTCTAACCACTCCTCAAAGAGGGGACTTACCGCCGCAATTGTGGCGTGCCCACCTGTATGTGCAGTCTCACCCATCGACCAAGCGTCGGGCAATCCCACCGGTCACTCAATGCTCTCAACATACCGTGGGTGCTGGTATCTGTTCTGTGCCGAAAAGAAGCGCATCATTTTCGAATAATGGCATAGAAATCATCCACTCTCGCATGATTATGACGCTACTCCTATAAAATAGTATAAGAAAAATACTGTTTCGAAGTTTAACCGAGTAATTAGTTTCGGTCTTGGAGAAAGACGAACATGATGAGGTTGGCTAAATAATTTAGAGGGTAAATAGTGTAGTTCAAAGGAGATTGACCAAAAGCAGTCTAGAAAAGTTGCACGTATGAAAACCAAATTAATATACAAATTATTTGCTTATTTTTTACAAGCTTTTCACTTCAGGAATTTTGTTTTCGTATCCGGAATTATGATGTTAAGATAAACAGTAAATTAACGATTGGTAGGTACATTTCCGTATACTTAGTCATGATGGACGTTTCGTTCTCTTCATTTGTACGAGTTACGTAAGTATGAGCCTTTACATAAAAAAATCAAAAAATTATATTAAACTCATAGATAGCTAAATAATTAGTAATATCATAATCATAACGTAGGTACTGTATATGTATTTCATAGTTCCGTTGTGAAAAATATTTATTTTTGTGTTTCGTCTCACGCAGATGCAACTGTCAAGGCAGATGACAGACGTACCGGTAGGGATGACGATTATTCCTAAACAAGATCGATTTTTAAATCTACCCGAATCGCAGGAAAGAATCGTTAATCGTTATAACGACATAACTACTCCAGCTTCGTATTTAGATAATTATTTTGATGAGTATGAGGAATAATAAAGGTAATTGGTACTTAACACAATGGTAGGTATTTCTGCTGATTTTACATGTCAAATACGTAGAATATCTATTATCTTCTTCTGTGGATATAAATTGCACCCGTTGTTACTATTGTGAGATGCTGGATGGTCGTGTGTACAACATGAAAAGGAATGGCACTTAGGCTCTTATAAACATTAAATACACCTAATGACTACCTACATGAAAAGTCTGTTCATATTATGTGTTTTATACCTTTGTATACATTAGATAGGTAACTTATTCACTTGTGTATAGATCTGGGATAAATTGAAGTTAATAAAATATAATCTCTATCTGACTGAAGTTGTTTTATTTCGATAATGTCACATCAACGCTGCGAGGCCATAAAAAGCACGATTATTCGTTATTCACGATTATTCAGGTTTTTTTTTTTCAATTAGCAGCTGTTCTCTTATTTTGTTTTTAACTATCTTTGTTGTTTTGTACCTATTTGAGTGATCTGTGTTCATTTTATAAGTTGCGAGTAGTTTAGACATAATTTTTAGGTTATCTCCTAATTTGTTTAATTACTTTAAAACTCGGATACTTGTGTGAAAATGAACACTTTTATTTAATAGTATATAAAGCGTAGTCTATAATAAATAAAGATTTATTGTGTTTCAACTTAAGACGGATTTCCATACATCGTTGGTCATGATCCTTTCGGAAATTTCACAGGTTGTATGGAACAAAAATAAAATTGTTTTTTACATTTGAACAAAGTCGCCATAAACTCTATTAATAAAAACTCAGGTGTGTTTCAAAAGTTTTAATATTCGAAATATACAGCGCACCACCATCCATCACGTGCCAATATCGGAGCGGTCAAATGCACTCAGTACAAAACTGATTGATTATTTTCTAGTATAAATCGTATAGAGAGAAATAGGGGAAGAAGAACTTGAAAACTCTTGACAATGAAATGTGGTTTTCCTCGATTTCGTTGTATTTTACCAAAGACTTGATTCTTTAGCACTGAAGTAATTAATTAAAAAAATACTGCTTTTTATTGAGATTTTGTTACTTAAATGATTACTTTTATAATAATATATTTTGTCATAAGTACCTATTATCATCCGGTTATGTTGTGTACAGTATTTTTACTAGTAAATTCACTCCCATAGCAAGATAAAATAATAAAAATAAAAGTAGGCTAAAACCATAATTAAGCTTTGGGTGTGGTGGTTACGTATGTTCCGGAATACTTATACCTCGGCAAAATAGTCTCATTCCAGACGAGACCAGAAAAAAAGTTGCCAGTCGCACTCTAAACGTCCGGAAGAGCTATTGGTCGAAGAAAAAACCTCATGAAAGGAGACCTACCAATTTGCCATAAACGCAAATCAATGGCCATGTCCATATTCCCTATCCCCACATACGGCGCTCAAACCTGGTCTTTGACAGATCAGCAGAGGCTCAGGCTTGAGGTTTGCCAGCGAGCAATGGAACACAGCGTTATTGGAGTCAGATTTAACCGACCGAGTAAGGAACACAGTGCTGCACTCCAAAATACAAATCGCCGACGTTACCAAAAAAGCAGCCAAGCTTAAGTGGGACTGGGTCGGACACGTTCGCTGCATGTTGAATGAGTCATGGGCCAAAATTACCACCATGTGGGTCCCAAAAAATGTCTAGCGATGTCGAGGCAGGCCCAGGAGAAGAGGCGGGATGAGCTTGATGCCTACTGAAATTATTGGTCCACACTAGCTCAAGACAGACAGGAGTGGAAAGACGAAAGGGAGACCTTGATCCTGCAGTGAGATAACATAGGCTAAAAAAAAAACAAACAAAAAGTTAGCAAAGAAGTAAATAGGTGCGCCCCTGCAAAAGTTTGAATTCTAAAAAATATTCATTTATCATCTGCCTAGCCTTTTCCCAACTATGTTAGGGTCGGCTTCCAATCTCAACTTAATACCAGTATTTTACAAGGAGTGACTACCTATCTGACCTCCACAAGCCAGGTACTGGGTAATACGATACCCCTTGGTAGGACTGGTTGTCACACTTTTGGGCTACTGTCGACCTGTAATGACTGTCAAAGATCCACGAATGATAGCCGGGACCAATAGCTTAACGTGCTTTCCGAGGCACGGAGGGGTCCTGGTATGTGAAGATGGTCACCCATCCACGGACCAACCGCGGAAAGCGTAGCTTAACCTGATCGATCGACCCGTGCGGCTGTTATTACTTAGCCACAAGCCCCTCTGAAATAATATTCATTCAAAAAATCAAATTACTTTCGTCCCATTATCATCATTTAGATGTAAATAAAGTAACTAAGACTCTTCAGTTGTCGCGTCGCTAAGTTCTTCAATATCCTGAAACATAAGTAAGAGTTTAATCCTAACTTTCCTTCACAAACTCCCAACTTTTGAAAGATAGATATTTCACCGAATATTCCGAGTCTCTCAAGAACACATTTACAAATGGACTCATCTGTAGCAACTATAGTCTTTAAATATTTTATCGTGGAATTACGTCTTTAAGTAATATTATGTTTAAAGTATAAACTTATGTTTAAGACTAAATGTTTTCTTAGACATAAATATTATTTACAGCTTAAGTTTTAAGCCTTCGTACTATTTATTCTATCTACTTATATTAAAGTGTCTCTGTTCTTGATAAAATGTAATAAATAGAGTCTCCTTAATCAAAAAACAAAATTATATTTTTCTTTTAACCTAAACGAAAACAGTTACGACCTTTCTAAAATTTTACGCCAAGAAAGAGTACAGTCTACAGCACTTATGTTGTCAAGCCAACAAAACAACCCACGTAAGCTTGAATAAATTTGTTTAAGATATTTTGGAGAGGGTTGCGTTTGCGCTAAGCGGCTGAAAAATGGCTTCCGAACAAAGTAATAAAGCCCCGACCAATCGATGGAAAGAAAATACAAGTTTCCGGCAAATCTACGCGAAGATGCGAAAGGATTCTCCGGAAATCTTCCGCGGAGACGAACTCGGTAACTTGTGAATGGGTCTGATTGAAAAAATAAATAGGGAAAATGTATTTTTAAATACTACTAACTTTTTTCTGTTGTTTTGTTTGTATGACTTTGCTTTGTTTGTTTATTTGCTGTGTCCAGTTTTGTTCTACTTATATTTATAATCTTTTTATCGACTTTAAAAAGGCGGAGGTTGTTAATTCGACAGAATGTTTATTTTCACCCGACTACGGCGAAGCAAAAGGAGGGTTATGATTTTGACCGGGACGTATATATGTACTGGCTGACTGTTTTAGATAACGAGGGAGACTCTATAATTGATTAAATGTGTGTTTTATTAATAAAAAATTATTAATAATAATTTGTTTTTAACTGGCAATAATTTATGAGAAAACTCAAACTCAAAGCATTTATTTCAAGTAAACCAATTACAGGCACTTTTGAATTGTCAAGGGGTCGGTCAGTCAGAAAGATGAAGCTAGTTGCCCATTCCAAAGCGTAGGTACCTGTGGAGAAGAACGGGCAAGAAACTCCACGGACACTCTTTTAAATCATAAAAATTGTTACAAAATTTTGGTTACATCATTCAAGTTGAAATTATACATGTGAGAACGATGTAGAAAGACGTGCACGTTAAAAGCGTCCGTACTAAAAAAGATAAAAACAAAAACAAAAAAATAACAATTCAGAAATGAAAATACTTAGATTAAAATTAAAAATAAGCCGTGGCGGCTAAGAGATGACCAGTCCCTACTGGCGGCGCCCGTTCACGAACATGACGTATGGATCAGCACCATTTAGCTCAACCATTTTGAAGGGAACTCAATGATCCAACACACACGCCACCACCAGCGAGACATTTGAGTGAGCATGACATACCCTCAGCCGCCAGGGCACATTCAAGTCAATGAAAGACGTACCCAGTAAATGGTAGCTTTAGAGTTTAGGTGCATAGTGCTCACACGTGTATTATGCAATTATACAATATTAAGAGGTAGAATTTATACAATACAAAGATAGTTTTTTCAATCTTCAGCAGCTCACAACTATATTTTCGAATGCTAATGAATTAGTTTATGCGCCCTTGTGGAGCTGGACCAGCGGTGAACCAAGCATTTTTGTCAGCGATGTAATCCCCCAACTTATAATATGCTTGGCTGCATCGTGTGCGTTTTATGTAAGATTTGAATTTAGTTTCGTTGAGTTGGAGTATGTGGGGAGGTATTTTATTGTAACATTTTAAACAGTACCCCATGAAGGATGAGTCTACTTTAGCCAGTCTGAAACCTGGTTGAACTAATTGGTCCCTATTTCTGGTCCTATAGGTGTGTCTGTCACCTCTTTTAGTGAAAAGATTTAGATTTTTCCTTACGTACATGATGTTTTCATAGATGTATTGACAAGGTACCGTCATGATATTAATATCCTTAAACAGTTCCCTTAGAGAATCGCGCCTGCGGAGGCCATATATTGCTCTGATGGCTCTTTTCTGCAGAATAAAAATAGACTCGATATCTGCAGCCCGTCCCCATAGTAAAATACCGTAAGACATGATACTATGAAAGTAACTGAAATAGACTAGTCTCGCGGTATCTACATTAGTAAATTGACGGATTTTTCTTACAGCATATGCTGCTGAACTTAGCCGTCCTGCAAGAGATGTTATATGAGGACCCCATTGCAGCTTTGAGTCGAGCGTGATGAGATGGCTATCTAATACATGTGTATTACGCGATACAAAAATCTTTTCCCACATTCATTGGACAAGTGAATTTATTGACTTGAAGTGGCCACACCACATCTGTTAGGTATAAATGTTTAAAACAAGACAGAGGGCTTTTTGTCGTTGGGTTTTTCCACCATGCGAACCAAGAAATTTCTATGAAATTATAGAATGTAACCATTGAAACTGTCCATAACTCGATATTTATTGGGGTTCGACGCGGGTCGGATACTTGAGATAATAGCTGGAGTTGCCAAGTGTCAGATGTCAGGAGAATTTGAGTGGATGTTGCTAAAATAGATGCACTGCGGGACGTTGGGTGTGCACGTAATAAACCTGTCAAGGTTGAGTGACGATAGAAGATTCTAGAAGGATTTGACACAGGCCGCACCCACGTAAGTGTATTCAACCAATGACGAATTCTAATTGGAGCTCACGGGTTTTTTCTAAAATTTACAGGATGTGTTAGAGGCGTGGCTTGGGAGACTTGCTGAAAGAAATTAACTGGACTGACGAGGACTCCAGTGACGACGCTCAGAGAGGTCTGACGTACATATCTGCAATATCGATTCTCTAATAATAGAATCAGTGTATTATTTAGTATGTTTGAATTGTAAAATGAATCTTATATTGTAACTTCAGTGCGCTTATCAGATAAGGTGGAACCCGTTGTGAGTTAATCACGACAGGATCACGAAGTTCGCGACACGTGAGTTTACGATAAGTACCGAATTCGACTCCCATGACCTCCAGTCTAAATCCTATAAATAAATTTAAATAACGTCTCGTATCAATATGGACCCAGATACTCCTCTTAATTTCGAGAAATTAAACATACAGTATTTATCTCCTTGTTTCCAGAGGTTATTATATTGAGGTCATAATAATAGTAGGAATTATTATAATTGTTCCGATAAAGAAATGGATGGATTATAGAGACGAGAGATAACCGTAGGAATGAGTGTCATGTGTGTCGCTACTCGGATTATCTTGATTGGACGGTTAATTGACTATTCCCGTCCAATTTCATTTAAATGTATCCCACTTAAATGTATTTAACGAAGGTTGTTTTTGGAGAACGGCATGTGAGCTGTCTTTATGTAACCTGTATGCATAATCATGCATAATTGTACATATAATTATGTACCCAATCCATGTTTAGTTGTATTTTGTTGGCAAGGTAACGGGTTTTTCTGTTTCGATATTTGGATTTTCCCGTTATTATTCAAGGCCATAGGAACCCAAATATCGGCTCTACTTCCACTAGTGTTGGGCTTAGAGTTAATTCACATACCAGTTTCGTGATGAAGGGCTGGAAGGCAATAATATAAATTTACTAATTTATAACATAACTGGGTTTTCTTTATAGAATAAGTTCCCTATTTCATATCTACTATCCTGTGTACTTGAGGAAAATTAGGACAACCTTTTAGTTCTCTTCCAGATCTAAATATAATCTGAGCAATCTTATAGGTACACTTCTTTTTTACACCCCATCTATTGAAGATAGTAACTAAACACAGAATTTCGACTTACTTTTGATGAAATCATGATTGCCCAACCTAAATAGCTCTACAGTTAATTACGAGATCATAGGAGGGAGAAGGAGATATAAGGCGAGACAGCTGGACCTTCAGACAAGCTATCAGGTAATCAAAAGGTGCATCTTCAATCAACTGAATTCCTCATTCACTGCGGCGAGCAACGGGACCAACGGCGCTACAATGTCCAGCTGGAGGTCGAGACATCAGAGATTATAGGTATTGTCATTACTCAGTAGGCAGCAGTATCAAGTTAGGAGGCTCAGAGATACGATAGTGACAGATTTAGTTCATCCGGTTAGATTCAAGGACTTCTATCATTGCAGCTATCGTCCTTATATTACATCACATGAAAATAGTACATACATGAAAGGCGGCAAGTGCAGGTGGGAGCGTCACCCACACACTCCTCTCAGACCGATTCCTGATTTGTTTGGATGGCCATCCAGTTAAATTCCGTAGTTTGAATATATATAAATAATAACAGATATCTGGTCAGGAGGTAAAAGGATGCTTAAGCACACCTATGATTATGATCGCTTCGCAGCGGGTTAGGACATAAAGGAACGGTCTATATACCTCCATAACTACTGTAAAGTAGGCCTTGAGCCAGGCAATAGGAAATTCCCCGACGCTCACTAACCTGGCTTGATCAGTGAAGATACCCAGTATCTCTACAAAGTAAAGCTCACTTGTGTTCAACTAGCTAGATCACTCACGCTTAGCTGCCACTAGAAAGTCACAACTTCAAATTACCGATGATATTTAATAACCAATGGTTTTACCTAAGTAAATTGAACTAGTCTAAGATGATAGTCATTTTATACTAAATTCAGTAGAGTTAATCTATCAAGGTCAAGAGACACGGTAGGTTAACTAAGACTAAGGTGAACCTAGTCAGAGAGCCAGTGGCTTGACTTTGTCCGATTATGCTATGTACTAGAATAAATATAAATTTAAAACCCGATAAATACAAATGAGGCAATAATGCCCTATCTGTTACCAATGATATCTCTCAGCTGATTCTAAAATTACTCTATGCACTTGACGATATATAGACGATCACATGCTTTACATTCCTTATAGGGTGTACCATCACAGTGATCCCCAGGAAAACAGTTTTATCGACGAATTCTAGTTTCTCTTTATTCAATACTATGTCACAATCACTACTTTTAACATTTGGTAAAGCAAATCTTATGCATTTAGTTTTTTTTTCTAGACAATCTAATATTTCTAATCTGTAACATAGTATGACGTTACCTTAATAATTAAAGTTAAATTGTTGATACGGAACGATAGGGTTGGCATATCCGTATGGTATGAAACCCTCTTTTGATAATAAAGAATAAAAAATAAATAGAGATATGGTAAACTTAACCTAGAAGCTATATTAGAACTAACATTTAACCATGTTGCACACAAACAGATAATATAAGACTACCCACAGTTTTGGAATACCATAGCTGCCGTGCGATTCTGTAACCATCTCACCGTGAAAACTTGGGTGAAGTGAGCGTGGAGTGAGTTGTCAATAGTGTCAATCCCTAGGATCAGCATGACTCACAGCTCACTCTAAGCTCACTTCACCTTAGTTATCACGGTGAGATTTTTCCAGAATCGACCGGCTTCTCGCTATAAATAAGTTAAGGAAAAATATTGATAAGTTTAATAATTTTATCACAAGCATCAATCAATTCCAGTCCTTCCCATACTCACGTTCCCATTCACCCACGAATAAATTAAATTAGCATGCCATGAATTTTTGACTCCATTAAATGTTCTACAAAAAAAATGACTCACAAAGGTCGTTAATGGACGCGAAGGGAACGGTCTTCACTTAAGAGATTATGGATTCTTTGTATCCAACAATGGTGAAAAAATTAGGCCATGATGGTACCGGGACAATAGTGGTGTTATTGTATACAGGTGTTACGTTAAACGAGGGACAAACTTTCGACCGTACACTCTGTATAATTTAATAGGTATGTGAGGTCAAATGATATGGTGGTGGACAAAGGAATATAGAGAGAAGAGCAGAAAGACGGAATAGCTGGCTCAAACAGTTTTTGAAAAGGAAGAAATTAAAAATCTTCCAATTTCATCAGAATAACACACTTGTATTCCCCAAGGGGTTAGGAGGAAGAGCACCTATATACTGTACACCCACAGATCACCAGCTATGTTTAAGTTCCATGTAATACGGGGCGAGCATAGTGATGAGCAAAATTGGTCTTGGTCTTGCAGTCTTGGTCTTGGTCTTGCAAAAAAGCAAGACCAAGACCAAGACCAAGACTATCTATACACTAGCAAGACCAACGCCAAGACCGTACAAGCAAGACCAAGACCAAGACCGAGAATGCAAGACCGAGACTAAATGAGCAAGACTAAGCTAAAAATAACAGCTTCCGATAAATATAATATATGAGTTAAAATACAACGTGTAACGTTAAATGCGCATAACCTCAGACACCCCACCTGATTTTTAATTCAATTGACCTATTTCAGAGAGAAAATAAGTCATTAAAAAAATTGTAAAGGTTTTATGTGCTGTTTTAGTTTTGCTGGCCATTCTGATCGTTTCTTAAGTCTGTGATGACGCTTTATCGAGGGAGGAGTCGTCACCGGGCCGCTGCGCCGCGCTGACATTGGGTTGTTTGGCCTATTAATAAATAGACACGGCAACGTTTTTAATGAAGATTTTTTGAAAAATGTGACCTATATTAAAAAGTGGTTCAATGAATTCTGCTCGTTATTCTGATCAAACTATTTTCAGGTTTTGCGCATTTAATGTTACACGTTGTATATGTAGCAACATCAATAATATGTTCTTTTCGTGGAACAAAACTTTTTTGTATTTGATATTTTCAGTTTGCTTTAGATTTTAACACTAAATATAAAAAAAAAAACTTTACCACATTTTGGAAAAAAAAAGATCTGTGAAACTGTCCTCGGAGTAAATGTTTTTTGTCTTTATGTAATGACGAGCAAAATTGGTCTTGGTCTTGCAGACTTGGTCTTGGTCTTGCAAAAAAGCAAGACCAAAACTGAGACCAAGACTATCTATACACTAGCAAGACCAACACCAAGACCGAACAAGCAAGACCAACACTAAGACCAGGACTGAGTAAGCAACACCAAGACCAAGACCAAGACTGTCCCAGTCTTGGTCTTGGTCTTGTTTTGCTCATCACTAGGCGAGCCTATTGCCATCAAACAGGCACAAACCAGACTCCAGGCTTGTACGGGTTGTAGTAGTTAACTACGTACACAGATTTGTCGTGAAGGTTTGTAAGTTCAGTTAGTATAGAGAAAAACGTTCCACTGAGATGCACTAAGTAGTTAAGTTTATTTAAGTTAAGAGTAAGTAACAGTAGTAGAGTGGAAGGCGATTATTTCTCTCAGTTGTTGATAGCTACCCACTTATAAATTCACTATATTTGAATTAGTTAGTCGTGTCATTTTATTATGCTAAATTATTACGCGCATCGTTAGTCTAAAGTAGGTTACAGAGTAAGCAGAAAAAAGTTCGTCGATGAGACCGTACAAGGCTGGTACTGAAAAATTCCAGATGGAAACCCACAACACCCTAGGAACCGAACCCAGGACCTTGTGCTCAGCAGTAGCGCTTGCGACCATTAGACCAATCCAGTCCTTCCACTTCAAATTCACACAGAAAATAATACAACAATGAGTAATCCTTGGGACCACTTGATGACCGAAAGAATGACTTGACAATATCGTACAGGTGAATATAGATGTCCCATATGATCATGGATCCTCTATCTTTGAGCCTCTTCTCTTTATATTTATATGTTTAATGGTTTATGTACACACATATAAACAAACAAGAAGAAAATAACACACAGATACGTACAAAGGTGATGCTTATTTCTAAAGAAATCTCTTCCAGCAGACCTGCGATAGGAAAGTACATAAAAAGAGACGAAGACACTGTGTGTAAGAATAGAAAGAAAAAAAAATACATAAGAATATACTTACATACAAAAACAAAACTAAACTTACTTCTAACAATACTAAAAATAAAATATTACTTTAATATATATAAATATTATGTAATTTAATGAATTCATAAGCAATTATGACAAAGTAGAAAGATGCTGCAACAGTTTGGCAGTCCCTAATGTTAAGCGGAAGTGAATCCCACAATCAAACCACGCTCACAGTGATAAAGTAGGAGTATACGTCGTCGGTTGAGTGGGAACGGGATATATTGTATTACTTGGAGAGTACTCTGTTGACTTCTAGATACAATACTCGTTCATCTTTATGACAGGCTAGAAGCTTTCATAAAAATAATCAACATACCGCGTGAGAGTTGCACAAGAGACAACAAGAAAATCTTTGGTTCTAACTCCTGATAACACATTTTTTTACTGGCATAGTGTTTTCGGTACAAACGACAATATTACTAAATGTCGAGGCGGTGTCTAAAATCTCCGTGTACGTTTTCTTGCAGCGTTATTTCTGTTTAGATTATTACTGTGTTCGGATCACTACAAAGAAAACCAAATAAATAAAAATAACACCAGGAGCTAAAAGCACAACTACTTCTATTTGCATCAAAATTTCAGTGACCCATTTTCTATCTTCCTGCGGGAATATGGATAAATCCCGTCTCGATAGTGTTGCTTTTCAATATTATAAGAGAAGTGGATTTAAACAGTTCTCTGTTTTCTTTAAGGTGAAAGTGTCTTATTTTAAGCATACATACGAAGATATTTATTCTTTCAAACAATTACTAACTAGCGTAGTGAATGGTAATCTGCATTAGTTTTTCATGAGACATGAGATCATGTAAGCCTTGTAGACTTCTCCCCAGGGATTTGCTCTAACAGACGTTGCACGAAAGGGGTTTTGGATCAGCCTTTTAAGAAGCAACGGTGCCCCCTTCTATGTGCAAATGGTGACCAGGGTGGTTTTAGTCACATCTCCTCCAATTTGTGGTTCTAGGACACGCCGTTTTTTTTCATAATGTTTTTCATCACCGTTTTGAGAGCAGTGGTTATGAAATAAATTGCACCAAGGAAAGTGTGTGACTCACCGGGCTTAAACCCACTGCCTAAAACTCGTATGTCGTGGATTCTACCACTGAGCCACCATTGCTTAACTTACCTGTCGTTCTTGGAGCTCATACACAAACGACCACTGTCAACGCGTGACAGCGGCTGCCGTGGACAACATGCCATGTCATGTGTTCTTGACGGCAGCCAACGACGCGTGGACGGCGGGCGTCGACGCTTGTCGACGGCTGCCGTTAACGCTTGCCTCTCGTGTGTATGCACTCTTAGTAAGTTCACTGCATAATTTTTAAGATTTACATAACCCTTCGAATTCCCCAGACAAAAATAAGTTCCAATCTATAATATCTGTTCAGTCAATTTATTTATACAAGTTAATTACTTAAACGGCTTGATGGAGTTTTATTAAAAAAGCAGCTCTTTATAAAAGCTGTTTATTTTTTAATTAATGAAGCACTGATCAGTGAGGTAGCGTTTTTTTATGATTTATATAATGGTGTACAGTTTAAATGAAAGTTACACAGCTGGCCTTTCTAAAGAAATGAATAGGTAGTGCTTACAGCGGTGCGATTCTGTAACCATCTCACCGTGAAAGCTTGGGTGAAGTGAGCGTGGAGTGAGCTGTCATTCGCTAGGGATTAACACTATTAAGTGCTTACTTCACTTATGATTTCACGGTGAGATTTTATTACAGAATCGACCGGCAGATACCTACTTCAATACTGCAGAATGATAAACGATATACTGGAAAAATAGTTAACCAGTGCGCAAATAATAACCATGAATTCAGCATAAATTATTCTAGATGCGCGTAGAAAGAGCGTAAAAATTCTTCGTCGCTTATAAAAGATAAATTGCTGTTCCATACATTTTGACCGCGTAGGTATTGCACATTTCTATGAATCAACATTTATTTTATAACCTACGAAAAATTTCTAGGCTAGTCTAGAAAAGTATGCTGAATTTATGGTTTTAGTCTGCGCACTGGGTAATTTTGGTTTCCTGTCAAACTCAAACTAGCATTTATTTCAAATAAACCAATTACAGGCACTTTTGAATTGTCAAGGGGTCGGTCAGTCAGAAAAATGAAGTTAGTTGCCCATTCCAAAGCGTAGTAGGTAAGTACCTGTGGAGGAGAACGGACAAGAAACTCCACGGACACTTTTCAATCATAAAATTGTTACAAAATATTGGTTACATTATTTGTATTGAAATTATACATGTGAGAACGATTTAGAAAGACGTTCGTACTAAAAAAGATGAAAACAATTCAAAAATGAAAATACTTAAACTAAAATAAAATAAGCCGGAGATGACCCGCCCCTACTGACGGCGCCCGTTCACAAACATGACGTATGGATCATCTGCATTATGTATCTACCGATGCATACTGTTTTCACTAGTTCTTGTCTAAACTAAACTTGTAGTTAAGGGGATTTTCTTTTCTGTCATTGTGCAGTTATTAAATAAAAAGATAAGTAGAAAATAACATTTTCTTTACTGTACACTCCTTTTCATTTTTTTTTTTTGACTGTACACTGACCTTTTTTTAGCGGCTTCCTAAGAAATCGATCAACGGTCACACGATAACGGCTGTCCAAATACATAGCATTTTTCGACACCTAAATGTCAACTATTGGAACTTATAGATTATTATACAGGGTGTCACTTAGACGCTCAAACTGTAACCTTGAATTTAGCAGATGATTCCATACATAAACATTTTCACAATGATTCCAAACATGAAAGTGTTATCACAATAAACACTGTTATACATAAAACTGAAATAAAGTGGCATTCTATTGATTTCAGCTGCATTTCTTTTCACACCCTTATTATCGCTTTCCACATGACAAAAAACAGCGATTCCGAAACAAACGTTTCATCATTAACAGCGGTACTAAAATCCAATAATTAAACTTCCCAAAGATAAGCCAAATCTCGAGAACGGCTTTAAACGAGGCATTACTTTAATTTCTAACGTCTAATCTTATTCAAATAACGTATTATAACGTCATTTAGAATTCGCGTGGAAAGTGACGATAAGCCAAAATCAACATTTTCTCCCCCATTTTGATGCAAAAGTGAGAACAATAACAAAAGTTGTGTTCAAATTGTCGAAGGTGGCATTACTGTGTTTGCGACTAAATCTAGCGCAGCGACAGAAAAGGATTTTGTTTAATAAAGAAGAGAACGTACTTTGCTCAAAATGAGTGATATTTTCAGCCTACTTGATTAGGTTTTTTCGTGAGAATATATTTTGTGAGCCGCAATATTGGTTGAACACATATGCAACGTATAGGTCACTCAATTCATCACTAGCCTTCAGCAGTCCACAGCTGGAATACTATCAGCAGCGGAATACTAGCATAAAACAGATAGGACGCACTGGCCGATGACCATAATTTTTAGGCCCTGTGGAATACGCGACTTACTTAAGTGGCGTAAAACAAAATTTATCTCTTGTATCGGCATTGATTATACTCGTAAAACCTAGAAAAATATCTCTCGGCAAAGCGAGGCTGGTTGCACAGGTTGCGCCAGTCGTACATCTACCTATTTATAATGTATTATTCACCACTTTTACCATTTCATAATTTGTCATTGAAGAGCGGGGCCTCCTAGCGCAGGTATATCTTTACTTAAAAGGAGGTCCCTATGTAAGATTTACCGTAAAAGTTGTACGTGTTACTGCAATAAACTTTTTTGTATTTGTATTTTGTAATTATTACTTATTTAGTAATATTACCTATTTGGTAATAATCGTGGCTGAATGATAACAGTCACATGGATCGATCGAAGGGTAAGCTATACTTGCCGCGGTCAGGTCGTGGATGAGTGACCGTCCACATTATCATATCGAGACCCTTCCGTGCCTCGGAAAGCACGTTAAGCCGTTGGACCCGGCTATCATCCGTAGATCTTTGACAGTCGTTACGGATAGTCAGATGTTCAAAAGTCTGACTATTTTATACCAAGGGATATTGTGTTACCCAATAACTCGGTTTTAGTGGTCAGATAGGCAGACAATCTGTGTAAAACACACAATCTGTGTAAAACAAACATTCGGCTGCATACAGTTGGATTGGAAGCCAAGACCAACATAGTTGGGAAAAGGATAGGCAGATTAATTTATTGCTCATACCACGAGTATGTTCCAACTAGTAGTGAAGGTTATTTTAATGCAATTAAATAATGTCCTATATTATTGCAATGCTTCTACAAAGTTGAATCACATCTCTCTGCAGATAAAATGCAAAAGGAATTATCAAGTGAGCGAGTGTTTTTTTTTTTGTCTCTGTTGCTCGCAAAACGCATTGCGGGTTATAATGAGCAAAGGAAGTATAAATAAATGCTGTGGACATAGCCTGCAATTTGCTTTATACAAATCAAGCTTTTCTTGTGAGGGTATTTCAAGCCCGAGTTTTTTTTTTTTTTTTTTTTTTCTCATACAAACTTGAGGTTTACTTAGTTTGATATACTCGTCTTTAGTTTTCTTTTTCCATAAAATGTGAATGTTATATTGGAAAAGTGTATTTTAAAAGCACTTTGAAAGACCGTTATTCACTAGACTTAAGCCGTTACGAGTTTATTAATAATAAAACTTTATTTTGGGTGGCATAGACCCATAGAAAGATAGATTAGATCACACTTTCAAATTTGAATTATATTTGTCAGGAATTCACTTAAGGCGATATCAAAATAAATTGTTTTTCGAATCCATTTATTTCATTATTACAGCATGTTTGGATTTGATTTTTAGTTATATGTTTATTGACTATTTGATTAAGACTCTAACTGAAGGAAAACGCAATTGCTTCAAATTTCCTCGATAGTTTTTAATTCCGAAAAGACGTCTACTTTTTTATATTTTCTCCTGTAATTCTAAAATCCTAATTAATTTCATTGCAAAATTGCATTCAAAATATGCGTAATAGGTAATTGAAAACTCTGACTGAACAAATTTTTGATACATATCTTAATTAATTTTTAAACAATTTTTATTTGGTTTGGCGCTTACGTCGTTTTATTTTGGTTCCAGCGCATTGTTGCGATCTCTTTTTTCGCATGTGGAAGTAATTGACTCTGTCACTTTCTTATGCCCGCCCAGATCGCCTGCGGGCTTTGTCAGTAATGGACCTGTGTCGTTCCTCCCGCAACCGTGATTATATTTTTATCTCGAATATGTAATTAATAAAAATAGGGGCAAGGATACAAACAAAAAAAATATCGGGTTGGTGCAAAAGTTATGACAAAAAAAATTCAACATCTTTTATTTCATAATGTTTTTCCATAAAGTTCTAAATTACGCAATAGTATTGTACTCGTAGAATGTTATGTTAAGCCGGATCCACACGCTTGGCAAACCTCAACAAGCCGTCACAAATATAAGGTTGATAAAAAAGTTTTGTCGCAATAATTTCAGTAGAATTAATTTATTCATATATCTTATACACAAAATTTCTAATCAACAATATATTCGCCATCTAATTCTATGACACTGGACCATCTAGCCGGCAAGTCGTTTATTCCTTTTGCCCATAACTACGGCGGCTGTGACTCGAAGAATATAAACACATCCTTCTTGAGACCGTCGACGTTTTTGAAAGTTTTGTTTCTCAAATATGCCTTTAAATGTTTCAACAAATGGTAGTCAGATGGCGCCATGTCGGGAGAGTATGGTGGATGAGAAACGGTATTCCAGTGAAGTTCGGTGATTGTTTTGTGGGTTGCCTTTGAGAGATGGGGTCTCGCGTTGTCGTGGAGAAGGTGGACAGTTGCGCGTTTTGGCAGTTTTTCTCTTATAGCTTTTGCTAATTCCTGGAGATTCTCAATGTATTGTGTAGAGGAGATCGTGTGCCTGCAGGGAGAAAATTGTGAAACAGCATTCCCTTTGCGTCCCAGAAACAGCATAACAAAATGTTTTGTGGGTGAGGATCAATCGGATGCTGTGGAAGTTTTTCGCCGACTGGAAGCCAATAGCCTAGACGCTTTCTGTTATCATACAAGATCCAGCTTTCATCCCCCGTCACAAGATCCTCTAAAAACTCCTTGCGATGATGACGAAGTAGCAGAGACTGACAGATGGTCACGCGGTAGTTCTTATTATCGTCGGTGAGACGGTGTGGTATCCATTGAGCTAGAACTGTCCTGTATCCCAAATTGAGTAAGTGATTTACTATTGATGCTTGGGTGCAGCCAAGTTCTCTGGCTAGCTCGTGCGTACTTGCTTCCGGATTTGCTTTGATGCAGCAGAGTAATGCGTCGTCGTCGATGCTCAAGAGTCGTCCGGAACGTTCCTTATCTTCAAAACTTGTGTCTACAGATTTAAAACGTTTGAACCAACGCTGGACTGTTCGATGAGAAACTACGTCCTCCCCGAATGCATCCTGTATATTTTTAGCAGTTGTGCTTGCGTTCGTACCGCGCCGCCACACATAAAACATGATCGCCCGAAGTTGCACCTGCGAGATCGAAGCCAATTCTGTCCATTAGAACGCAAGCTCGCTCTTTTATACCCTGTCCCGCGGAAGAGTAGAAAACATTCTAGAATATCCTTTACATAGCTCGATGTCACATTGTGTCAATACTTAAAAAAACATCGTTAAAATTTTTGCAACAAAACTTTTTTATCAACCTTATACAAACGTGTGGATAGGTGTGGATCCGGCTTCAATGTATTCAATGTATTCAAGCGGGGGCGCTCCCCGCGTCTTCGGTTAAGCCACACCCCTCGAGCGATGATTTATTTTTTACATATCACCTTAACCCTTTGCAACCGGGAGTAAAAATTTCGCATAGATCAGTAAAAACTTATTAATCCTTTGGAAAGTTGGAAAGTGTTCAGAGGTCCTGGGAAGAATACTGGAGAAAATCTCATGCAACTTGGTCTTCAGCAGTCAGATCCTCACATATGTGAGGTTCAGGAATAATTTGCTAGTCACTCGATCGTGCTCAGAATTTTGTAAAGTCGAAACTCACGATCATTTCAACTCGGTTGGAAAGGGTTATGGGAGACACAAGTAAACACTTTTAGAATATTAAAATTAACTAATAACGTCAAGTCTCTCAAAATCACATTATTGAACATATTAATTAACAGAATGCAACATAATTTCGGTTACTCACTTTGAGCGGCGTAACCTACGCTTATCCATAAACTATCACAAAACAATGCTAGCAGGATAACCGCCTCGCATAATCATCTGTACTTTGATCTCCCGTATAGCAGCCAAGCTCAGTACTTAGTCAGGTCATGATTTACGTTCATAGTCCTAATGAACACACTCATTTCGTAAAGCAAACGTTTGTTCAACTACTTCAACCATGATACTGGTAGGTTTTGGTTACACAGTCTATCTCTAATACAGACGACCCATGAAAACCTTGACTATGCAAACTTAACACTTTGAACGCCATGGTGGTCACCAGTGAGCAACAGCAATTATTTTGTTAATTCTTTGGATAGTAATAATAAATAATTATTTAATCTATTTTGAACCAAATGAGCGAGTAAAATATAATGTGTAAAATTTGTCGAAATCGAGAATCGGCGTCAGCCCGGATGGAACGTATTGTGTGGTCACCGGTGACCACCACGGCGTTCAATGTGTTAATATGCAACTTTGCTATATGATGTAAATGACGTCAAACTGATCCTTAAAAAAATAGGCTGCTTCACCCACAAATTGAAATGTAACGTGTTTTATGAGACAAAGTGACAGATCAACATTTTCTTAGTGTGATTGTACACAAAACGGACCATCACACGCCAACATCGCACAGTTAGTACGATACACCCGACGTATACGTTAGTACGACGTACGCACAGTGGATACGTCAAAGTTGAAGTTACCCAATAACTGTTTTCTGAAAACTCGCACCATTTTCTAGTATGAACCGACTCGAAAAAATACAAGTAATAAAATAATTATGAAAAGCAAAATCAGAAAACTGAAATATTTCTAATCATAGTGAAACTATTCCTGTAACAAGACGCCAATTAATCCATTCACCGCAAAGTTCGAAGTATAAACAACTTACACAATATTTTTACATTATACGCATAAAAACAAACACACAAAAATGTTTAGTTCGCGTGACATTTTTAATCAGTATCTACATTTAATTACGTACGTCTATTATTGTTGTTGAATATACTGCGCAATCAATCATGTTGTATGGGCGTGCCTTTCCATACAAATTGTTAAAAATGGTTTTATCATAATGTTGAGTCTTTTGGGGAATTACACGGGTTATCGCGTTATGTATTGAATAGGGAATAAAACCGGACAAGTGCGTTTCGTACCGCGTGTAACCGGGTACCACGGGGATCATCATAGAAAGGGTTTCGTAGCTTAAATGAATAGTGACGTTTCCACAATCAATAGTATTTCACGTTGTTTCTATGTTACTTAATTTTATTTCTATTTTTTTTTTTATTGTGATCATAGGAAGAAGGAAAGTACAATACGAGTAGGTTTATTTATCACATAGACACGTGCAATGCAAAAAGTTTAAAAAAGAAAAAATAAAAACAAAATAGACCTATAGTCATGAGCACATAACAGTAGTAGTTCACACTGTGAAAATTTCACGCGTCTACCTATTACGGTTCAGAAGACAGCCCTGTGACAAACGGACGAATGGACGGACGAATAGAGGAGCCTTAGTAATATGGTGTCGTTGGCACCCTTTGGGTATGTAACCCTAAAATTGGTTTCATCATAATGACGAGTCTTTGGCGAATTTCACGGGTTATCGCGTTATGGGGTGAATAGGGAAAAGTGGAAAAGATCCCATTTATTAGGCGCGAAATTAAGATGATCGTGCTATAATAAGATTAAAAGATGGAGGAAACGACCGATTGATGGCTGGTTTGTTAGATTGCTGCTTTTGTAAGCTTAAACCAATTAAAAAATGAATAGTTTGAATAAAAAAATATTTCTTTTGCGATTTATCCTAGGATTCACGCATGAAGGTCATACTTTTAATTATTTTAACACCAAAACAGATGGATTCCTGATAGTATTTAACATATATTATTATAATAATAATAATAATTTATTTATTTCAGACAATTCTAGTCCATAGTTTACACATACAATAAATATCATTAAAATGACTTATAAACTATAATATCTATTAAATTCAAATTCAAAACAGGCAAAAACCGAAAACAAAGTGGTGATAATTTCAAAATAATAAGTAAATTAAAAATTTGTCAAAAAAAAAATTAAATTATAAAAATGTCAGAATCGAATAAAGAAAATATAAATAAAATGTCAAATATAAATTGTCAAATTGTAAAAATGTTATAACAATGTCAAACTATTAAGAATAAAAATTATATAAATTGCAAACATCACAAAACACTATTAAATTATTACAAAAAACCTATGATAAGCGTTATTCCAAATTTCTACCTGCCCCAAGCCCGATAAACGGGTGCATGTAAGCCCTGCCAGTGCTGCATGAAAGGCCCGTCCAACCTGTTGGCAACAACGGCAAGACTGTTTTGAATTATTTAGACGAAGATTAGTTCTAGGAAACGTCTTTCATCGAGTGCTCAATAGATAAGTATTAAGGTAATTTCGCTACCAAGAATTTTGAAATTTAATATTTCAATTAAATATTTTTGGGCTTCGGTTTGCCCGTAAATCTTAGTTTCTACCATAAAATTTTAGGTTTATCAGCCTTGGTAACATACATTTTCCAACCAACACATACACATATGTACACTCACGCCTTCTTCCCATGTGGGTAGGCAGAAACTATAGAACGTCACCTCAACATTTTCTGACCTCTTAAAATTAAAATATTGGTTATATTTCAAAGTACAAGCAGACTCATGCAAACTACATACGATATTTGCATTGGTGTGAGTCCAGTTTTGAACTACGAGTATCCTATTGCATCATAGATCACTAACCTAAACTTCAAAACCTGACAATCAGGGTTACATGACCTAAACAGATTTCAATAAACCTAAAGCAGAACCCATTTGGAAAGCCATTACCTCTATCAACTAAAAACTTTCAGACATTCCAGAAATCCACCTGGAAACTCAATAAATCTTCCTTAACGTAATTTAAATCCACTTATATTAGTAACATTACTTGCAATATAACTTCAGGAGTGCACGCCCATTCCGTGTCCACCAACCTGTAACGACCCACAGAAACCTAACGTGACCCAGTAATACCACAAATTGGTATTTCACTAACCCACCAACTATTAGCAAATTTAAACTTTATCACCAAGCTATAAGACATAAAATTTCTTATACGACCCCATAATTTCAATTGTCAAATTTTACTGTAAGCCTGTAAAAACTTTATTACTTATAACTGTTGTTGAAACGTTATAACTGAAGGTTTTATGAGTGGGTATAAATTTATAATTACTGTAATTTATAAATAATAATAATAATCGCAATGACAGTTTCCGTTTAATTAAAGTGAATTATTATATTTATTTTTATACGCCTGTAAACATCCGCTGCTAATCCCTAAAAACTAATTTATTATTAACTTAGGAATTAACAATTATTTTAATTTTTGTAGACAAGCCATTTTGGCAGCAAGGATAAATTTATTATTTAGTTTATGTATCATATTTCACGTTCTTATTTTTTAAATTTTACAACTTTATATTTAGCTGGATAGGTTCCGTCAAAACTGGAAGGAGAACGCACGGGCTCGCGAAAGATGAAAGGAATGTAGGCAGGCTTTTGTCCGGGAGTGGGACAGCGTAGGGTAGTAAAAAAAACTTTATATTTATCAGTAGCAGCCCGGACTTTGGATTTGTGTCCGGTTTATGGAAATAGGCTCACCCCCTATTACATAAACTTAATTGGCAAAATGTTGGTACAAGTACACCTCTGCATAACCCTTCTGAAAAAATACGCGTGATTTCGTACACACAACATCGTGACATATATCGTGACATATATCATACATCAATATATATATATCATACATTATATCAACGAGACAGCAGTGTTCGCAAAATCAAACTTGCATTTGTTTCAAACACTAAGATCAAAAAGACGCAATAGAGAGATATGTGCTATTCCACACAAGACTGCACTATACTCAGGGAGCTTTTTGGGAATGGCACCCAAGTTATATAATAAGTTACCTATTGCAATAAAAGATCTTGACAGCATATACCATTTCAAAAAGGCTCTTCTTGATTTATTGGGCGAGAAAGCTTACTATACAGTAACTGAGTACCTGGAAGACAAATTGTAAATTAATGACATTTTATTGGTTTGACATTTTAATTGTAATTTAATGACATTTATGTAATTATTGACATTTTATTAATTTTGAATGTTTTAGTACTTTTTATTTTATTATTTTATTTTCCATTTACCTATTATTAATAAGAAATAATAATTAGAAATTTGTACGCCGTTGACGGCAAGACATAGCGTTCATTTTTATAAATATAGACATCTGTACCCTTTGTTTACCTATGTTCTACAAATAAAAATATTTTGATTTTGATTTGATTTGATTTAAAAATTCGAAGACATGTGACATCTACCAACCCGCACTGGGCCCGCGTGGTGGAACACGGCCCACTCCTTGTTACTGAGAGGAGGCTTGTCTCTGCAGTGGGAACATTAAAGGCTGATTAACTTGGGGCACTGTCAAGAAAATGATTATTATAAAATAAAAAACGAGTGTGCTTAATTTTCAACAAATATTTAACTTTAAATTTACTATCGGCTTACATTGATAAATTAATATTTTAGAACAGATATTTTATTTTTATTCATTATTTTCGTTATTGGATAGATCAGTAATTACTGTAGTTGATTGTAAAACTGAGACGATAGGCTTATGGTATGAGAAATAAGATACATATATTTTCAAATTAAAATTAGACAGATATCTAGAAAAAAGAAAATGTGCGCGCGCACTGCTCTCCCTTGCTTATATTCCCCACTCAACTCCCGTTCGCCTCGCCCGATCACACTTTTCGTAACGCTTTCGTCAAGCGTTCGCCAGCTCACTCCCCAATTCAAGCCTGCGTCAAGAAGTTTTACTTCAAAAAAAGTTTTTTTTCAGTACAAGGTAACATGGATTAAATTAGATATGACGATGATGTCGAATAAACACTAAGTAAAATACAAAAGGTGCTTAGAAGGTAAGAAGCTTTTCGCTAGCGGCTCATTGAACAATATAAAATAAGGGCTTCCGTTTTCCTCAAAAAGTATAATTCAAAAGTAATGTTCCCAACATTATAGGCTGATATGGACTTATTGTTATTTAAAATTATGTTTATGTTATGTTATCTAATCGCGTAATTTAAAGTTCAGTGTGACAGTGCATATTTGTCTATTATGACACATACAATTTTAGAAATACTGGAGATAACCATTATTTCTAAGCTTTGTTAAAAACACTCAACGTGACGAGTTCCAAGAAGCGAACAACTCCATGTTTTTTTATTCAACAAAGCATGGCCTACTAAAAAGTCAAAAACTTAAACATCAACTTTTCTCGTTAAAAGTTTCTAAGTGAATAATAAAATAGACCTTTTTATTGGTGACGCGTCAAATTTTCCCTTGATTGAGGAGCAGTCATGACATTTTTTCCATTTGAATTATTTTAGGTCGGTGTGTCCCAATGGCTTTCCGCAGTGGGAATCAATTTGCATAATTATCGAGTTTTAATTAGAGGTAGTGTAAATGTATAATATATGTGCTAATAGAGAGTTTATTTAATTCAGTGAAAATCCTGGCTGGTGGGAATGGAAATTCAGTCCGTTTTACTTTATATGTAAGGTGTTGGAACCTTTGGTACTTGGTTGGAGAAGGATGTAAATGAAATCACAGAGTCCGATATTAGAGTCTATTTATAGATGAGGAGTTATGTTACAGTGACGTTTCTTATTATATACTGCTAGCACACAAGTTCGTGCTAAGGCGCGGCGATGACGACTGCCGCTCGCCTGTGTGCGCTGGGGCACATTGCATTTGCCTAGTTCGCATTATTACTGTAGTTCCTACATAAGGTATGAAATGTCGTTTGTTGCGGGTAAAAAAAATCCCGTAGACAAGCGATCCAGTAGTACCACGGTAAGTTTTTTTTTACCCGTGGTACTACTGGTAGTAATACTGGTAGTACCACGGCACGGGCAAAAAACGTGAAATCTTTACGAGTATATTATAATATGGCATGAGACAGTAATATGCCACGCTCATCATCTGCCTAACCTTTTCTCAACTACGTTGGGGTCGGCTTCCAGTCTAACCGGATATATCTGAATACCAGTATTTTACATGGAGCGACTGCCTATTTGACCTCCACAAACCAGTTACTGGGTAATAGGTGGGCCCAGTGGTCCACTCCCTCTCGAAGATAGGAGGCCTCTCTCCCAGCAGTGGGAACATTATAGGCTGATTATGCTTTCACCTCGTGTCATCATCATCTGCCTAACCTTTTCCCAACTATGTTGGGGTCGGCTTCCGGTCTAACCAGATGCAGCTGAATACCAGTATTTTACATGAAGCGACTGCCCATCTGACCTCCACAACCCAGTTTTTGGGTAATACGATACCCCCAGGTAAGACTGCTTCTTAGACTTTCGGGCTTCTGACTACTCATAACGACTGTCAAAGATCTTCGAATGACAGCCGGGACCAACGGCTTAGCGTGCTTTCCGAGGCACGGAGGGGTCTCGGTATGTAAAGATGGTCACTCATCCACAGACCAACCGCGGCAAGCGTAGCTTAACCTGATCGATCGACCTGTGCGGTTGTTATTATTTAGCCACAGGCCCCTTCATGCTTTCACCTCGTGTGGCTATCCAAAATAATTTGAGGTCACTATAGGTTGTCTATTTTGTTTCATAAAGAGAAAAGACCGCCTTTGTACCTTTTGTGCGAGAAGTTTAAATAAATAAATAAATAATAAAAGAAGATTTGACATCAGCCATCTGAGTATCCCCTTTCTAGTAATTATCATCTATCATACAATCCTTCCGCAGTTTATTTCGTCCCTCTTTTCTTAAAGTCGAGGCTCAAAACTTTCCTCACTTCAAGTCGGTCATTCATCCGAATCGCTTGCCCATGCCATGACCAATCGTATTCGCGACCAAATAGATTAAAACATTTTTTTTTATTCAGTTTATAATGAAAAAGATTCTGACGATTCCTGCTAAAAGGGTGTAATGTACGACCCGGAAGTTTTAGGGGAATCGCGTGACGCAGGTTCATTGACCGATTAGGTGAATCGTGTCTGTCATAGTTTGTGTAATGGTCTTACTTTGTAGGCTTCGGATTGTGTTGGGCTAAAAAGGATTGTTGTGTTCGTGATGCAGAATAACAACACCTTTTATTTGGAGTTTTCATCGTAATTGTCTTGCTCCGAAGTCAAAGTAAAGTTCATTTACCCATATATTCCAATTATAACAAAGAGAGAATTCCATTTTGTGGTATTTTTAATGGAATAATCTAGGCACGGAACAGTGGTGGCCCAGTGATAACGGTCCCGACATACGAGTTGTAGGTCGTGGGTTCGAACCCAGGCAGTTCCTTCACTTTGTGTAAATTATTTCAGCACCACTGCTCTCAAAACGGTGAAGGAAAACATCGTAAGGCAAGTCCTAGAGCCAAATATTCGAAGACATGTGACATCTACCAACTCGCACTGGCCCCGCGTGTTGGATTACGGCCCTCTCCATGTCACCGAGAAGAGACTTGTGTCTCTGTAGTGGGAACATTATGGGCTGGTTATCTTGGGGCACTGGCAAGAAAATGGTTATTATAAAAAAAAAAAGTGTTTATTTCAGAACAAGTTAACAATAAACACTAAGTAAAATACAAAAGGTGCTTAGAGGGTAACAAGCTTTTCACAAACAGCTCACTGAACAATACGTATAAAATAAGGGTTTCCGTTTTCCTCAAAAAGTAAAATCAATTAAGAGCGACTAATATCGAATTTTCAATATTATCTAGTCTTCCGCAATGAATTCCCGTGGGTGTCGTGGGCGAATTAATTATCTGATATGGGAATATAATATTCATTTCTATTTGTTGGTATATCTACCGTAATAATCTGTAGGTGGAATATACCGTTACAAGGAATCAAAATTTAATTTAGAATAAACGTACACAAGGACAAAGACATTTATTCGTCGGATATAGTAGGCACAAAGTTGGTTGGTGGACATGGATAAGTTCATGACACATCCGCCGTTAATAGCGGTATACGATTATTTACAAGGTGAACCTAATGTACGCGTGGGTATAAAACCTAACTTATATACTACTTATACTCCAATAAACAATACAAAACACTTATTATATTTATACTCTAATATACCTTACTATTAAATAAAATACTATTTACTTATTTACCCTTATAACCAAAAAAATTGTTTAGTGTGTAAACATTATTTCAGAGTCAATTCTTCAGATATATATATATTTTTTTTGTAAATATTAAATGGTAGCTCTCTTATTACTTTTGGAATGTGGTTATAAATTTTAATGAACGTATAGTAGCTGTTTCTTTAGCGGCGAGTGCTATTAAATTTTTTTTTTAACTTGACGGGGTCCTTTTTTGCAAACCTATTGTTTTCGGCTTACTGTGGAGAAGAAGTGAGAGTTTTGTGTGATAGGCGTTGAATGCAGCTTCTTCATTCGCTGTTTTGCGTAGTTTTCATAGTGCGCCATTGATGTATTAAAAAGGAACTTGCCTTCCCTAATGAATTCCACCAGTGTTGTGATAGGATGTGTAGTGATAGTAGCAGGGTTCACTTGGCAGCGATAGACGCGCTTTATGGTGACATTGTGATGGCGTTGCAGGAGGCTGCGGTTGATAGCTATGTCGGTCGGGGGGGTAGCGGCAGACAGCACCGCGGTCGTCATATTGCCGGCTGGAACAAGTATGTTCGTGACGCTCACAGGGAGGCTAGGCAGAAGTTTTTAACCTGGGTGTGGTATGGTCGACCTAGCAGAGGTAACATTTATAATGAAATGTATGAATCTAAAAAAGAATTCAAAAGCAAACTACGTTATTGTCAGAATAACCAAGAATTAATAAAAATGAATATTTTAGCTAGCAAACACAAGAATCGAGATTTTAAAGGATTTTGGCAACAAACAAAAAAGCTAAACCCAAAACCTAGCGTCCCGGTGAGTGTCAACGGCATCAGCGAACCAAAAGACATTGCTAATATGTTTAGATGTCACTTTCAAGTGGAGTCGCCGCTAAAAGGTGAGCAGACCGGGGATGCGGGGGTCGTCGTGTCAGCGGTGCCTGAGCGTATCACAGCAAAACAAGTTGCTCTAATAATAAAGGCCATGACTCGAGGTAAATCTCCTGGACTCGACGGCCTTAGCATTGAACATTTGCAGCATGCGGGGCCGCACCTACCGAGGCTCCTGGGACTGTTATTTACGCTCTGTATTAGGCATTCCTACCTGCCAAGTGAACTGATGAAGACGGTGGTAGTGCCTATACTTAAAAACAAGACTGGAGATAATTCTGACAAGTGCAACTACCGCCCGATATCATTAGCTACAACCACATCTAAGGTGCTTGATGGCCTGCTTGAGAGACAGCTTAAAGAACACCTAAATTTAAACGATGCACAGTTCGGCTTTAGATCGGGACTTTCGACAGAATGTGCGGTTATGTCTCTCAAGCAGACTGTCAGGTATTACACAGATAGGAGCACGCCTGTGTATGCAGCCTTTCTTGATCTCTCCAAGGCATTTGACCTGGTTAGATATGATATTCTCTGGCGTAAATTGAAGGATGCAGGTGTGCCGGGTGAGTTAATTAATATTTTTAAATATTGGTATGACCACCAAACTAACCGGGTCAAATGGCTTGGAGAACTTTCTGACGAGTACAGGCTGGAGTGTGGGGTGAGACAGGGGGGGTTAACTTCTCCCTCACTCTTCAACCTGTACGTGAACGGGCTGATTGTTGAGCTGAGTGACACCGGGGTGGGATGCTCGATCGATGGTCACTGTATTAACAGCATCAGTTATGCGGACGATATGGTGTTGCTCAGCCCATCAATAGCCGCGCTCAGAAAGCTGATAGGCGTGTGTGAGAAGTACGCGAGGGTACACGGTCTCCTGTACAATGTACAGAAAAGTGAGCTATTGGTATTTCAAGCCAAGGGTCGTAAATTGGGGGATATGCCACCTGTGCTGCTTAACGCTGTCGCGCTTCGTAGAGTAAAAGAGTTTAAATACCTCGGCCATGTGGTCACCGAGGATTTAAAAGACGATGGGGACATAGAAAGGGAGAGGAGGGCGATGGCGGTCCGCTGTAACATGTTGGCACGCAGATTTGCGAGGTGTAGTTTAGAGGTAAAGATCACTCTGTTTAAAGCATTCTGCCAAACTCTCTACACCTGCAATCTGTGGGTCAACTACACGCAGCGGGCCATCAACGCTCTCCGAGTACAATATAATAACGCGTTCAGGGTGCTGGTGGGGCTCCCGCGCTGCTGTAGTGCATCTGCAATGTTTGCACAAGCGCACACTGACGGCTTTCACACTGTGCTGCGTCGCCGAATCGCTTCGCTGATGTTCCGCACGCGTGGGAGCGCCAACACCATCCTGAACGTGCTCAGCCACAAGCTGGACAGCCCCCTTTTGGGGCACTGGGTTCAAACTCAAGTGTGTGTGCACGGGGTCCCAGTGGGTGGCAAATACTTAAATTAATAAATTTCTGTCTGTATGTGTTTGTCATTGTATTTGAGTCTTCCAGTCTTTTAAATAAATTTAAAACTTGAAATAATAATTTTAACTGTAATTTTAAATTGATTTTAATTTTGATTTTGATTTGATTTTGGATTTAATTTTTAATTTTGATTTTAATTTAAATTTAATTTTTTATGTAATCATTTATTTAAATTTTTATTCTTATTTCAATCTTGGTCTCCGTTTGAATGTTAATTTTGATTTTTAAATTCTGATTTTTTACATGTAACATAGTTTTTTAAGTCGTACTACCTACTAACTTATAATATTATGGGCAAAATATGTCTGAAATAAAAAGATTTTATTTTTATTTTATTTTTATTTTATTTAAAAATGTTTTTAATACATCAATGTAGTGCGCATACAAATCTGTTTATTTTTTTACATAGATGTTCAATACGTATTCCCCATTTACAATTTTCATCTTGTGTTAGACCTTAACATTTTATAGTATTTTCTTTATGAATTATTTGGTTATTATGATTTGAAATAATGTTTGGGAGTTTTGCTTGTAGTTTGCAAATTGAATGAATTTTGTTTTAGATAAAATTTTTTAAGTTATTTTTTCGTTTGGCCAATTATTTATAACTTTGATAGTTTGATTTACTTCTTGTTGATTATTACTGACACGCCATCTGCAAATACATAATACGCACTTATTAATTTTGTTATATTTGGCAAGTCGTTGATGTATAAAAGGAAGAGAAAATGCCCAAGCATGCTTCCTTGGGGCACTCTGGACCCATTGTGTCTAAATAAAGATTTATATACCATTGCAACAAGTTTATCATCAATACTACATGTATTAAGTTTACTTCAAAATACTGTTGTCTATTGCTGATATAATTTTTCAGCCATGGTAACGCTGGACACATTTATATAGGAGCGTATTTTGGTTAACAAGATCAAAAGCCTTGCTTATATCTAAAAAGATTACTGAAACAGAACATTTTTTTCATCTGTTATGGACCTTACTAACGAGAATGCTGCCATAGCTGTTGACTTACCTTTTTGAAATCCAAGTTTGCGGTCAAATGACGTCAACCAAGGCCCTAATTCACTATGACCACTCAATGATTCCTTGCCTCGAAACCACGTCAATTCTTTAGCTAATCCCGCCAATCTCTTGTTTATTTCACGTGGTTTGGTTCATTGTGTCATAAAGAATACGGCCCTAGTTGAAACTGATCGCCCCAAAATATAAGCTATTTTCGAGTTCAAGATCGATCAGAATGATCGATGTCATTGATCGATCGCAAATTAGTTGCACGATAAGCAACGTTTTCTGTAATCTGATCATATTTTTACATCTTGCATTAACACAATATCGGAGATCAAGAGACAAGAAAAACGAAAATTCCACACATTTTTTCCACCCACAAGAAACAGCTGGTTCCCTAATTCAGTAACGAGCACGTTATATGGACGAAACGGGTATATTACTCGGCTCACCCAATTACGAACATAAAACGGCAATCCCAAGTAAAATATCTCAGATTTTATTGTTTCCCGAAACACACCAACATTAGAATAAAAGTAGACGTTAGCCTAGATCTTGCCGTAGACGATATTATTCGAGCGAAAAATGTCGGAAATCTTGAAAGCTTCCGATCGCTACACGAAAGCCCTGAGAATGCCTCCAATCTGACTGAGTGCTCTAGCGGGTTCATATTGCCTCCCAATGACTGGCTCTTTCTATATATAATTTTGAATGTGAATTTCTCTGTGGATATTCAAGCCAATTTTACGGAGAAAAGAAAGCACCTACGGAACCTTATTGACTTACATCGCATAGGACGGATTGGATTCGATTTATGTTTTATAATGCTCATTGGAGTGAAATGTTCCACCTTTAGAAGGATCTTGTTAGACGTAATGTATTTGTCAATATTAGGGGTCTAAAATATAAATTAATGTTCGATCTTTTTGAGAGCAGTGCTGGCCCAGGGGTAACGACCGCGACTTACGACTTGCAGGTCGTGGGTTCGAACTCAGACACATAGCATACATAATTTCATCACCACTGCTCTCAAAATTGTGAAGAAAAACATCGTGACGAAACCGGCATGTCCTAGAACTAAAAATTCGTAGACACGTGAAATCTAAGAACCCGCGCTGGGCCGGCATGGTAGTGGATATCCCACTCCATTGAACAGAAGAAACAGTGTTCCGTGGCTCATTCCCTCTCAAAGAGAGGAGGCCTTTGTCCCAGCAGTGGGAATATTATAAGCTAATTATTCTTATGCTTATGCTTTTTGTAGAAGGTACGTACAGACGCAAAAAAGAAAATGGTTATTATAACGCAAAGAAATCTGACAGATTGTAGTAGCTTGATGTGCTGACATCAAGCTACTACAATCTGTCAGATTTCTTTAATAGATTTTCAACTTTAGCGCTAAAGCATAAAGTTCAAAGTTGATTGGGAAAATCTGACAGTTTCGGGTAGCTTGATGTGCTGGCGTCTGTACATATTAATTATTCTTTTTTTTCCAATAACGAATTCAATCACCCGGTGAGAGATG
This sequence comes from Eremobia ochroleuca, assembly GCA_949629135.1. Taxonomy (NCBI): domain Eukaryota; kingdom Metazoa; phylum Arthropoda; class Insecta; order Lepidoptera; family Noctuidae; genus Eremobia; species Eremobia ochroleuca. The sequence continues at coordinate 2,734,140 of OX451392.1, forward strand.
ACATCAACAAACGCATTCTGTAGCAGCTTATCGCAGCATCTGCCTAGCCTTTTCCCAACTATGTTGGGGTCAGCTTCCAGTCCAACCAGATACAGCTGAATACCAGTATTTTACAAGGAGCAACTGCCTATCTGACCTCCACAATCCAGTATCTAGGTAATACGACACCCCTTGGTAAGACTGGTTGTCAGACTTTCAGACTTCAGACGACCCGTAACGAATGTCAAAGATCCACGAATGACAGCCGGGACCAACGGCTTAACGTGCTTACCGAGGCACGGAGGGCTCTTGGTATGTGAAGATGGTCACCCATCCACGGACTGACCGCGGCAAGCGTAGCTTAACCTGATCGATCGACCAGTGCAGCTGTTAATACTTAGCCACAAGCCCTTTGAATATTTTAATTTCATTAAACTTTTTAAAAAGTAGGCGAATTGAAGGAAAGAGAGAGCCCTATGTCTAGAGGTAATTTCCAAATTATTAGGTGTACCGAAACGTTCTGTCGGTTTTGGTAGCACATAGAAATTTTTCGAATATTTCTCTATACCAATACGTTAAAAGTATTGAATAATATTGCGACGTACATGTCAAAGATGTTTTGAGAAATTCAGAAAAGGGGATTTAAGTATTTAGCTTTAAGAACTAACCACGAGTTTTATTTACAAAAACCGACAGAACTTTCTGGTACACCCAATACTTACGACTTATTTTTTGTTGTTATCATTTATAAGATTACTGGTCACTAGCCCTACCCGTGTGTTAAATTACTGTCGCCATTGTAGTGGCACATTGTATGCGACAGTATTTACTTAGTTACCTACATTTTCTTTTCTCCAAACAATAATACAATAAATTTTCTCAAAGATAGTTGGACAATAGTCATATTTTGGGATTCAAATTAAATACCCTCCAATATATCATGCCCTTCGGGTGGGATTTACGATTTCATTTCGTCGGCTTATTGACTGCGTCGGGTTATTAAATAAGGTCACTGGGCCTTAATCCGAATCTGAACTACTGTACGGGGTATTTGCTAATAGAGACACGGATGCCAGACTTTTGTGCGGAGCTCCCGGGATACTTTCGTTTAACTGTGTGGGTGAAATGAAGCGTGCGTGTGTAAGGGTGGCGGGACCGTTGATTGAACTGTGGTAGTAAAAAAAGTATGATTATGAACTGTAGTTTAATACACATAATATACTTAATAAATAAACTCACGTCTTCTTTCCATAAGGATAGGGAGACACTACAGAACGAGTGTCTCAAGGGTACTCAAAACTGAAATCGTCAACCTCTCTTCAGCAAGCAGGGTGATCAATCCCTTCTCTATATGAGAAGAATCCTTTGCCTTGCAGTGAGACAGTAATACACTGGTATTATTCTTGCTACGTTGCTTACATTCTCCTTTTATTTCGTTTACGTTCATGCATCTGTTCATACACGCACGTCTGTAGCGACTACTACGCACCTGACGCTTCTGAAGAATATCACCAATATGGAGTTATATGTAGTTCTTGAGCATCCCGTCCTCGTGTTTCCACTCAAATCTACCGCTTAAAATGCAAAATACTTTTTAGATTATTTATTTATTTAATACTTCAAGCACATAAATGTACAGAGGCGGACTTAATGCCACAGGCATTTTCTACCTGTCAACCTTTGGGTGATGCAGAGAGAAACAGTAGTAGGTGCAATCATAAAAATTGAGGAATAAATATTTTAAATATAAAGATACGCATAAACCTATTAAAGGTATATTAGATTATAAGATCATTTTATTCTAGATAAACAAATACGATTCTAACTAATAAAACTAATCGAGGAACTAACACAAAAAGAAAAAAAAAAACTAAGGAAGTTTCATCAATATTGAAACGAATAACGATAGATCTTGATCGAAGCTGCCTATTATTATTGCTATTACCTATTGATTTTTATTAAACACGTTTATTTTCTGATCTTGTGTCACTACAGTTACAATACCTAAGTAAGCTACCGTCCACCGTACGCAAAATACGCGCTTTGACGTGGACTTGCAGACACCAGCCCGTGTTACCCAACCTACCGACCAGATATTTATACTGCGTTAAAAAAAAATTGTTACTGGTAGCTAATCAGTCAATTTTCCATCAGTGGGTGTAGCTAAAAATAACTCAAAAACGTGGGCGACAGTATCTATGAGGGTACTGTCGCCCACATTTTTGAGTTATTTACAACTGATATTTGCGGTCGGTAATCCATCTGCCAATTAGTATCATATTTAAAAACATGTTTATTGACTTATGAATTGAGTAGCCTTTTAAAAGCGATTTCCAAAGAGCTAAGGTAGTTGTAATAATAAGTTTAGGTAATTATTTTATCACCGCTGCTCTCAAAACTCCAAACAGCGAACGAAGGCATCGTGAGGAAACCGGCAGGCCTTAGAACCAAAACATCGAATATATGAAACATCTAACAACCCGCTCTGCGCCAGCGTTCTGGACCATGGCCGACCGAGAGGAGGCCTGTGTCCCAGTAGTGGGAACGTTAAAGGATGATTACAATTCTAAGGTAATACCGCAATATTTACCAAAAAGAGCAATCATTTTATAACGTTTCGAACAAAAGGTACCTATAAAAAAACTTTTTACAAAAAAAAAAAAACCGACTTCAAAAAAAAAAAAAAACAAAACTAACAAGTGAAAAATAACTTTAATCTCGGAAGTCGGTGTCGTTGGTTCCGCATTTTTGTTTTTTGACGTCGACTTCTGAAATTAAAGTTGTGGAAAAAATCGTAGTATTGAAGCTAATACAAAAACTACCCAAGCAAAACTAATGAAATTTATATGGGACCACCCCTGAGGTATACCTTATCCATTAAAAATAATATATAGATATACTATTGCAGTCAAGCGGTGCCAAGCTAAGGTGCATTGAAGAATTTGAAGACACCGACTAGAAGAAGAATCATCAAAATTCACATAGAAATGGCGGAGAAGCAGTATATTTATGCATATTTATAACTTCGTACATAAGAATAATTACCTAATGTTTTATATACTAAAAGCTTCTTGTAGTGTGATCACGTTAATGTAAAACACATCAAAATTAGTTCATTGGTCTTTGAGAAAATCGCGGAAATACAAGCATACACACATACAGGTCGATAACAGAACCTCCTTTTTTGAAGTCGGTTATAAAAGACGTACTTAACGTTTATTCCCTCGACGCCATTACGAGTCTAGTAGCAAACTATATAAAAAAAAATTGTTACTAAAAGCGATGCTTTCGAAGCCATGTTATTGAGAATATCGTCAGTTTCGTCACGAACCCATTACCGATTCCGTTGAGGTCTCGACTTAAGTACCTCTGAGAAAGACTTCACTACTTGATCCCGAGTTTAAGTTTCAGCATCCCGTGTTTTCTACTACCCTTTATATTAACGTTTCATACATTTTGAGACATCAAACAACCTGTGTTTTGATACGTGCTTTGAATTGGCTAAGCGGATTATGTTGTTGTATGTAAGTACGTAGATAGAGAAGAAATCTACTTAAAAAAGTCTACGTATATTACATATGTGTACCTAATCCTTATAACGTAAACTTATTGCATAGGCATTTAGATTATAATAATCAAAAAACGTACAGACGCCAGCACATCAAGCTACCCGAAACTGTCAAATTTTCCCGATCAACTTTGAACCTAATGCTTTAGCGATAAAGTTGAAAATCTATTGAAGAAATTTGTCAGATTGTAGTAGCTTGATGTGCTGGGTACAATTATATGAAATTAAATTATTTATTCTGTTAATAGGGTGTCGGAGAAACTCTTTTACTCGACATGTTATTAAAAAATAAGCTAGATGAGGTCAGCGTTTCCTATCTAGATATTCTGAGAAAAAAAGGACGAAACAAACTCAGAGGTTACAGTCTCTTTTAAAGTACAGATATAATCTTGGTCACATCTTGTGAAGACCATGTAGATTTATGTCTGAAATGGACGTTTGAGGCAAGTACCACACAGATTTGAGTGGACCAGTCCAGTCAGTGCCAGCATTTTGTCAGTTATCGTGTAGCTCAAATAAGAACTTGAGGTCTTGATAACTGGAAATATGCCATCATCATCATCAGACTATGGCAGTCCACTGCTGGACAAAGGCCTCTCGTATTGCACGCTATTAACTCAATTTTCGGCAACTCTCATCCAGCTGCTACCAGCCATCCTACGAAGATCGTCACTACACCTAGCCTGAGGGCGTCCCACCTTACGTTTACCGATTCGCAGTCTCTACTCAAGAACACGCCTACCCCAACGGTCATCGGTTCTATGGCTAATATTGCCACTTCGGCTTGATTATTTTGTGAGCTATGTCAACAACTTTGGTTCTCTGCCGGATCACCTCGTTGCGTATTTGATCCCTCAGAGAAAGTCCACGCATAGCCCGTTTCATAGCTTTCTGAACGACCTTGAATTAATGGACCAGTCGTACCGTGGGTGTCTACGTTTCGCCTCCGTAATTCATAACTGGCAGGACGCACTGATTGAAGACCTTATTCATTAGACTCTGTGGAATACGCGATGAGAAGACTCCATAAAGATTCACAAATGTTGCCCAGCCCAGCAGAATTCTTCTGTTAGCCTCCCTCTCAAAGTTGTTCTTACCAAACTTCAGAGTTTACCCGAGGTAAACGTATTCTTGAACAACCTTGAGAGCACCGCTATTGACAGCAAGGGATCCCGGGGTAACGTGTTCGTTGAACGTAACCTGGGTTTTGCTCTAGTTCATTCAGAGACCAATGCGTACAGATGAATCAACTAGGCCGTCCAGGATCTGCTGCAAGTCCTGCACCGATTCAGCCAGAATGACGATGTTATCTGCAAATCTCAAGTGTGTCGTTATTGCCACGTCCTTCCCAGTTCAGCGTCTTAAACACATCCTCCAATGCTTTAGAGAGCAATTTCAGCGAAATTACGTCCCCTTGTCTCACACTAAAAAAATCATTGTGGCATATTCTAAAGCTACCTCTTAATCCCAAACCCTGAATTGCAACATCATACATATTTATAAACATATTTAGTTCCGTAATACCCAAACTTTTTACTAACTTCGCCGTCGACTTAGCCGAAAATCCGGGGACGTTTGCCGGAGATAAAAAAAAACTTCTGGCCGTATTAAAATAATAAATATGGCAAGTAACAAAACTCGACAAAAGTTATAAGATTTATTCGCACCATTAATTATTTGTTCGCCCGGAGACATAGCGTAATTATATTGTTGAGGCAAAGTGAAATCCTACGCCCCGGGCAACTAGCGAGTTGTAAAATTTCACTGGCTTCGGATTCGATATGATGGTAATAAAAATCTTTTTGAGCAAATTGTATTGACAAATGTAGCAGATACTCTGTTGCACAGTTTTATCATTGTTTTTTTTTTTTTTTTTAATAAAACTTTTTTGCAGTCTACTACCACCACCCTGCCACCTCTTATCATCATCATTATTTCAGCCGAAAGACGTCCACTCCTGGACATAGGCCTCCCCCAAGCAGTTCGGTTCCACTTTATTACGACCGATCCGTGCTTCCCGCATCCAGCGAATTCCTATGGCCTTCACAAAATCATCGGTCCACCTTGTCTTTCTTGGCCTTCCAACTCTACGTGTTCCGGTACGCGGCCGCCACTCCAAAACCTTTCGGCCCCATCAGCCATCTGTTCTTCGAGCTAGGTTCCCCACCCACTGCCACGGCAATACTACCTCTTTTAGCAGTATTATTTACAGGAGTATTATTTTAATTCTAACTTCAGCGTGGGGCACAGATAACCCATGATTTAGGTAAGTAGGCGTGATTTGAATGTTTTTGATAATTTTATGTAGTAGATGACGCGATGAATTTTTCCTTTAATTATTTTTTCAAAGTAGTGGAGTAACCAGTCTTTTTTTTAATAAAAGAGAAATAGCGTATTTCGTATCCAGCCAATAAATTTTTGATAAAAAAAAACCAAACGGGTCGTTCAAATCAACCAAGGCAACTAAAACTTTAGTTATCATGCACTGTAACATGAAAAAGCTGGACACCGATGAATAGAACACAAAAACAGCACACAACAAACAAGTTAGGCAACGTTATGACCAGAATACTAGAATATGCGGTCCAAGTTTACCAATTTCACACGGACCCAATCCTGCAGGGGTTAACGAACCGTGTCCATGGGACAAAAACACAATGCAGTTTGTCAAAACAGTATGATATATTGGTTAGTGCACCAACAGATTCGTAGAAACTCAAGCGTGGGATTCGTTTGGGAGAATTTTAAAACACAATTTTACGGTGAGCGATTCTGTTTGAGTCTCGTATCGTACAATGGTCTTATGAGTAGGTATATACTTAGTTGTTACCGCGAGTTAGATTGGATGGTTCTGATATTTTATTTTAATACGTACTTGCAGTTTTAACTTTTACAGTCTGATAAGACTGGAAAGGCGGGTATCGTGTTACCCAGTAACGGGGTTGTGGAGGTCAGATAGGTAGCCACACCTTATTAAAAAACTGATATTCAGCTGCATCTGGTAAGACTGGAAGCTGACCTCAACACATTTGGAAAAAGGCAGATGTAGAGTTTTAACTTTTCAATTCGTGGATTTGATTCCCGCGAGGTGCATATATTATTATGGCCTACGGATGGTGCTTGTGGGTTTATCGTCTCCTAAGCCTTATTATTGTTAGCTTTTAATGCACCTCGACACAATTGCGGACATGGAAATAGGTACACATTTTGTGACAGTAATACAAAAGTGAAACTGATAAAATTCAACAGTCTTTCCGTCATACACATGCATACCCTAGCTACATGTTTTTTTTTTTTAATATACTTTCTAAATCACTACATACATAGTATAAAACAAAGTCGCTTCCCTCTCTGTCTGTCCCTATATATGCTTAGATCTTTAAATCTCCGCAACTGATTTTGATGCGGTTTTTTTTAATAGATAGAGTGATTCAAGAGGAAGGTTTATATGTATAATACATGCATAATATAGTAGAGAAACACTGATAATTTTAGAGGTTTCTAATGTGATGTCGTAAATAAACACATTTTTTGCGCGCTTACATTGTAAACGCTGGCTGAACCATTCAAGATAGATCAAAATAATGTACTACAGTATTGTACACCTTAAAAAGTTCTACAAAAAAATCTGCGATGGTATATGTCTATCTCTTAGGGATAACCCACAATAACCATTTTTTATCCTTAAATTTTTACGAGAAATAATGGCTCTAAAATTATCAGTGTTTCTCTACTATATTATGCATGTATTGTATATATAAACCTTCCTCTTGAATCACTCTTTATCTATAAAAAAAACCGCATCAAAATCCGTAGCGTAGTTTTAAAGATCTAAGCATACATAGAGACAGACAGGGAAGCGACTTTGAATAAAAAAACAGGCATGCAAAAAGTTACATCGAACAATAAAATCTGAAACTTGCAAACGGCCTAGCGTCACAATCAATCACCGAAAAAATGTTTGCCACCAATGACAGCTTGTTAACATTCAGCCGCTTCAATGCGATCTTTTTGGGAACCCCAAATCACGGCCGCGTCCAGGGAGCCGCCATTTTAAGATTTACGACCGACACAGCGGCATCCATTTTGTTAAAACCTACTCACGTGCAACATGCAAAAGCACTCGACCCGAAAACTCTTGAATGTACCGAAACTACTCAACGCGACACATGAAACGGTGGCCGCTGGGGGCCTTAGTAATTAAACAATTTTCATTATTTCGCCACACGTTGGCACCCCTGTGTAATGGCGATGTGTTATAGAAATTTCGCGAAATATATTTTAATGGAACTCGGGATAATCCCTCGATTAATTAACCGCATTTGTTTTTAAAGTACGGAGCGTCCAAAGTGTCGTGTCGGTGTGAATGTTTTATAATGACGTTTTTATTTGAATTTCGGTTCATCTCGAGGGCAAACGACTCAATTTCGAGCATCGAATGCGAGACTAAAGAGAATTCAATATTATTTTTTGATGTTTGTGAAATTTGAATATCATTCGGATGATAATAATGAATCGTATTTATTCATGGCATTAAAACGGTTTTGAATCGTTGAGCAATGCAATCAATTACTTTTTGTGCTGACTGTATTATATTAAGAGCGCGCCACTACAGACCAACGCGAGCGATTTTGCACCTGTCACCCCGCCCGCACCCCTCTACAATACGCGCTGCATGGCGCGCGGCGCGGCGCCCCGGAGCGGCGGCCGCGGTCGAGTTCGACTTTGAACGGCGCGGTGACCCCGGCCGCCCAGCTGGTCGACAGCTATCTGTGCCGCAGACGGGCCGTGAACATGCCGTTTCGTGAATTTGAACTTGATTCGTATGGCAATAAAAACGTATTCGAAAAAAATTACCTGTCATTCAAATTAAATTCAAATTCACGGAAATATTTCCACAGTACGACGGATCTATATGTAAAGCATAACATAGCTGATAAAAAAACGAGCTCATTGTTGGTATGCATACTTATTGGAAGCTCCGTTCATAGACCTACAAACTGACATACCACAAATAGAGTAGGTAAATAGTTACAGACGCCAGCATATCAAGGTAGGTACTACAATCTGTCAAATTTCTTTAATAGATTTTCAACGTTATCACTAAAACATAAGGTTTAAAGTTGTTTGGATTACAATTATTGTCTGATTTATATTTATGTAATAAAATGTATTAATCTTGTAGGTTTCCAGATGAAGATCGCACTTCAGATAGAAATCATTTGAAAATCAACGAAGAATCAGACGAAAGAAGAATCATAGATCTTAAATATTTTCTAAAAGAATTAATAGCAATTTATAGCCACTCAACAGCCTTCGGTTGTGGAAAAATAATAGTCAACCAACTTACATTTGCAGTTGCAATGTATATGTAGGACCATGATTTTCAACTACAATGTTAAGTTGGTTCTTGGGATAAATTCATTCCAACTACGGAACCCTTCATTGTGCGTGATCCGACACGCTTTTTTTTTTAATCATAAAAGAAGCATAAAGATACAAATGGGGGTGATTTTTTTTTTCGTTGTGTCCCTCGTGGTGGGTATCATTGAATAAGTCTATTGAAATGAAGGTAATGTTTAAAACATAACTTTTTTATCAGTTGTACCTTTTGCGAAATATGGCTTGCCAAAGTGCCTTGAAATGTAATTTTGAGAACAATGTGATTATAACTTTTAGAGTAATGAAGAGAAAACTGAAAAATGGGTGTGCGTCAAGGTGGCGGGATCAAATCCCCAATTTAAAATGTATCACATTGAAGTTTTTGTACTACATAATGTACTCTTTGTACCCTCAACAAGACATTTGTACCTCTAAAGGTAAAGGAAGTATGTCAAGACGTCCCTGATCCCGTCACTTTGACGTCAAACTAGCGGGACCTTCTGAAATCGCTACTCAGAGGCAAATTCACACTTGAAGACTTAGTACTACATATATACTACATACTATATACTCAATTTTCAATACAATTGTAAGTGCCAAATTCAAGTTACGTGATTAAAACATTGGTCCCGCTAATTTGATGATTCATGTTATCGCTGAATTCATATAAAAATCGTTAGAGCTCGTGCAAAATCAATTGTGGAAACTTAGTTCGTCCTAAGTACATGAAAGTGTGTAGTTTTCATATTCGTAAGCTAAGTACTATAATAATAACTAATATATATTCTGAGTGTTCATAGTTTAATAAATAAACATTGATGAATTACATATAACATTATATTTCATACCTACTATCCATTTAGGTTTATAGATTGAGTACCTACGCGAGCATTGAATGACGGATCACTCTAGATACAGTCTCTATTCGACGAAAAAAAAACACGAGCCTCTAAACGAAACTCGAGTCTCATCAAGCTACCCGAAGCTGTCAAATTTTCCCAAACGTGATGCACACACACATACAGACGTGACACTCACTCACGTGGCACACGCACACGTGACACACACGCACGTGACACAGACACTTAACAAACACGTGACCCACGCGCACTTGACACACGCACGTGACACACGCACACCAATAGACAATTTCTGCAGCAGCTATTTTGTATTTACATTTCGACCTCACTATCGACTTTAGCACCCTCGAAAACTATGAAAACGACACCCATGACGAAAAATTTTAATATTTTCGCAGCCGCCGTCTTGGATTTTCATTTTGACTTCATCATCGGCTTTAGCACCCTTGAAAATTTTGAAAACGACACTAATGACAAAAAAATCGAATATTCTTGCAGCCACTGTCTTGGATTTTCATTTTGATTTCACATTGAGCAAATAAATATATTTTCTTCCACATAAATGCTAAAAAAGAATATCCAGTAAAAATATACAAAATATTTCAGTCTTACATTACTGTACAAAATAATTATATCAGTCTTACATCCGCCATTCCCTTCTGGAATTATAGGCAAAAATGGCTACCTACGTGCGGCGTGTCTGCGCCTCTGCATATTCTTTCATCGTCGTTTTAGTGTAGCGCGCCACCGCGCGCTTTTTACGTATTGAGGAGTAGGGCGTTTAGCTCCGCCCACTATTTGGGAAATTCAGTTAATAACGAAGTCAAGCCTTGGATATCTATGCAAAGAATGGCCAATCTGATCACCCTTTACGGTCTTGTAAAATCAAATCAAATCATTTTATTACACGCATTGTACATATACAACGTGTCCCAGAAATCAACGTCAAGCCGAAAACGGGCAATAGGCCAAGTCGTGACAGCTATTAGAAAAATATAAAAAAAAATCTTGGTCATGTACTTTTCGAATTATAAGCATTCAAAAATAAATCTCAAAAAGTGACACCCTGTGATGGTTTTTCAAGTCCTGTGACTACATTATTAACATTTCGGTAGTTTTTTTCTCTGTGATGTAACCATGAATAACCCTTCTGTAAATTACAGTTAAAAGTAAAACGTAACTGCCTCAGTTCTAAATTAAATGTTAGATTTTTGCCCAATATTGAATTCAAAATAATGACATCACCCAACTTTAACCGACTGTACTGAAAAAAAAATCTACTACACTATTTTGGCAAGTAACTTTAAAAGATGGCGCGTTTAGTCAGAATTCCAAAATGGTATAACACATACTAATTGCTACTTCTTAATTGAGAAAAAACATTTTTTTTTTATGAAGCCGTATTTCATAAAAGTTCGATTGAGACGAAGAGTGACGTTATTTTGACTAGTGTGAGCGAGAAAGATTCATTTTAGCTAATGTGAGGTGACGCTACTTTGACAAGTGGGAGCGAGATAGATAGTGACGCTACTTTTATCTAACTAAGAGGGAGACGGATTGACACATCATTTCATATGTGTGAGTGAAACAGATAGAGACGCTACTCTGGCTAAACAGGGATGCGTCGGCAAATTGTGCAATACTGCAGTACGTTACGCTCTTTCGTTGACTGCACACCTTTTTGTATTCGTATTGACTTCGTACTTACAACTGTGGCTTTGTTTATTGGACTTGATTTGCATTGTAATTTGGATTTATCTGCACCGTTTCTGACAACCCCGGACTTGTTTTAATCGCAACCCCGTGTTTGTGTAGTGTTTTATCATGCCATCTCGATACACCGCACAGGAATACGCCAACATGCATCTCATTTATGGAGAATGCTTATGCAACGCCAATGCCGCAGCAAGAGTGTATCGTGAGAGATACCCGAATGCTGAGCGTCATCCCGATCATCGAGTATTTATTAATGTGCATCGGTCATTATCAGAGGGTCGATTTCCTAGCCAAATGGTTAGCGAGGGAAGACCCGTTATGCCCTACGAAGCCGAAGTCTTGCAAGCAGTTGAAGAAGACAGAAGTATCTCAGTACGTGGAATTGAACAGAGCATAGGAGTCCCCAAAAGTACTGCACATCGTATTTTAAAAAAGAACGAGTTTCACCCATACCATGTACGACGAGTACAAAGTCTGCTACCCCGAGACTACCCAGAGAGAGTACGATTTTGTCGAACGATGTTGCAGAGGCACCGAGAGGACCCGCGATTCTTTGAAAAAATTCTATGTTCCGATGAATCAACATTTAAAAAGGACGGTTACATGAACCTCCACAATTTGCACGAATGGCACGTGGAAAATCCAAATTTGATGCGGGAAGATAGATCTCAGTACCAGTTTAAAGTAAATATGTGGACGGGAATTTTGAATGGTAAAGTTATTGGTCCAATCGAGCTGCCGGAGAATTTAAATGCCCAGGGTTATTTGAACTTCTTACAGAACCAATTACCAGAATTATTGGAAGAAGTGCCACTGAACATTTACGGCAGCATGTGGTATCAACAAGATGGCTGCCCAGCGCATTATGCTCTCACTGTACGAGAGTTTCTCAATCGAGAATACCCCGATAGGTGCATTGGGCGGGGTGGTACAATTTCGTGGCCTGCCCGTTCACCCGATTTAAACCCCATAGATTTTTTTTACTGGGGTACGATAAAGGATAAAGTGTACTCTAAACCAATTCAAGATTTAGACGAGCTGCGCCAAAGAATTGCAGAAGCCGCTGAATACATCAACTCAAGAAGATACGCCCGTCTTATTACGCGATCATTTTTAAAGAGATGTAGAACTTGCATTGCAGCTGAAGGAAAACAGTTTGAACATTTGTTATAAAACTTCGTAAATCTGATTTAATAAAAATTATAATAAAAGAAATCCAACGACTGAATTTTATTTCAAATGCACCTAAAACCAACAATGTACTTTTTTTCCTCAATTAAGAAGTAGCAATTAGTATGTGTTATACCATTTTGGAATCCTGACTAAACGCGCCATCTTTTAAAGTTACTTGCCAAAATAGTGTAGTAGATTTTTTTTTCAGTACAGTCGGTTAAAGTTGGGTGATGTCATTATTTTGAATTCAATATTGGGCAAAAATCTAACATTTAATTTAAAACTGAGGCAGTTACGTTTTAACTTTTAACTGTAATTTACAGAAGGGTTATTCATGGTTAGATCACAGAGAAAAAAACTACCGAAATGTTAATAATGTAGTCACAGGACTTGAAAAATCATCACAGGGTGTCACTTTTTGAGATTTATTTTTGAATGCTTATAATTCGAAAAGTACATGACCAAGATTTTTTTTTATATTTTTCTAATAGCTGTCACGACTTGGCCTATTGCCCGTTTTCGGCTTGACGTTGATTTCTGGGACACGTTGTATATAAATAAGTACGTAAATATGCATTAAATTTTATTATTATTAATATTAAAAGCGATCGGTGATATTGTTAAAAAATAATGTAATATTAATTTAAGTATTTGCTTACCAGTTACAACAGAACTTTTATTTACACCCCCCCCTCTTTTCACTCCCGGACATTTTCATTGGACATGTCACAGTGATTCTTCTAACAACTCAATCTATTCCGATTGGTCTCGTTCGTGAGCTTTACGAGTAGGAACAGTTTAAGGTCCCCCGAGACTGCCCTGCAGTCAATACTTCGAAAACCACTTCTAGTTTGTAACCAATGTGGATCTTGAATGTTGGAATAGTCACGAGTTCAAACACAAATGGTACGTGGGTATATTATAAATAGGGATATTACATATGAATTGCACATAATCAAATGGTATTATTTAAAACGGTGAAGGAAAACATCTTGAGAAAACCGGCATGCCCTAAATCAAAAATTGGAAGGCATGTAACATCTAACAATCCACACTGGGCCCGCGAGCTAGTTTACGGCCCACTCTCTTTCACAGGGAGGAGGTCCCAGCAGTGGGACAGAAGCCTCCTCTCTGTGAAAGAGAGTCAAATTACTAAAGACTGAAAGAGAGAAATCGGTGTGTAACTATTTATCTGATATAATACGTTTATTAGTAAGGGGATACATTATTTTTAATACCTTAAGATTTATAAAGTCTTTTATTCAGTAACCAACCAAAACAGATGCAATCACTCAAAAAAGTTGAATCTCCAATCATTCATTCACGTCGGTATCAATCATTCGTCAGTATAGGGTACATTGACACATGTGCGCATATCAATTTTGGGCCAGTTTCGGACATGGCAATTTGTCGTGTATATTGGATCGGATTTTTATCGGAGTCCTTTAAAATAGTAGACTTAGAACGAACTAAAGTCGATAAAAAGCAGTTACCCAGAACAGCAGGGTAATGGCGCAACACACTATCAGTAGCCATGGCTTTCATTTTGACAGTTCAATAACATGCATTGCGCTATTTACGTTACTGATCAGAGAAATTTTTCGAACATATGAAACAACTACCTGCGCCCCGCGGTTTCACCCGCATAGGTGTCGATCCCGTGGGAATATCGGGATAAAAAGTATTCTATGTGTTAATCCCGGTTATAAACTATCTGTGCACCAAATTTCATCCAAATCCGTTCGGCCGTTTGAGCGTGAAGAAGTAACAAACATACAAATACACAAACACAAACTTTCGCCTTTATAGTATTAGAGTGATGGATTAGCAATATCCTTCAAAATTGTTCAAATTGTGATTGAAAGTGTGTGTCGCAATAGGGTGCTGAAGATTAACCAATTTTTGAGTATGTGCTCATTGTAACTATTGCCATAGACAAAAAATAGTAAAATTGTACTTCGTAGGTACAATTGCAGCACCTCCGCTTGTAAAGCATTCATATCCGCGCCATTACGTTACAGTTTCGTGGAGATATTTAAGTGTAAAATCTTGTCGTAGGTTATTATGAAGATCTGGTTCTTTATCTTGGCATAATGTATGCTCCAGCTTTTCGGGCTATTCATTGAGAAAATTTTAGTAACAGTCTAATAATCTGTCAAGAAAACAGCAAGTAATTTAAATGTCAGCTGATGACGTAATGATGATGAGGGTTTAGTCAATATAAAATTTGTCGATTAATATAAGGCTACGTCAAAAATAAGTTTTCAATCGCTTTAGCTTCAACAAAAATAAGATTTCACATCGCCATAAAAGCACAGACTTAATTCAAAACAAAATAGCCTCTTAAAACCTCCAAACAAAAGGGAATCCTTTACAACTATAGTAAAAATCCTCTACAGCTCCGACTGACACATTAATTGCCTTCAGACAACGAACGAAAAACGTAAAAACGTTCGTCTCTTTAAACTTCAAAAGCTCTTTGATGCGAAACCCTTTGACGTTCGCCTAAACAGCACAAAGTTCCCAACTCCGGCACTAAAAGCAGATTACAATCAGTAATTAAAACATGGTTTCGATCATGGTTTTAAAATTACCGGGTTATTTTACCACTAATATGCTAAAGTATTAGAAACTAGATAAAATGTAGTAGCTCATTTTTATGAGTGGTCTTATCTGACTTTTTGTACGGAGAAAATTTTCTCTGCGTGCTTTTAATGTTCGGGTTTAAAATCTATTATTTAGTTTATTTTATTATTATTATTATTATGAATTAGGAAGGTATGACAAGAGAGATATGAAAGCTTATGAATTTTTGTCCAACACTAGGACATTAAACACCATACCGTCGGTTGAGGTAACGTGTAGTTTGATAAAAATACATACATACATCCAGTATGGAAACCACATTATATACGGGTAAGGCCACGAAAAAATGTTCATTTCAAAAATAAAACGCGGCCCGTACTAAAATTTGAAAAAAGAAATCGGTACCATAATTTCTAATACCATTTACAGTTTTATCAATATATATAGAGCATTCCTACACAACGTGGATTAATTAAAATCCAAAAATATCTTATCTATTTATGTAAATTTTCGATCAACATTTTCGGTTGATTACAGCTTCCATACAAAATCAAAATGTCCCTCGACCATGCAGCACCAAACTTTTGTTTTTTTTATTATCTAATCATGTTATTATCATATAAATGCTACATTTTTCCAATTTTATACTGTTATGGCTTTGTTATAAAATAAATAAATAATTTTAGTCTGCCTATTTAAAAAAAAAAACACGTTTAAAAACATGGGCCGAAATTGATTCCCGTGTGTGACATAACACGAAATACTTAATAGTTATTAGTTTTAAAATCACAGCAGCACTAAAAATATTTTGTTTTGCTGGCCAACTTCCCTAAGATCATAGAGAAATGTCAAACTTCTGCCAGCCATTTTAATGTGGAAGTAATTCGTGAGTTTGCTGTTCGCGGATTTTTGGTCTCCTAGTTTTTCCCAGTTATATAACGTAATTTGTCAAGGTAAATATTGAAATTTAATCTATTAATGTCAGAATTACTGTACAGAATGTTGTCTTTTGGGGAATCGACTAGTTTTCTGTTCATTTAGACTGTATTTAAAAGTTTTATTCTCACAAAAAGGTTATATTTTCACGTGTGTTTATTCCCGCATGTTGCGTGTGTTATGTTTTGTGTTACGTAACACACGAGAAGATACGTTAGGCCTAGTTCACATTGTCACTACATTCTATTTTTAACCGACTTCTAAAAAAAGAAGGAGGTTCTCAATTCGGATGTTTATATTTTTATCAATATTTTCAATGATAAACACGATGGCCTATTTTCGGTTTAGAGCTACCAATCCGTGTAACACCATAAACATAACTAGCGCATACTGTGTACATATTTTAAATATGCAACTGAGTGGCAAAATGAGTGAACCGTTTGCATGATGGTGAATGTCGCGTTTTTACATAACAACATTGTATTTGCTAAGCTTTGCCGGTGAAGGGTATATGTAATTTGCTTTTTATTTTAGGTGCCAATGACGCAAGCTGAAAGGCTGAAGTTGTACAGGGAAAGACTAAAACAAAGGGACCCGAAAAAATTTTTGGGCAGAAAAAATCAAACGCTGAAAGAACTAAAAAGAACAGGAAAAAAATAGCAGATTTTGGCAGTTCATTCATTTCATTTCATACATTTCCTATCAACATTTTTTTGTCCCTATGTTTGGAGTTTGTTACCGGTGACAGTACTTAAATTAACAATAGTTTTATAACTATTTTAAAGTTCTAATAAAGATTTTTAGTATTTATTTCTGTTTTTTTAGTAGTATATTTTAGAATCTTACGAGCAAAGCCGCAAATGAAAACTAGTTTTATTATTTTGTCAATTATGTGCACTAGGCTTTACCATTTTCTGGTGTGTTATATTATTTCCAGTGTGTTATTGTGTGTTACAGTTCAAGTGTGTTATTGAACAATTTTTGGTGGCCTTACCCATACAATAAATTATACCATATACTTTTTATCGCCTTTTCTGACGATATACAAAAATGAACGAAATTGGTCGCGCAAAAAATCAGCTGTTCGCTGCATTTTGACGAATAAGCGAACATAAATTTAGGGAACAGCTGATTTTTTTTCGCGACCAATTTCGTTCATTTTTGTAAATCGTCAGAAAAGACGATACCAAGTATATGGTATAATTTATTGCATATACGTGGTTTCCATATTGTATAACCACTATTTGTCTATCTGCCAGAGAGTTAAAACCATTGAGATGGGATATAACAGGAGATGCCCTGTTATTCTATACACGGTTGTAGGTAGGTGCCAGAGCAGCCATCTTTGTCGCCAAGTTTTGTGGTAGTTCAGCTGTCAAATGGTTGTTTATTTTTTGTATTATTGAGATTTGCGAGAAAATTACGAGGACTTTACCTTTAAAACTGCATGTAAATGTTGAAAAACAGCAATTCAACATGCCTGTGTGTTGTATTGTGAAGTGTGGTGCAAGGAAGAATGAAAATCAACCTCAACATTCTTTGCACAGGTTAGTAGCCGGTTTTCATGCAATAACACATACAATAATAGACATTCGATGATATAATTGTAACGCGATCATGAATTCATGGCTAAAGTATTGATATTTGGGTGAATTTCCGTATAACAGACCTTTTTATTATTTTGTTAATTCATTCGTTTGTTTACAATAATATGTCATAATAGAATAGTGTTGTACCGTTGCCTAATAGTTTCCAGAACTAGTTCCTCCGCTGGAACGATATCGGTATATTCTGCTATGTTAACATAAATAGTCCTGCGTCTTATTAGCTCCGATTGACCTTGCTAGGTCCGGCCCGTGGTTCACAGCACCAAAATCAAAATATTTTCTTTCACATAAACCTACATGGGCACTTATGAAACGTCAGAAGCTAGATGCACGTTTCCAAATGGTGGTTTCCTATGCAGAAGAACCAGCGAGAAACTCCACGGTTACTCTTTTAAAAACAATTGGCTTTTACAATGTCTTCTATTTTTTTAAGTACCTGGTACTTGTTGACAGGCCTACACTTTCCTCCCCTACCTATTAACATTGTAAAAGTCAATTATTTTGAGTAACCGTGGAGTTTCTTGCCGACTCTTCTCCATAGAAACCACCAATTGGAACCGTGCACATAGCTTTTGACGTTTCCTATTGATTTTAGTTTCATATGCTAATATAATATAGCTGTAACCAAAATTATTTATTGATAAAAATACTTGCACTTTTTATAGGTTTCCTAAAAAGGAAGGACTAAAGAAAAAGTGGTTAGAGGCTATTGGTGAGGTGCAGAAAATATTAATCCCCGACATAAAGAATGGTACCTCTGTTCACTTCACTTTGAAGAAAGCTGTTTCAATAGAACACTTGATGTAATGAGATTACATGATAACTCTGTTCCCACAGCATTTTTGGTAAATGTGTATTAAAATGATTGATTAATAATAGCATGGCCGTTTGGCCTGAAATAAATAAATAGATATATGTTAATTACATATATAAAAATAATAATAAATAAATAAATCATATTCCACAACTTTCACACAACGCCATCCCGTCCCAAACCAAGCAGAGCTTGTGCTATGAGTACTAATTATAAAGTATGTTTATCGAAAATAAACTAGGATACGTTACTCGGCCTTTCTTCTCAGAGTAGTCAGATAGGAAACGCCGACCTCATCTAGTTTAAAAAAAAATATGATTGACATGTAAAAGTGTTTGTACAAACCTACTTACAGAAAAATCATTTATCATTTATCATTTACTATAAAGTAGGCAACCTTAGTTAGAACGGACTATAAGTTAGTATACTATATTATGATCCAAACGTGATAACTAGTACGACTCGTATTTAGTATCGATACTCGTTATAGTAACACCAATGTTCCTTGATTGATACAACCCTAGCAATGGCAGCCATTTTTTGAGACAATATGAGTTGTAGGTAGGCACCCTTTTTTCGTAGGTATTTCCAGTCCATATATATATGTCTATGGTTAAAACGAAGGGCTTAAAAAAGCATGTTCTCCGACTAGTTTCTAGCATGCCTATGCGTACACCCTAGCGAAGCCATGGTCACACCTAAATCAACAACTGCCAAAATCTTACGATGTATCTCCAAATTTATCCAATATTGATTGTTCCGAAACCCACACTCCAATAAGGTTTACATTCCAAACAGTCCGTGTGGGTCTATTTCAATATGGCCGAACCACTTCAAGCGACACTCCTACAGTTTGTGCGGTATCACGTACTGCATGACTCATGCACGACTCTCTAGTCTAAACAAATGCAGTACATTTCGCAGGGAAAGCGTCTGGTGACGTTTTTAGTGGGCACGATAAAATTCGATATATTTTCGAACTGTGTGAACTTTTTGTGTCAAATGTTGAATGTTGGAAACTTTTTTAGGATTGTTTTCTACACAGGGTATAGTTAAATTAGCAAATCTCCACATGGTGGGAATCGATATCTGAAGATGATAAAACAAAAAGATTTTTCAAATTCTACTGGTCATTCCAGAGACTGGTGCGCTTAAAACAAACAAACTCTTCATCATATAGATAGATAGATAGATAGATGGTCTACAACCCTTTATTCTTGAACGAAGAAATTTTTCAATAAATAGAAACTTGGAAACTTATAACAATATAAACATCGCATTATTATTTCTTCCCGAGTATCCGGTATGCGGAATGTTCGGATTTCCGGACGAAAATTCCACAGACCAACAGTTTATTGAAACGTTTATTTACATTACATTCAGTATAATGAAAAAAAAAATGTAATGTAAACATCAAATTAACTGCTCGGTTAGTGCCATTTTTTTTTTACCAAGCATAATATATCTATATACTTACAAATAATAAAGCTGAAGAGTTCGTTTGTTTGAATGCGCTAATCTCGGGAACTGCTTCGCCGGTCGGATTTTGAAAAAATATAGCATTTGACAGCTCAATTCTTGAGGAAGGCTACGGGCTATTAAACATCACGCTAGGACCCTTAGGGACCGTCCATTAATCACGTGATTTTTTTTTGGCATTTTTTAGCCCCCCTCCCCCTTGGTGATACATGGTGAGGTTTCAGACTACCCCTCCCCCCCCTATATCACGTGTATTTTTTAGTACCTTTGTAGGTACTTAATTTTAAGGTAATCTTAATTTTTTTTAAAATATTTATAAATATTTATGTTTGCGTTTGACGAAAAAATAAATACACGTAATGCCGCTTTTCGGTCCAGTATCGCGCGTTTGCCGAAAAAATAAATACACGTGTTATATTACTAGACCCCCTCCCCCTTGTGATATTTCGTGATTTTTTATGGACCCTTCCCCCCCGTTTCGAGCCTCACCTGATTAATGGACAGGCCCTTAGGATCCTAGAAAAAAGGAAAAAGAAAGAACGCCAGCGAAAACAAAGTAATAGCCCAAGCAGGCGATGCGATGTGACGAGGTGGGTCGGGGAACAAGAAGTTTCACGCCGATGAAGTCTCGTGCAGATGATAGTATAATAATAAAATAATAATACCAGACTATTATTGTCCCTCTGTAGGGTACATTTCTGATACAGAGAAGGCAAGCCCATAGTTTTGTACAGACGCCAGCACATCAAGCTACCCGAAACTGTCAGATTTTCCCAATCAACTTTGAACCTTATGCTTTAGCACTAAAGTTGAAAATCTATTAAAGAAATCTGACAGATTGTAGTAGCCTGATGTGCTGGCGTCTGTACAAAATGTCATAAAGCTATGTTTAATTATTGTAATTTTTTTTCAGCTTATTTGGGGCTAGATAAAACCTCCGAACTTCAACTATGGTAGACGAATACTGAAAATGAAATACACGGTATGTATAAACAGCTCTTTCACATAAACATTCCGCGTCAACTTTACGCAGTTAGGACTACTTAAATTAAAACTTTAACGGCCAACTGATATCATACTTCTAGTTCCGAAAACGCTAAACTTATACATCCTTGCAGGTCAGCACATGTAATATTGTTATACAAACTGGCATCTACCCGCGATTCGCGTGGAAGTCGTAATACAAGACTATATACCAAAAATAAATAAATACAGCCCATGTTTTTTTTTTATAAGCCATTAATGTCCCACTGCTGGGCTGTCCAGAGCTGCCAAGGACCAATCTAACAAAAATGTATTATATTATTACACAAGCATATGATATTTGTGATATGAGAAAAATTGTTTTGATGGATTATGTATATTCAACAGAATCTGCAAATTGGAGCTCTCAAACCAGCTCTCCATGAGTTATTGCCTAAACGTGCATCAGGAGAACGATTATTGCTAAATAAATACATAGGATAAATAATAAAAATATCGCTTTATTATTATTGTAGAAGAGAAAACGAACTATCTTTACCAAGTAATTATTATTTATACCAAACAACGAATAGTATTCAATTTGAACGAGGAAATCATGGATCTACGCACATTTCTGTAAGTCTCCTCTTAAGCGGGACCTACTGGGTTGCCATAGCCCATGTTACTCGCTGATAATGAAGCTTTATAATAGGTAAAAGAATCATTAAAATTAGTTAAGTATTTATTGGGTTTATCTATTACAAAGAAACATACAAAAATCGAATATTTTCTCTTTATTTATAATATGTATTAGTTTAGATTAAAGTCGTTTTTCGTGTCTGTCTGTGTGACCGCGTTGTTTTTATAGAATTGCAACGGATTTTGATGCAGTGTTATAGAATTTCTCCCGACTGATAGTTCCAGAGATTAAAGGTTCAAACAGTGTCTTCAGCTTTATTATATTAAGTATAGATGGCAGGCCTGTTGGTCTAGTGGTCAGTGGCCCTGACTACAATACGCAAGGTCGTGGGTTCGATTCCCACCCAGGACAAATGTTTGTGTGATGAGCACGATTATTTGTTCTGTATCAGGGTGTAATTTATGTATAGTATGTATGTATTTAGAAATATATATGTATGTTTATCAGTTGTCTAGTACTCATAGCACAAGCTCTGCTTAGTTTGGGACTAGATGGCGTTGTGTGAAAGTTGTGGAATATATTATTATTATATTAGATTAATATTAAACTTACATAGAATAAATAAACCTCGATGGTTTGTGAAGTCGAGGTCTTTTATGTATATGCTTAGTTTGGAGTTGTTTATACTCATAGTAAGTAATAGCGTCCGCTTTCTTCGTTGCCTTCTTAGAATTCATTTGAAATGCATACATACGAAGAAATCTTGGACTTTACTACTGCTATTACATGTCTTCTAACAACTTGGAAAGTAAATTCTAGGATTTGTATTGTAATATCAATCTGCTGTTGCAGGAAATCAGTCTTTTTTTTGAGAGCATATATTTTTTCTTTTTTTCTTTAGCTTAAAAAACATTATCAGCTTCCTTACACAAATAAAATATCAGATGGTGTAGGAAACCCCAGAAAAAACTTAAAGTCATTTTGGGTGTTAAGTCAAAATCCATACAAGCTGAAAGTTATTGTTTAAAAATAATTTCAACATCACATTCGCGAAGTGTGAATAGAATAGAATACTATTGGAATCTTGGAATTGGCGATTTTAGACCAATCACTTGCACGTTAAAAAAAATGGAACTACAAGTTCCATGTTTTTACGTGACTGGAAGATAATTTCAACTTTAGTGAAGTTTACTTGGAATTTTTATCAATAGTAATAAAGCAAATTACGAGGTTGACTGTACATATAAGGTGTAAAGCTACGATGCTTCCTAGAAGTGGTCCCATCTTATCATAACGGACGTAATGAAAATCTGTAGTTTTCACCCGTAATTGACATTAAATTGTCAAAAAAACCTTCTGTAATTGGACTACCGTTATTATGTGACCGTTCATCTCTTTCTTAGGAAACCGAAGTTTAAGGAATATCGTCGCTTGAACTATTACTATGAATTCTATTATTGTACACCACAGACAACCCAAAATCAGACTTATTTTATCGTTGATCTCTTTTACCATGGAGCCACCAGTACATGATTCTGAACCTGCTGCGTCAAAAGTTTTAGTCGGATAATACTCGTAAAAGAATAGCTAGAAAAAGCTGTTTAAATAGCTGTTTCATACATTTTGACCGCGTAGGTATTGCACCTTTCTATGACAACTGTTTTTTTCTAATAACCAACTAAACACTAGGTTTCTAAAATTATGTACTGAATTCATAGTTACAGTTTGCGTGTAGTCATCCCTGCCACTCTGAATACCAACATCCTATCTTCCAATCAGGAAAAAATCACATAGCTACTCTTCTACCTCATCAAATATAAAACCAATATATCTCTATAAAGCAATACATTTCCACTACAGAATAACCTAATCATATAATAAGACCGAGTAAAGCCGGAGTCACACTGGCGTGCTGAATTATTGAACAGTGTACCTTAGAGAGCACACGGTCTAAATGGCGTCGGATTTTTGCTCCTACAATATTCACTGAAAGAGATTAGCGTGAGCATTGAGACGAATGCCCAGTAGGTACAGAAGCCAGCACATCAAGCTACTACAATTCGTCAAATTTTTTTAATAGATTTTAAACTTTATCGCTAAAGCATAAGGTTCAAAGTTAACTGGGAAAATTTGACAGTTTTGGGTAGCTTGGTGTGCTGGCGTCAGTACCTAAGAAGGGTAATCTTATGGGATTAAGGAATATTGGAGGAAAGATTCCTGTTCGACCTTTTGAATAGGTATTCATTTGGGAAGTTTTTGTTGGCTTATATATCTATACTAGATTTTGCCTGTGGCTTCACTCGCGTGGAAGTCGAAAATTTTCTCACGGAAACGTATTACCGGGACAAGCTTTTTTACGGTTGTAGGGCTAACGCCAGCCTGGTTTGCGGCCACCACCGAAGTCTGGCGGCAAGCAACCTGCTATGTTTCGTCGATGCGTGGGAGTTCCAGTGCCTTAGGTATCTGGGCACGCTCGTACCATCATAGACCTCATCCATTGCTTTCCATAGGGCGTAATCGAGGTCAAGAGCGGGTCCATTAAGCAATAAAAAAAATATCCTATGTGTTATATTAAGGTAACCGTATGCCAAATAGTAATGATTTAATTTAATCCAAATCCTATTAAAATTATAAGAATAATGATTCAAATATCATCGTGAATTCATACAATCCTAGTATTTTTTGTTTGAATACTGCTCAGATCTCTCCTGGTGCAAACTTGCGACGTGATATTTATTTTCAGGCTCGGTATACTGGTATATCTTACGCTCCTGGAGATAAACCCCAATGCTTGAACCTGCGGGGTAGTTGCGTAACCCACTAACAGTAGGAATGGGTTCCATTTTGACAGTTCAACAACATTCTTGCGTTATTTACGTTGTTGAACTGACAAATTTTTCAAATTCAAATTCAAATTCAAATTGTTTATTGTGGTACACAGGTAAAAAATATGGTGTTAAAGTTTATAAAATGAGGTACATCCATGACCCGCCTTTAGGCATACAATAATTTAAAGACTTGCAACATTATATTAGTAGTCAATAATTTAGTATTAATTAATTCATTAATATATTAGTCAATAATAATAATAATCAATAATTTAAAAAGGGTCAATAATTTAATAGTAATTGAAAAAGTAGTCAATAATTTGTTAATATTTAAAACAATAGGCAATAATTTAATAATATTTAATATGGTGATTACTAATAGCTACAATTTAATATGTTAAAAACTATATTGATATAATAAAAACTGGAACTAATTACGATTATGGAATGAATTCAATAAATCAAAATCTGTCATCTAGATACTCATTAACAGAGTAATATACCTTCTTATATAATAGTTTTAATAAAGCATTTTTGAAATCAAGTATTTCATTTAATTTTTTGATTTCAATAGGAAGCTTATTATAAATTTTAGGTGCCATTCCAGGAAGACTTTTCGAAAATAATGCAGTTTTGTGTGGTATGGTGCATATCTCTCTGTTGCGACGTTTAGATTTCAGTGTTTTAAACATATGAAAGTTGGATTTGACAAACACTGCTGTTTCAAAAATGTACATGCAAGGAACTGTTAAGAGATTAAATTTTTTAAAATATGGGATACAGCTGTCAGTAGGTTTAAGTTTAAATACAGAACGCACACATCTCTTTTGAGCTTTAAACACAGTCAACCTCTCTGTGGAATTTCCCCAAAATATAATTCCAAAACGTAATGTAGAGGTCACATTATGCTTTGTACGATATGAGAACTATAGACTCGTTTGCCATTTTTGCAAGATTATAGAGTGCATATGAGTATTGGTGTAATTTTTTACAGACGATCTCTACATGAAATTTCCAGGTCAAGTGACTATCCAGCTGAAGGCCTAAAAATCTGGCATTGTTCGTTTCATCTATTCTTTGACTAGCATATGTTATATTTAAATAAGGGGTACTGGTTTTTTGGTTAAATGTCATAAGCTTTGTTTTTTCTATGTTTATTTTTAACTCATTCATTACTAACCAATCTATTATGCAATTTATGGAGTTATTTATGTCATTTTGGTAAGTTTCAATATGTTTGCATGGTATAATAAGTGTGCTATCATCAGCAAATAAAATTGTTTGAAATTTTGTGCATTTTGGCAGATCATTAATATAAATGAGAAACAACAATGGGCCAAGGACACTTCCTTGGGGTACCCCACATGATGTATATCTAGGTGATGACATATATGTTACCTCTACTTTAGACTTAGAGCATATTCTTTTTAAAACAGTAATTTGCTTACGGTCACTGAGATAGGTTTTAAGTAGATTTAAAATATTCCCTCTTATGCCATATCGATCTAATTTACCTAATAATATTTCATGATTGACGTGGTCAAACGCTTTGGACATATCCATGAGTACTGTTGCAATAGGATTTTTTCTATCTACATTACTAACAATTACAGTAAATAGTTCATATATTGCCTTATTAATATTTCTATTCTTCCGAAAACCATATTGTTGCTTTGAAAATAGATTATTTAATTCAAGAAATGAGTATAATGATTTATAAATAACTTTTTCAAAAACTTTAGATATTACTGGTATGAGAGCAATTGGACGGTAGTTTGAAACTTTATCTTTTTCATCTTTTTTGTGCAAAGGCTTAATTAAAGTAATTTTTAACGCATTTGGAAAATGACCATGTTCTATGCATAAATTTATCATAAAACTTAATACGGGCGCAATTATATGTGATACAGATTATATATTTAAAATGTTAGAAGTTATACTATCATGACCCGCACTGTTCGTGTTCTTTAAAGAATTAATAATTTGGAATATTTCTAAGGGATCTGTTGGTGCCATAAATAGCGATTTGTGATAGTAATTTACAGAGGATACAGCACCAGTGCAATTATTATTCACATTAGGTTGAACAGAATCTATAAAATAATCATTAAACGCTGAAGCTATTTCTTTAGGGTCACTTATTAACTCATTTCGAACAACTATATTTTGAATGGGTTCAGGGGGGAAGTTTATTTTACATCTATTAATTAATTTCCAAGTTGCTTTAATTTTATTTTCTGCATTTTTTACAAAGTAACTATTTTGTGATTTTTGTGTCAAGTATATTACTCTTTTTAGTCGTTGTGAATAGGTTTTTAGTGACAGTTTATTTTTTAAATTAGGCGATCTTCTATACTCCCACAACATTTCTCTCTTCCGTTTACTACAATTTCGAACATTGGATTAGCAATATCCTTCAAAATTATTCAGATTCTAATGGATAGTGTGTTAAGACATCAAGCGCTTGAGTACGAGGCTTTTGGCTACGTTGTATTATATTTTGTCTTTTCATTTTTTTTTTTTTTCATTATTATTTTGTTTTTTATTTGTAACGTGCGTTTTGTTTGTGCAGAATAAACGTTTTTTCTTTCTTTCTTTCTTTCTTAAGCAATGAGGGTGTTGCTACTATTTTTAATGTAGTTGATTAGTGAAAGGCTGATGCTATGGCCCATCTGAAAGAAAATGGTTGTCGATGCGTAGCTGACTTTAGACAGAAAGTTTAAATGTCTTTTTTGAAATATCCTTTTCATTTCACCCACAGACTTGGGAGAAGTTGGCCGGTGCTAAAGACGGCAGTGTCAACACTTTTCATACAAAGTAAGAGTGTCAACGTTTCCTCACACTAGGACACTAGTGATTTATAGGACGGCTTTGAAGGACGTCCGCGACAGTCAGTTGTGCGCTCAACGCGCTTTCGGGTTATTTTCGTCTCTTGACGCTGCCGGCGCTGGCTCAGTGATTTAACTAAAACCATTTTCAAATGGTATTTAGTAATGCTAATTGATGGTTGAACAGCATGTTTAAAGAGATGTGGCATCTACCAACCTGCACTGAGCCCGCGTGGTCTCGAAGAGAGAAACCCACATTGTGAACTGATGGTAGAACTAGGTATGATAATAGTACTTTCCTGAAATATTCATAAGCATTCAATCTTCTGCTAACGTAAAGTAACTAATACTTTAAAAGAGAACCACTTTAATTTAACAGCAGATCTTTCTTTCTACATTTTATAGTAACTGTAATTTCAAGGGAATCTAACATGTGGTTATCGCTGTAGAAAATTGCGTTAACTTCAAAGTCCGTATTAGCAATTGTCTTGCACTCTCCCAGATTGCTTTACAATCAACTAGCAGCTCCAGCAACTAGTTGTATTTTCTTTAATCTTTATTAAGTACCAATGTTTTTACAATGTTTACAATACGGATAGATAATATACGAAACTAGCAGCGCCCCGCGGTTTCACCCACATAAGTTTCCATCCCGTAGGAATATCGGGATAAAACATAATATCCTATGTGTTAATCCTGATTATTAACTATATGTGTGCCAAACTTCATCTAAATCGGTGCAGTAGTTTTTGCGTGAAAGAGTAACAAACATATATCCATCGTTTATAATCGTCTCGTTTATAATATTAGTAGGAAGTAGGATAGGATAGTAGGATAGAACTCTTGTATATTATACAAGAAGCATATCTGAAAACGAAAAAGTACAAAAGTACAAAAGTAGCTATGCGCCCCGAACAGAGATACCAGACAGATCATCATCATCGTCATCGTTTTAGCCCGGAATCACCCATTGCCGGGTTTATAGGCTTCCCTCTTTTCTGCCATACTTCCCGGTTTCAGATGTTTCCCGTGACTTCGACCCAATGCGTTTTTGGACGGCCATGGTTTCTTTGGCATAACCTTGCCCACTATTCGGTCACAGCTGTACTCCATCGACCATCTCCTAGATATCCTGCCCAACTCCACTTGACCTCCTACCTCGACGCCGTAGACTGGCGCAACACCCATTCCTCGACGCCGTAGACTTTCAACCGACGACGGGTTTTGGTGTAGTAGGGTTATGCAAGGCTCGCTCCATGGCTCTTTGTGCTCGAATGCAGTGGACAGTTTTCTTTGTGAGCCAGATAACAAAGAAAAAAAAAAACAAAATTTCAATAAAAGATATCCGATCGAGCACCATAGATCCCTAGCGTTCAATTAGAGAGGCCGACAGCTACAGGCTGGTGACGATATTGTGTGCATGTCATTAGGATATATAAATATGTAGCACATATTTATAAGTCTTCTCATTTTGCAATCATCATTCCATCTTTTTTGATTGTCGATACATAATATTGTGACATAATCGTCGTGTCGTGTCGTGACGTTGTGTCGTTGTTCAAATCTACAATTCGTGGAAACTTCAGTTCTACACGGAGAGAAAATTCTTAGAAAAATTACCGTGCTCGTCACTATAAATTGATTGCAAGTGAAATCTACTGCAAATTTTCTAAAGTAGATTGGGATAAATTCACTATTAGTCCAATAAATTTTACTGTGCAGCATAGAAATTTTTACCGTGCTAGCATGGTAATTTTTCCACTACGACTCAAATACACTCAGATTATGAGACAGCACAGTAATTTTTCTAAGATTTTTCTCTCCGTGTAACTACAGTTTAGTACGTAGATACAAAAATAGTCGCAACTAAGACAGCGGATTGGGTCTAAATTTTCCAGGACCTCTCCTATATCCCACCACAGCGGGTTCAGTCACAATAAATACCACTAAAATGTCTGAGGACCCGCATTAGGCTACCTTTCCACCGAGGTGCGGCGAAGGAAAGCTAGGATCGGTTTTACTAAAAAACAAGATTTATTTTTAGACCCAGGTTTTAACCATCAAGCCATTTTTTATTGATTTACTTGCTTTTTGGATGCCGTATTACTACAAACATAAAGTTTTAAATACCAAAACTGATTTTTAACCGAAAGTCTAAGTTGACAACTTTTGTACTCGTATTAAGAACTTCATGTTTTTTAGTAAAAAGGTTCGAAATACAAAAACTGGCTGAGTTGTTTAAGCTTGGACCAATGTTAGAACTTATTTTATAACAAGACCGTTTGTGATAAGCTGCGTAGCGAAATGATACGTACGGTGGAAAAGCAGCCTTATTAGCCAGCAAGATATTAGTTGAAAATACTCGGAGAAAAAGGTAAGTAAGTATGAAGAAGCTTTGCTTGAATTTAATCTGAAAGCCCTTTGGATTAGTATTCAATCGTCTTTTCATGAGAACCTATTTTTACCTTTTTTCGTCATGGGAGTCGTTTTCATGGTTTTCGAGGGTGTTAAAGCCGATTGTGAGGTGAAAATGAAAATCCAAGATGGTGGCTGCAATTTTTTTTTTTTTTTTTGTCTTGTGTATCGTTTCCATGGTTTCCGAGGGTGTTAAAGCCGGTGATGAGGTCAAAATTGAAATCCAAAATGGCAGCTGCAAAAATTATAAAATTTTTCATCAAGGATGTCGATTCCATGGTTTTCGAGGGTGCTAAAGCCGATAGTGAGGTCAAAATGAAAATCCAAAATGGCGACAACTTTATGAGAGCTTCTAAAGACTTATACCAGATGGCTCTGTATTAAAAACGCGTATTAAATTCACACATCATCTGTCTCTGTGTCTCTTTCTATTATATACGAGTGTGTGTGCTTACGAAATGTCGTACGTCCGGCGAAGAGTTGGGCGGACGGCATTGTTACCATCGCAGGTAGAACCTAGATGAGGCTGGCACAGGGGCGTGGAGATTCTCACAATCACACGTCTTTCTTTTCCATATGATAACGTTGAGGAAAACAATATAAGCAAATCTGATATGTCTAATTTTATTTTTAAATAAATAAGTTCACTATTTATGTGTGTTGAAAGTAAGTTATTTAGTATTAAAGCAAGTTATTGCTCCCGCAAACAGGTGCAACGTGACGCTAAATAGAACAATTTCTATGAAACTTTATGGAAATTCCTCTAAGAAAAGCGCGTCGCGCCTGTCGGCGGAATCCTTTATGGCATCCTGATAAATAAAAATATAATTGTGTGATAGATTCATCCTTTCAGTCTTTCTCAAATCGTAAAATGCACGAGTTTACTGTCGTGCTTAACTTCTGTGAAATAAAACCTGTTTTATTGATACAGTAGCAAACGTAAAAGAGTGATAAAATTTGACTCTGCCAGCAAACAAATGCATTGAGATTGAAATAAAATAATTTACAGTAAAGGCTTTGATCCTATTTCAATAAACACGACTTACGTTTTTGCATGAAACTTTCATACTTAATTCGATTCAGTTTTAAATAAACATTTTAAATTGTATCATGCTAGCAAGTCAAGCTGGATTATGATTTGTTGATATTTTTAATCTATGAGGGGCTTGTGGCAATGAGAAGAGTCGATCGATCAAGTTAAGTTATGCTTGCCGCGGTTGTTACGTGGATGGGTGACCGCTTCGTGCCTCGGAAAGCATTTTAAGCCGGTGGTCCTGGCTGTCTTTGACAATCGTTACGTGTCGTCAGAAGCAAGAAGGTCTAACAACCATTCTTACCAAGGGGTATTATTATTGTAGTATTGCTTAGTAACTAGTAAAATACTAATCAATACCCCTTGATAAGAATGCTTGTGGAGGTCAGGTAGGCAGTCGATCCTTGTAAAATACCGATATTCAGCCGCTTCTGGTAAGACTAGAAGCCAACTCCAACATAGGAACATATTTTTTTTTTATAATATTGTAAATTTAATTTAATAAAAAATTTTAACGTCCATGTACAATCTTTAACTTTGGGAAAAAGATAGCTTTTTCCCAAAGTCCCAGCTGATAATGATTTAATTTACCAACAAGCCCCGGCTTCGACTAAATCAAAGTTCAAGCACACCAAAAGACGTTAACTATTACAAATGGCGTTAAAACTACATCAAATCCATCTTCTTCTAAAGCTTTTGACTTAATTATTAACTTCAGAAATGAATTTTCCTTTTGTAAGAAAATAATATTCTTAGGTTTAATTCAGTTTTCACTAGAATCTGCCATAATAAACAATTAAACACACAACAACAACAACAAAAAACAATTAAAATGCCTATGGCATCAAATCCGCCACTGTACATTTATCTGCTTGAAGTCACTACATAGTATAAAACAAAGTCGCTTCCCTGTCTGTCTGTCCCTATATATGCTTAGATCTTTAAAACTGCGCAACGGATTTTGATGCAGTTTTTTTAATAGATAGAGTAATTCAAGAGGAAGGTTTATATGTATAATACATGCATAATATAGTAGAGAAACACTGGTAATTTTAGAGGTTTCTAATGTAATGTCGTAAATAAACACATTTTTTGCGCTTACATTGCAAACGCTGGCTGAACCCGTCGAGATAGATCAAAATAATGTACTACAGTATTGTACACCTTAAAAAGGTCTACAAAAAAGTCCGCGATGGTATATGTCTATCTCTTAGGGATAACCCACAATAACCATCCTATACTTTTTACGAGAAATAATGGCTCTAAAATTATCAGTGTTTCTCCATTGCACCCGTGCGAAGCCGGGGCGGGTCGCTAGTATTAAATAAATAAATAAATACATAGTTAATTATGCTCCAATGGCTGGTACGATTGCTTGACCTCTAATGACCTTTGGTACCTATCTACATATTTGCACAAGATCCAACGCTGAAAGCATTAAGCAGTTACTAGTTTGATAAAGGCATAATATTTTATACTATTGCAGGAAAAAAGAGGTTATCCTCCTCTTTTGAAAGACAAGAATAACGTTTGTATAACTTACAAATATCAACGAACCATTTTTAGGTCGTTATCCTAGAAAGATTTTGTAGCGTGATTATCAGTTAATATACTCAAATCTAGTTTTTAGGGTTGAGAATCCAAAAGGTACCAATGACCCTATTACTAAGCCTCCGCTATCTGTCCGTCTGTCTTTCAGCGGGCTACATCTCATGAACTGTAATAGGTAGACAGTCGAAATTCTCACAGTTGAAATTTTCACAGAATGTGTATGCTATCTGAATGTGTTGCTATAACAAGAAATAATAAAAACAGAATAAAATTAACAATTAAAGAGTACCTTTAATTGTTAATTTTATTCTATTTCTCATACAAGAAAAGTGTTTTTTTTTTTTTTAATATGAAGTATAAAATATTTTGTACGGTGGTACGAAACCCTTCACGTGCGAGTCCGACTAGCAAATGGCCGTTAAAAAAAAACGCTTTTTTCTAGGATACTGACCTTAAAATGGTTTGTAGATATTTGTAAGTTATTCAGTTACAAATATCTTTGAACCATTTTAATGTCGATATCCTAGAAAACATTTTCAAGAATGAATCTTAGCTCATATACTAAAATCTATTTTTTTATCATTTCAGAGACTTACCAAAGATTTCCGAATTGAGTTTGAGATTCTGTGAGTTTGCTTTTAACTTGAGAAACAAGTATTTGATTCTTGAGTTACTTTTTAAATCGTAAATCCATTACGAACGATCTTTGACCAGCTGTCTGCCTATGTAAATTCGAAAATTTTCTTTAAGTAGGTTTTTGAATTCCCAGATTTTTGTCTAGATTTAAGTCTAACGTGTGTTCTCGAGTATAAAAGCTAGTCTTTCATCATTATTTCATCCAGAAGACGTCCACTGCTGGACATACCCAAATGCTGGTCTCCCAAGCACCACTACTTCGACAGGTTCTGTGCTTCCCGCATCTAGCAGTTCCCTGCGGCCTTTATATAATAAATAGAATAGAATAGAATACTCTTTATTATGTACACCATATAAATTACAGACATAAATATAGATTTATTTTCTTTTTAATGGGGGGGAATATCGCTAAGAGCGATCTTTTAAAGACAACCTTTGGATGGATTGAAAAGGGAAGGAGAGACAAAATACGGTAGGTAGTCTGTGGTGAGGTGTAGTGTGTCCATTTACACGATACAATGAATACATAAAGTATATATTATACTAATCTAAATAAATATATACATATAAAAATAGACATGAAACAGGAGTAAAGAAAATATAATGGTGCTGTTTAAGGAGAGAGGAAGTACTTTTTATCATAATTTTAAATGTGGACAAAGATTGAGCACGCCTTACCGACACGGGCAAGTCATTCCATAACCGTACTGCTTGAAAATTAAAAGATTTGTAATAGAAACTGGTCGAATGCATCGGCATCTCTAGTGTCAGGTTTTCCGATGACCTCAGATATCTATTACATGTGTCATGAAGGGACTTGAAACGTTCTTTAAGATAAGAGGCCGTTTTAGGATTTAACAAAATACTGTAGAGTTGAATCGAGAATTCCGGCGAAGTAAATAATAGTAATACGAGTAGTAGTCTGTCATGTAATAAATAATTCCTAACAAAAAATACTAAATCGTCATAAATCCAACGAGTAAAAGCGTGTAGCTACAATGTCCAGGTAATCTCGTTAGCGGCGCGACACCAGATACGGATTGAGAGTACATCACTGAATTATTGATGACCTGCGCTCTGTACCTCTGATATAGTAATGACTTCGGAATTTTTATGTGGATGATACAGGTTATTTCATTTTATCTAAACTTGTTTGATTGATGCAGTTTGGGTTAAAAAATTTAAGACCAAAACCGCTTAACAAACATGTTAAGCGGTTTTGGTCTTAAATTTTTAGTTCCTGGGAAAAATGGTTGCAATTTATGTTACTAGTTTTGATATCATTTTCCAAGTCAATAGGTAAATTTTGTTAAAATTTTATGTTGTATATTTTGATATCTCAGCACTTTGAAATACCTCTTACATAACCTTCTTTTCTCGACTGTTTATATAACTTATAGATGTTTAGCGCGAGTAGTTTTCTACGAACCCAAGTGTGTACTATTTGCCCGCTGTAACATAAAAACAAAAACATGTGCAAATAACGTACCTACACGGAGAGAAAAATCTTAGAAAAATTACCGTGCTATCTCATAATCTGGGTGCATTTGATTGGCAATGGAAAAATTACTATGCTAGTACGGTAAAAATTCTCATACTGCATTGTATAATTTATTGAACTAATAGGGATTTTTTTCCAATCTCTCTTAGAATATCTTCTGTAGATGTCATTTGCACTCACTTTATAGTGACGAGCACGGTATTTTTTCTAAGAATTTTCTCTCCATGTACCTACCGACACTATTACGATCAGCAAGTACCGTTAACGTGGCACGCAACTTCATCGTGCAGTTATTGAACCAATCCCTAACACAATTATTATCCATCTCATAAACCCTTCAAAACAAAGTAGCTAAAGAAGTATAAGACTTTTAGAAATCCTCCTAAAAATGTCAGTTTAGAATCAGTCAAAACTGAACATTATTCATTAATTCCAATCAGTTTGTATACGTCATAGTCCACTACTGACCTACCAGATAGCCATCCAAAAATCAATTCTAATACACTCGAATCTGAAATTCGATCAGCTCCCAAAATTCAAAACTTTATTTACGACGACTAATTCAGTATTCCATCAGGGATGCGTACATTGAATGTGTTCGCGTATAAATCAGAGATTGGACGAGATCGCGGCCGGCTGTTTGAATTATTGATGCCAAATGTCCGACGAATTGTGACTGGTGCACCTTCATTCGTTCGTTTAATTTTATTAATAGGTACTTTTTTGGTGGATTTGTGTAAGTAATTGAGTCAAAATGTACATATAGTAATTTTGAATTATTTTTATACTTGGCAAAATATTCTAGGTCGAAGCTGTAGAAAAAATGTTGCCTTTTCACTGCGACGATGTATACCTGTAACCTACTCATTTCGAATTTCTTTGATTTGATAAAACCAGAATCGAAATTATCCGGTAAAGAACGGGAGACTCGAGATAGCTGGCAGTGTAAGCTGGTAGTGGGCTGGCCATGTTTCTCGAAGGACCGATGGCCGGTGGAGCAGACGAGTCCAGGAGTTGAGATCGCGTATCGGCAAGCTTAGTGTGGGACGCCCCCCAGCTAGATAGATAAACGACCTTTTTTGTTGTTGTAATACCTATTTATTATTTCCTTTATTAATGAATTTCTTGATTTTTATTTGATTTTAATGTAAAGATGTAAATGTTTCACTTTTAATGTTTAACTTATGAATTTATTTTACAATTTCATTTTATGAGTTTTAATTATTCAATTTAGTTATAATAGTATTATTGTGCCATGTATTTTATTCTTTGGTTACTAACATAATTTTTAAGTATACTAACATAAAATTAACATAGATTTCTGTGTCTGATTTAAATAAATTATTATTATTTAAAAGGTGGCTGGGATAGACAGTATGCGGAAGGCGGAAGATAAGGTGTTGTGGCGCAGCATAGGAGACGAGTATGTTTAGCAGTGGACTGCGATAGGCTGAGTTGATTGGTTTACTAATTTTGGTAAAAAGTAACAAATATTTCAAAGTTTTGTGTGACTTAAAAATGGGTAATCAGCTACTGAAAATCATAAAGAATACAAGGAACTTAGAGGGCAAACAATAGGAAATTGTAAAAGAATTCGGTTAAAAAATAAAAACGCAACGCTATTGCACAGAACCAAGCTTAAAAACACCAAATCCAACTATTGGATCACGAAAACCCGTCACAACGGATCCGATGTAAAAGAAAATAGAATGTGGATTGTACGATACGGAGATACAATAACAATCATGGAAACAGATAGACCGAATGGAATGGGGCCGTCCGTACTACATGCAAAAGTATCAACCTTCGCCGAAGCAACCATACTGAATCGATCAGACATTTGTTTTGTTAAAATTCAGCTGAACCTGAAGCAAATTTTAAATGTAGTTGACGAAAAATTGAGGATTTTTATCTCTTATGACCAATGGACTGTGTGATAAATTGGATACGAACTTTTGCAGTTATGCAGGAATTTTATGTGCGTTCATACATTATTTTTCCATTTTTTACGTAGCTTACATACACATTTAGATATGACAGTTATTTATTTGCACTTGCAAAACCAAAGCGCGCAAGAAACCAAAAACATCAAGCAAACATTAACACATAGATTCACTATAATTATATGCTATGCTATACATAAATATGTCAATATTGGGCTCCTGAGCCACCAGGACGCCTGTTACAACGGTTATGTCTAAGGTATAGGTATAGGTTCTATAAGGTGGACTGATGACCTGGTGAAGGCCGCAGGAATCGGCTGGATGCAAGAAGGACAGAACCAATCGAAGTGCGGTGCTTGGGGGAGGCTTATGTCCAGCAGTGGACTTTTTCTGCTGAAATAATGATGGTGAAATGAGAACAAGACAAAATAAATATAAGGTGTTAAAAATTAACCTCACAAACTTTAAGAGGTGCTTTAGACCATCAAACTGAACAACTTTCACTATGGGACCAACTCTGAAATCACAAAAAAAAAAATCAGCTGTTCCCTACATTTTGACGACTCGTACGAACATAAATGTAGGGAACAGCTGATTTTTTTTCGCGATTTCAGGTTTGGTCCCATAGTGAAAGTTGTTCAGTTTGATGGTCTAAAGCACCTCTTAAAGTTTGTAAGGTTAATTTTTTAACACCTTATATAAAGATGGAGTAAAAAAAAAATCTTATTCCGGGAAATAAAGACTGTGTATTGGACATCATCACCAACGACGACGAATTTAATTAAGAAATTAAGTCAAAGAACCCTACGTGGTACAACGTGTTACCTACGTGGTACAAATAGACACGGCCCTGTAATTATGTAATTATAGTAGGTACCTACGTACCAACATTAAGCAATAGGTAAGCAGTTTATCATTATTTATGTCCTCATTGCGGTACTCCAGTACATAATTGCTCTACCTATATTACCCTAAGCTACACACTAGTAATTTATTAGGTACACCGGTACACTTATGGTGGAATTACTCACCGGAATTATCGTATTGGAGTCAAGAATTTGAAATGGGAGAGATATTATGATTTCTTAGACCCTTCCTAATTATAAAGAGTTATAATGTCCGATTTTGAGGATAATGAAGTCGTGATTTCAAATCAGGTCAAGCAATAAAGTATAATTATTATCCGCGGAAGTAAACATTTAGATTATAGGTTGTTAAAATGATTTTGAAAACAGAAAATGTGTGTCACCTAGTATAAAGGAAATGCAGTGCTATTCTGTAAAAATCTCATTAGGGATCAACGCTATTGACACTGCTCACTTCAACCTCACTTCACTTATGATTTCACGGAGAGATTTTTAAAGAATCGACCGGCTGGAACTATTATTTTGATTTTCGTAACTACTCCAGCACTTATGAAGGCTCATTATGAAGGTCATTATGAAGGTATTGTTAACTAGAAATTAACAAAACCTTCATAATGGCGAACTAGTTCAAATAATACAATAATACCTGTACCATACGATAAGGGTAACTATTTCTACAATAGTCATTTAGTTACAAACATGATTTTTGATAGTGTTTTAGACGCTAGAATTTTGTAGCTCTGTCCCTAAAATGGAAACATGTGGTGTTACTTAGTAACACCACATGTTTCCATTATGTATGTCCGAGATATGACATCATAATATTATTATTAGTGTCGTTTATTTCATTATTTTCTATATAAATATTTTTTAGATGTCTCTTAAAGAAATAATGTAAAAAATTGCACTTCCAGCCGGTCTACAAGCAGAGCCCTTATAGCTTCTCCTGGTCGACGCCGGCAGTTAGCCGGAACCCGGCGCTATACCATATTCGACGCACTGGAGCATAACGCAGCGCCAACCCGATTCACTGGGGAATCTTCGTAGACAGTTCCGACTCACCGTGAACTATGCGACACCCGATTCAGACTCACTGGAACCTCAATAGGCTCTGGCAAGCATTACCACATACACATTTAGTCTACCTTAACATTTATTTTTACCGAAATACCTTTCCATCTATGGTGTCCTGTCAGTTCACCAAAAATTAATTTACAAATTTTTACTTGACAAGCAACTATTGGCTAAAACATGATTTGTCATTTCATCGCTAAACAATTACAAGTTTGGCAAATAATTCACTTATGAAAGCAATTATCCGATGAACTTTTTTTTTTTAATATCGTATTATTTGACAAACGATTCATATTTTTTCATTTTACTTCATGAAACAACGTTTTGAATAAAAAGTTTTACATATTGACTTATTATTACGCAAGATCGAGCGCAACGAGCTCGGGACTTGGGGCACCCCGACTCGGACAGGTTAGGTCCGAAGAGGATGATGTGGGCTCAAGGGAGCGAGCAAAGCGAGCGAACGAGCCCCTGTCATCTCGTACGTGTTAGGTTCCTTTAAACCCTGTAGACAGAAATAGGGGCCTCGCGAAGCAGGGCTCCGTCGACTACGTCTTATTATTATTATTGCTTGTAAACAAACTTGTTTTTACTCCGCCCCTAGGACGTCCCACTGGCCATTACCATATTAAATTACAATACTATCATGATGTTTGTGACTGGTTTCGAAAATGTATTTTAAAATCATATTTTGTATAAACGTGATTTTTCCAAAAGAGTAAATATTCAATGAATATAATTAAATATCATCCGAAACATTTGTAAAGAGAAGCTTTTGCCAAATAAATCTTTGTAAAGCGAGTGCTTATAAAATAAAACATTTTCAGAATAAATTGTTTGTGAAATAAATAAAATACGAATCGTTGTTTGTGAACTTTTGGTGAAACATTAGTGAACCTTCCATGTTTCCCTACTCATGCTAACAATTCCGCAAATAACACCTACAAAACGTTAACGAACACCGAAAATAATCAAGTTGATTAAAAATCAATTAACTAAGACTTTCTTGATCGAACAGAATTAAGAATTAAATGGAACGAGTACCAAATTGAACGCGATCTACGGCAAGTTAGGAGGCAATTAGGTAAACTTCTGCCTAATCGATCCGGAGTACCGAGTCGAGGTTATTAATTAATTATTTTGGGCTCAACCCCGGTTTCGATGACGTAATATTTTGATGGTTCAGTATAGAGTCGATGTTATGAGATGTTTTATTTTCATTTTGGTGGTGTTTGTTTTATGGGCGTAGTAAAAGGATTTAATTCTTTCTAATTCCTTGAAAAAATGGCTGTAAATGGTTTAATTGTAATAAATGCTTTGTGTTTAAGTTTGAGATTGTGTAAGCTACAACATATATTTTATTTTGAAAAATTAATTGTATCTCAAAAAAAATCGCAAAGAATGTGCGCGATTTGGATGGAGTAATGGCACTATTGAGCTAACGCTGTGTGAGCGTGAGTGTTCCATCGCCGCCCGTTCGATGTCCACCACGCACAAGATGGATGGGAAGCAGCACATTAAGTAAATTTTTGCTCCGTTGGTGTAATTGCTATATGGCGTTCCAGTAGGAGGATAAATATATAAATAAATTTCATATTTTTGAAGTTTATAGTTTTCTGAATTCTGCTTTGTAAAAATGTTACTTTTAAGCATTTTGCGATAGTACACAGATTTATTGCAAAACCTCTTAAGGTTTTTACATAGATACTTTTAAAAATGTATCTTAATATTAACTGGAACTATTAACGAGAAAAAATTGTTTTTCTTCAGAAATATTATTTCAATTTTCTCGAAAACCAATGCATATTTTGAAGTAATATTTTACAGGTAAGTTACACTCAGTAAGACCAACATAAGACACAAAAATTGGCGGTTGAAATTTCCGCTGGGGCCACTACTCCATGCTTACCCCGCCATGCTCTTTGCAATTTAAAGCTTAATATTTCACAAACGGATCCCAGAATCGAAAAATTGATTTCACAAACCCGTAATATTTTATATCCAAGCCAAATTATAGCTTTTTAGGTCTGAGAGTTTCTGAGATAAGCTGCGGACGGACGGACAGACGGACATGGCGAAACTATAAGGATTCCTTGTTGACTACGGAACCCTAAAAATGACATGTTTTGAATCGAACCTCAAATAATTCTAATTTTGGGGACGTAAAAATAATTGAACAGCCAATTAACTGCCACCAACTTTGGTGTAGCGCGCGCTGACCTGTTCGGTAGTGGCACCCTATCTCAGTTACCGCGGTCAACTGTGAGAAAAGGCCAAAAATGTAAAAAGAGTCTCTTTTATTTAAAAAAAGTTTGCACCATTAGAGGCGCATAAAGTTTTTATAGGTTCATTCACTTTAAAAAGTTTACATCATTAGAAGGTCTTTCCGAGGTTCATTTCAATATTTTCCGTAAAAAAATACGTGACATTAATAAGAGTAAACTAGGGTAAAAATTATTTTGCACCAATGACAACCTCATTTTTTATATCCATTCAATCACTGCCCTTCCAAGGTTGCCTAGAAGAGATCGCTGAAAACGATAAAACCGTCCATTGTATGATTTATAGTGATAGTTGTATTTTTGTTATGTTTTTTCT
Organism: Eremobia ochroleuca; assembly: GCA_949629135.1. Lineage (NCBI taxonomy): Eukaryota > Metazoa > Arthropoda > Insecta > Lepidoptera > Noctuidae > Eremobia > Eremobia ochroleuca. The sequence continues at coordinate 2,775,116 of OX451392.1, forward strand.
GGTGGACAATAAAGTATAATACATAAATAAATAAATAAGAAATTTTCCAAATCACACAAGAACGAAAATGTATGTGTAGTGACCTGCAACTAAGTCTATGCGTCGGCAACGGAAACATTAAGAAAGACGATGGTTGGCGCCCCTGTGGCGATTACAGGATGTTGAACGCACGAACCATCCCTGACCAATACCCAATCCGGCACATCCAGGACTTCGCTCATAGCCTGTCTGGCTGTGCTGTGTTTTCAAAAATCGACCTTGTTAAAGCTTACAACCAGATTCCTGTGCATCCTGACGACATCATTCTACATTATGTAAAGCCAACATAAAAAGTAAAGATACACGGGACACCCCGTATTCGCATTTTTCACGGTGCGCACTCGGCTAATTAAGTTCTTTAGCTCATTTGATACACCCCTACTTTTAATTGAGAAGCTTAATCAGAGGCTTAAATGATTTATCAGGAGTCTGATATATTGTGCTATCTTCACGGTATTTTTGTGTAATTGGTTTGTTGGGTCAACGTCCTATTCACAATATCTATTGACGGAAGCAGTTATGTAGAACTGATATTTTGCTTTTAACCCCTTGGGTATGGATTTATTTGAGAAAATATCATAGGGGAAAAAAGTGAATGGCGTGTCTCAGTCGTCAAATGTACCCAAGGGGTTAATAGGTATATATTTAATATTTTGGTGATGACTAATAGAGAAGTATGGAAGAAAAGACATGTTGCGCCTAATGTGCTGGATTATATGCCAGAGCACATTAATATACAGCTTGGCTAGAAAAGTAAACTTTAGGTAAGTAGTTGATTTAACTTAGACGATATTGGTGTCTAAGATAAATCAACTAGTCACCTTTCAATGGGATCCTGCAGTCATATGCCGGACATTTTTTTTTTAATATTGCAAAGGCTTGAGTTTTATATCTATAGTTATCAGAAAACACATCGCCAGAGTAATGACACAATCACTCCAACACTCATCCACCATGCAAACAGGGATCCACACGTCAAGCTGAAAAATGTAACAACCCGTTTGAGAGAACCCGGGTCCCTTCAATTAAAGTAAATTCGCTTGCGGTATGGGGTGGGTTTATCAAATATATCATGCAGTGTAAGTCGTGCACCCACTGCGATATTGAGGGCCATGATTAATAAATATTACATAGTACGTACTTAGTTTGTATTATTTGCGCTTGTAGTTTGACAGTTGTGCGACAGTGACAGGGATAATGCTTAGCTACCCCACGTGTTGTGTAAAGTTTATTAATGTTAGAGGGGCTGAGCCCAATTGTGATATTATACAATGTAACTGTCATTAGAACGGTATGCAGGTATACAGGGTTCATTTATGGGCATAGTGTCAAAACCACGCTCAATTGCAAAATAGGGATGACGTTATTTGTACACATATATCTTAACTTTATCTCATTCCCACACTGAATTAAAATAAAATAATACTGTAGTAGAGATATTTTTATGATCTAACCGAAAGAAAGTGCAATAAAGCTGAAAATCTATTAAAGAAATTTAACAGATTGTAGTAGCTTGATGTGCTGGCGACTGTACCTACTCCATTTTTTTTCCTGATATTCGATTTTAGTTCCAATACGAGAATTGAATCAGCCAAAAAGGCACACTAAACCAGCATGCCATTAAGGTCGTCGAATCAATCAATCAATCTCCATACGACGATTGTTACAAGGTCGGAGGCTGCATTCGACAAATCGTCAACAGATGGTCGTTGCCAACTGCTTTGGTAGACAACCTTTTTGCATGTTTTATCTTTATTTATAAAGGACTACTATGAGGTGCAAAAAGTCGGCGGCATCACTATTTCCCCGGATTCGAGCGAGCGGTAACGGAATCCTAAGGAGGCTGTGGGAAGGCTCATCAAGTGATATACAGTTACCCGATTCTTTGTATTTTAATTTAATAATTTATATCGATTTTATTTATATTTATGTACTGTTTATCATTGGATTCTTCTTTTTTTTTGGTACTTCAATACATTAATAATTGAGCTCCTCATGACTAACAAAGTTTTTTGATTATGTAATATCAGCGAAATACCGATATTGAAATAGTATAAATTAATCGAATTTAATATTTTTATTATAAAAACATTTCTACAAAAAAAGACCGACATCCAGAAAAAAAAAACACTTCAAAGTGAAAAATAACTTTAAGTTCGGAAGTCGGTTTTAAAAATACGACCGTGTTTTTATTTTTCACTTTTTGGTTGTACCTATCCCACAAAAATTCATATAAAACTACTTGCTATGTAAATATCAGTGACAGGAAGTTATTAAAACATCATCAATCAGCCAGTCACCATGGATTCAGTACATAATTTTGGACCCCAGTGTAAAAATGTTCATAAAAATTAAAATATCTGCTGTTTCCTACAAAAGTGCAATACTTACGTGGTCAAAATGTCATCTTCTGCCTAGCCTTTTCGCAACTATGATGGGGTCGGCTTCCAGTCTAACTGGATGCTGCTGAATACCAGTATTTTACATGGAGCGACTGCCTATCTGACAGCCACAACCCAGTTACTGGGTAATACGATACCCCTTGGTAAGACTGGTTGTCAGACTTTCGGGCTACTGACGACCCGTAACGACTATCAAAGATCCACGAATGACAGCCGGGACCAACGGATTAACGTGATTTCCGAGGCACGGAGGGGTCTTGGTATGTGAAAATGGTCACCCATCCACGGACCAACCACGGCAAGCGTAGCTTAACCTAATCGATCGACCCATGCGGCTGTTATTACTTAGCCACAAGCCCCTCTTCTATCTATATATCGCACTTTTCTATTAAACAGTACATTTTTTAGTTCGATAACCGACAAAAAATTTCTATGTTTGGGGGTCTAGAATCATTGTGTGTTCCTGTCACCCTCCTGTATTGTTTTGATTTCTAGTATAGTTTTCTTCAACGATAGAATAAATAAAGTTTAATAACTCAAAAAATGGTGGTAACTTAATGGTTCCTTCGAACCGAAGCTCCAGAGTCCTGAAATAACATTTTTGCACTTCAGTTAACTTTGTATTTCAAGTCATTCTATTCCATTTTTTCCGATACGTCCAGTTTTTCTGACTTTCAACTGCACAAATATCGCGAATGCGTGGTACGCTCCGCTGGTTTTCTAGATTCCATTTTTTAATTGTCTTTTTTTATATTTTAGCCGCCCTAAGCCTTGTCAAAAACCAGCACTGGAAAGTCTGGGTCACAAGTTGTTGGCAATATTATTTGTGGATTTTTTTTGCCGATTGAAAGAGTGTACCGTTTGATCCTGAAATGGTTTATAGATTCTGTCTGTGCTTTGCTTTGTGTATGCTGTTCGTATAGATCTCGTGATTCAATGGAACTGTATAACACCTTTGACCATTGGTACACGTCACTTTAACCTTAACCTGGCCTAGCAAACTATGGAGTTTCAATAGAATAAGAGACCAGCCTATACTGGATTTGTTACCCACTGGTAACAAATTTAGTTTAAGCTGGTGGTTCCGCACGTAGGCCACATTTCAGTAAGTGTGTCCTACGTGCAGAATCTATTCATCATCATCCTTTTTTCCTTTATCTGTATGTATGAATCTTTGTGAGTATGCACATAAGCTTCACGACTTGATCCCACCATCAGCCTTTTACTACCAGACTACCAGAACAACCGCAGGTTATCAACCACACTTGGTTGATATCCCAACCAGTCGTACTCAGTGCTTCTCTTCCACATTTATTATGCGCTATATAGTCAACATTATATCTTATGTAATAAAAATTCTATAGAATATATTAAACTAACGCAAAAACTTAAATTCAAGCCTCCGCCGGTGGTCAACAGGGCTTTAAGAGAAGAATTTCCTAAAATTTTCATGAGTCGCTTAACCCAGTTGGTAATAATTAAGGCTTTTTCTTCTGATATAATATTACCAAGATACGGAGTATTGAGAAAATTTTCTTAAGGAATGTTTTTGAGTATACACGTCGATGGCTGTAAGAGTTGGGGAAGAACAAAGAAAAGACGGATGGAATGTGTGAATGATGATATGTTTAGAAACCCTCTTTCTAAACTACCGAGATGACGACTTAAGCTCATAGCACACATATCAACCCGAAAAGGGATCGTCACTGCATCGCCTTTCGCCTCGCCGTCAAACAGGCGTCAACCTAACATAAGCACGTCAACAAAGCAGATCAGCAGCTCTGATACGTCGATTCAGCTACGGCTAGGCAACGCCGCGCTTACGGCTCGCCAACCGCTGGTTGATGGTGCTGCAGGCAGGATGTGGGAGGGGTGAGTGGGGCAAGGGTGGAAAGAGACGTAAGCTCGGGTATGGAGAGACGTAATCGCGGGAACTGCAAGTTGACCACGCACAGTATAGCGGTTCATGAGCTTCCCCACGCGAGGCAATTACGTTACGATTTCGATTAGTAGGTATGAGTTGCAGTAGGGAGTTACATACAAAGAATTTTGAATGGCTCGAGTCGATACGGTGACGATCCCTTTCCGAGTATGAAGAAAAAGACATGTTGCACCGACCCCAAATAAATTGGGATCAGAGCAGAAGAACGATGATGATGATGAAATTAATTGATATGTTAATACTATTACAGTTTAACATAAAATAGTGATTGGAATAAAAATCTAAGCTGAATTTGATATTCTTGATTTTTTCCTCTTTATTTGTTTTGGGATTCTTATCTAAACGGATATGTAAACCCCATCGTGCCTTTTACCATTGTAACATTAACACTTAAAAATTAACACATCATCATCAACTGCCTAGCCTTTTCCCAACTATGATAGGGTCGGCTTCCAGTCTAACTGGATGTAGCTGATTACCAGTATTTTACATGGAGTGACTGCCTATCTGACCTCCACAACCCCTTTACTGGGTAATACGATACCCCTTGGTAAGACTGGTCGTCAGACTTTCGGGCTACTGACGACCCGTAATGACTGTCAAAGATTCACGAATGACAACCGGGACCAACGGCTTAACGTGCTTTCCGAGGCACGGAGGGGTCTTGACAATTAAAACATAAACTATACTAAACAGTTAAACAATATAATGAAACACTGTGATAAAGATAGAAGACACCGAAGGACTGTGGATTAAATGACATAACTATTTGGCACCTTTTGAAGTTGTTTTCGATAAAGTTGATTGTATTTATCCCACGTTAAGCCTATTAAAGTCTAATTCTCTCAAAAGTCTCTCTCTCGCGCCTGTTGCGAACATAATCCATTAGCAAATGACGCATGTCCTCAATCTGATTACATTCTCTGCAATTTGGTGAATCTGTTTTTTTTTTTTTTTTCATAAGGAATGCAACATTCGCTGATGGATACGAGTAGTGTCCAGAGCGAAGTTTTAAAATTAATTTGACATAATTCCTACTAAATTGATCGACATCAAACTAACGCACACGAGGAGGGTCGCTTTGTATTAATTTGATATTCTTATTATCAAAATATTACACAATATTAATGCAACGCAAAATCTTTGGAAATGGCTTTGTCAAAGCACTGAACTGAATTTTGGTTCCAACCAGCGTTGCCAGGTACTGAAATTACGCTAAAAGCCAATTAATTATTATTATCCTCTTACCTCGTCAATATCCTTGTAGTTCCCTGCGCTATAGAATTAGTGCTCAATGGAATACCTGTTTCATTGCATTTAGAGTGAATAGCATCGCAAGAAACCTTTGTACAGCTACTCGTAAAATACAAAAGGTATGTATGAGCTTCAGTAATTATTAATGCCAAGAGCGGGCGTTTTGGGGACTGTCTCATAAGAAAGTTCCAAAAACACCCGTCAGCAGTTCAGAAAGTGCCGATTGTTAGTTTATTTTGAATAAACAACTTTCGATTTTGATTTATTGATCGTCGAGTTTCCGGATTATTACGAGTATGAACGCCGAAACACTAATTTTTTTACATAGTCAAATAAGCGGTACACTGGCGTCGTTGTTGTCAATGTTTGGTTTACTTGTAATTGGCATATATATTAGAATAATACCGTATGATTTAGCGTATGTACCTATGTGTTGTAGGTGAACCTTAAGTAAATAAATAAATAAATAATATTATCTTTATTTGCATTCCATAATATTTGTCGGTGTTGTTACAATGGCTTAAAGCTGAGAAACCATAATTACAAACCCTGTAGGGCACAGCAAAAGTAAAAATTATTTATTTATTAAAATAAGAATAATAATAACTGAACTCCATCCACATCTATCGAGGTTCTCGTTAAGCGGTTGGATCAAGGGCCTGATTCGGAAGGCATTACTCTTCGATACGACTCGCATTGTGAAGAAGTCCCTGACCCTGCAGCCCTGACTACTAGTAGCTTGGACCCTATTCCCGACACCGGCGGATCACTATTTTTTTATATGTTTCTCATACTTATTTTTTATATTTTATGAAATATTAAAAAACGTAATAAGTTAAGGAACTAAGTAATAATAAACAAAATAATAATATAATGGAAGAAATTTATTAAGAAATAAGCAGTAGGTACCTTTGTACTCAAATTATTACAATGTCATATCCATATGTTTTTTACTGTGTGTACATAAATAATAAAATAAATAAATAAAATAAATACAATACGTTTTGTACTACTGAGCTGCTTAGTAATAATATACAGACGCTAGCACATCAAGCTATCCGAAACTGTAAAATTTTCCTAATCAACTTTGAACCTTAGGCTTCAGCAATAAAGTTGACAGATTGTAGTAGCTTGATGTGATGGCGTCTGTACCTATCATAATGATCGGTATATTACTCGTGCAGTGATAGTATCACTGGGCGTTTGTATGAAGCTTTCTCCCTTTTGGGTTACCTACTTTACTCGCGCCTTTCATCGGTCAAAGTTTTGAAAAGTTTTTTTTTTTGGATTGCATTGGAATCTCTAATGTCATGATCGATGGGCAAAACTAAATAGGCAATTCTACGGTTATAAGAGCTCTATAATAGACCAGATCGCTAATTTTCGTAATTAAAAACTTATAACATCTAGTCTCAATCTCGTCCCAGCAACAATCAATGTCAAAAACTTGCCAAAACTATGGGAAAATTAGAGGTATTTTTGACAGATTGAGACTAATATTAGACCGTGAACGTTCTTAAAATTATGAGAATTACCTCTCCGGTTGCCGGAGCGCATACTTTTTTAAGGAAATCTGTCCCTACCTATTTTCCAATGTTTATTTTTTACAATTTATTTCACGTGTCTTTTTACTTGTAAAAAAAAAAATAAACAAAAAAGTTATAAAAGTTATGAAGGTCATCTATTAAATAGGCTCGCGGCTTATTAATGCGATTAATTATTTTTTATAGGATCTTGCATTTATGTACGGTGCTATGAACTGAGCAGCCTGTTTCTGTAAAAAAAAAAAAAAAAATATTATTATTATTATTATTAAAAAAAAAAAATGTACGGTGCTATGAACTGAGCAGCCTGTTTCAGAAATATTTTCAACCCATTTAAATTATAGCATAAGCATAACTACTACTGGCCTCCTCTCGATGAGAGGGAGCGGGCCGTAATCCACCACGTGGGCCCAGTGCGGGTTGGTAGATGTCACACGTCTTCAATTTTTTTTTATGGTTTCCAGTTTCGTCACGACGTTTTTCTTCACCGTTTCGAGAGCAGTGGTGATGGAATAATTCACACAAAGTAAAGGGTCACCACTGGTCAACCACTACTCAGCAAACATATAGGGACTGTTAAAAATAACTTATTTATTAAAGTAAACTAAAGGTGCTTATATCTTAGTATAAAAATTAAATTAACATTATGCCTCAGACCGCATGCCCTAGATTGAACTAACGACGGCCATAAACGAAAACGAGCTTTTCACAGCTCTGTTATTGAAAGCCGTATTCACGAACATAATCACTCTTTTGATTGCTAATTGTTTTCATTCCAGTGTTATTGCATTTTATATGTTCATTTGCGGAATTACTTACTTGAGAGTTTATGAGTCAAGTTTATATGTTTTATTGTACTTGTATTATTTCTGTATGCCTAATAAAAGCTTGTGCTAAGACTAAGAGAGAAACTAAATAAAATTATTATTGATGTGAAACTTCGATAGTTGGACGAGAATTGAGATTGAAATTTTAGAGACGCATAACGTCTTGGCACATTTTGTTACACGAAAGAGAAATCTGGATGAGATTTATTCTAGAGATAAAAGTTTGATGAAGTTCGCTCTTAATGTATATGTATGATAACCTGATCGCCACTCTGTAGAGCATGTAGTATAATTTCTAGCCTGAAGCACAGGTTCAACCTAGTTCAGGCAAATTAGCAACTGTGCGCTATCGTAATTGTTAATTTATTAATTGTAAATGTATCCCCTTTTTTATAAATAAACGATTTTATTGCTATTATTATTATAGTTGCAATCATCACGCCAGCCTTTCAGCCTTCCATGTCAATTATGTTAAGGTCAGCTTCCAACATAACTGGAAACGACACAGTAACAACACACTATGCAACTACCAAATTATTCTGCGGAATACCAAATCCTGAGGTCTGGATTATCATGTAAGAAACACTAGGTATCCGGAATTATCGTAATAATGCAGTTTGAACATAACTTCTCAATTTGTGATGATATCTTTGGTCTACTGATGATAACCACTTCTGGACAGCCTGGGGTCAGAGTTCTGATCCCCAGGTATTCCTACCTTGCGAAGTGTTGTAGAGATTTTTATCGCAAATTTTTGTACCAGCCTTGATTCTGAATAAATACCCGGCCCTGCTGCAAGGAATGGGACTTAAATATAACTATCAAAATCGTGAGTCTACCATCAGGTAAACCTACCATCCATACAATAACATAACTTCATTCCTGTCCCGAATGGCTAAGCACAAAAACCTAATAACGCTTCCTCCCCAATCCCTTCGGGAAATGCGGCTTTGTGTTTTCTTCTACTTCTCAATTTGTGCGCCTAAATCTTAATTTACCTATATACAATACTAGCAGCGCCCCGCAATATCGATCCCGTGGGAATATCAGAATCCGTTCAGTAGTTTTTACGTGAAAGAGTAACAAACATCCATCCATCCATCCTCACAAACTTTCGCATTTATAATAATATTTATTTATTTATAGTAGGATAAAAAGTAAAAATAACCCAAAATGAATGCATTCGCTTCAACTTAACAGCGTACAGAGAAAACCGAAATGGTTCTATATAGGTTTGGTGAAACAGCGTAACGTTTTCATTAATCGTTCGCCCACATTCGGAAGCACTTGCTTCGTGTAACGATCGCTTAAACTCAATGTAAATGAGCCGTAAAGAGGTTTCTATGTTTTGAATACCCTCCGTTCTTTGATACTGGTGGGTGGAAAGTAATGGGGTAATCGATGGTTCTTTATTGTTATTAGTTGTTTGATCTTTTCTCGTGTTAACTTTACACAGTGCTAGAAGCGCTTCGCGGTTTCACCTGCATGTATTAACAAAACCTCGAGTTACAAACTTTCGCATTTATAATATTATTAGTAGGAAGTAGGATAGGATATTAGTAGGAAGTAGGAAATAGGACTACAAAGATCCTTTGACACTCGAATGACGTTGACATGAGTCGCTGTTTGTAAGCATTTGCGCTATTATGACAAGAGAAAACAAGATGGTGGCGTTAGTTCTGATACAAAGATACACAGTTATTTTTTTTTTAATTATTAATCTGTATTGTCCTACTGCAGGCCCAAAATCTGTATACTTTCTTTTACTTCTCCCTATCTAAGGTTTGTCTTTATAAAATGAGTTCTGCTACTCAACGTACCACTTCGTCTGACCGAAGGATCAAGTTGTATGAAAATATGTGTCACACTCACGCAAAACGAACCTCGCTCAGCATAATGCTACGACCGATGTGGTCAATGCATTGCATTTTCTTTCTAATCCTCTTCAAGATACTTTGAAATCTAATTTGTAAAGAAAACAAGTTTCTTAATTCTGTTACCCTTAACAACATATGTGATATCCAACTTTAAAACGAAACCTGAAACTCAAACAATTTCGCCCACCACAAAACTTCGAAGAACTTATTTTCTAAATCACGTCCCACCACATATGAACGAAATTAAGTTTTGTATAGTTTTCATCGTAATGTCAGGTAAGATACTATCTCGTGGGAAGGTTCACCGCAGCTATGCGAAGCTATATTAAACGATAAATCGTTCCCTAGACGACGGAAAGTTGAAAATTTTCGTCGGGAAATACGTTGGCGTGTTAATAAATGGTTGTGTATCTAAAATTTATAAGTTATGAAATATTATTATTATAGAAATATTTTTATGCGATGTGAAAGGAAATTGGACGGTAGAAGTATTGTTTTTAGGATTAAGCTGATAAGCTTTCTTATACAGGGCTTTTTCATTTGTGACGACTTATGAAGTACTTGCTTCCTTTCAAAGGATATCTAAAACAGCGGTTCAGACGTTTATGTGAACTTTGTGAACGATACTACCTTGCACCACATATATCATGAAGTTTCATCTAGCTATACATGGTTTTACAAAGGCAGAATAAATTTTGCGGTTTGACAGCAAATATTAGCACCTGTTTTGTATAGCAAATATGTCAAACTGTCATATTTATTCTTCAGATATAAGTTATCTGACTAATCGATAAATCATAAAGGTTCCGGTCAGAAAGACCTGCACCATAAAATTTTGGTATAGAAGTACTTTCAAGACAATAGAGCATTAATACATAATTATATATATTATGCATTGCTACATAATTATATTGTTAAAGATGTAGCTCATATTATATCTGAACCACTAAGCTTCATCATTTATGCATAGAAGAAAGCACCTTCCCAGACAAACTAAAAATATTTGTTATAAAGCCAGTATTTCGAAAAGGAAACAAAATTAATATGAGCAAAAAATGAATATGAGAAAAAAATGAATACGTCCGTAGCATTGATTGATTTTTGGAAAAATTGTTGAAAATGTGATGTTGAAGTGTGTGTGTGTGTACTTTCTTTGAAAGATACAATTTTCTAACGCCCAGTCAATAAGGTTTCAGGAAAAACAAGTCCCATTAATGTAGCAAAATACAACTTTTTACATAAGGTAATGACTAATTTGGACAAAGAGCTGCCAGCTGTCGCGCTATACATGGATATATCGAAGGCTTTCGACCGGGTTGACCACAGGATAAAAAAAAAAAAAGAAAAAAAGAAAGATATATGCATGTGGTGTGAGAGGTAATGTGTACAAACTTATAGAATCATACCCTGACAACAGACAATTTACAGAAGTAAGGAGGTTTAATCCCATTACCAAAACAGAAGAAATATATTATGCTTCTGAATATGGAACTGCTAAATTCAGCGTTCCTCAAGGGAGTATCTTGATCCACAATGAAGACATTAACTGATTGATTGATAGATAGTTAAAAATCATTACATAAAGTAAGTTAAAAGGGGGCAGGAAGAGTTATACAGTGGAAAGGTTCGTTCCTAAATTCAGCCGCACGGGGCAATCGAAGGTCAAGCAACGCTTGTCAGGATGTGACTATCCATTACATATCGAGAATCTTCCATGCCCCGGAAAGTACGTTAAACCGTTGGTCCTGGCTGTCATTTGTAAAACTTTGATAGTCGTTACGGGTAGTCAGAAACCATAAAGTCTGACAACAAGTCTTATTAAGGGTATCGTATTACCAAGTAACTCGGTTGTGGAGGTCAGACAGGCAATCGCTCCATGTAAAATACTGGTATTCAGCTACATCTGGTTAGACTGGAAACAAGCCCAACATGGTTGGATTAAACCTAGGCAGATGATGAAAGCAAGTTAAAAGAATCCAATTGAGGGATTAAATAGGCCCGTGCCCTATTTACTTTGTAACTCCCGGTCGAGTCCATACGCGTTGAATCCGCATACGTTCAATGCACACTATCCCTAAAGACTTTACTCGTGCAAGCTTACACAACAAATAACTTCGTTCATAGAAATCCATTAGCAAATCACATATGCAAACAGCTAGGTAGACCAACACGATTGTTGTGTACACAAGACAAACGAGATTAATATGCAGGTTATAATAGAAAATTTAAATCAAAAGGAGTATGTGCGGATAGGTGGCAATTTGTAGGTATTATATCTTTTTAATTAATTAATTCATTCATTTATTTCAGACACAGTCCATACATAATAAAAAATAAAAAATTAAAATTAAAATTAAAATCCATTACAAAAAATAAATGATAATAAATGAAATAAATGTCACAATTCAATTAAATTAAATACATAAATAAGATTAAAGTATAACACATAACAACAATCAACAACAAAATTAGACATACACACAAAAACGCAAGTCAAATAAAACGAGGAGAGGCGCTAACATGAAGCTGCATCCACCTCTGTATCAGGGACAGGTCCCACCGCTCGGACAACACCCTCAGGAGACTGTTCGAGCTGCTTCGTAGGCGACTTAATAGTGAAGCGCTCCGCTTCCTTATGATCGCGAAAAAATCATCGGTTCGCGCCTCCGCAAACATAGTCGAAGCACTACAAAACCGCCTACGCGGTTTGAATTACAGAAATAAATACTAAAGCATACTTGATAAACACATTTTTGCTGTCCAAGAGTAGTAAGAGCTTATAGTGTTTATACGAGTATCACGAATATAAAAAGGTTATTGTTAAAAGTTTTGTAATGTCTACCGCCGTGCAGCGTGTTGGCGCGGTCGACGCGGAGTGACTGTTGTTTTTATGTTTTGAAATCTAAAGATTCGTTCACACTAGAGGCAAATGAATTACCGGGGGGTAGTTAAGGTAATTAATTTGCCTGTAGTGGAACGAAGGCTCGAATTTATTATTATTAATTATTAAAAGCCTGTGATATCCCACAGTATGGCAAAGGTATCCCTACTCTCTTTCCACTTCTGTTTGAAGCTCCTAAGGACCAGCTCTTGTTGCTGGGGTCCAGCTCATGTGAATTTATATATGTATAATATATAATTAATTTAGAATGTTTTAAACATGAACCATGAGTACCGTAAAGTTTGAACTGGTTATAAAATTTTACGTTAAAAATAGCCTGTCATTGGCTCGTGGTGTTTGTACGCGGTTTTAGACACGCTTGGATACAGAGATAGAGTAAACATGTGATATGACGTTTACTCTAATGTATTTGCGCTAACTGAAAACATCCTTTTCCTGTATATTTTCCTACAAAAGTAAATCATTTTATTTTCAATCTTCGAAAGCCCACAGCGTGTTGTATTAGCAAAACAATTTGTCAATTTTCTTTAATAGATTTTCAACTTTATCGCTAAAGAATTAGGTTCACAGTTGATTGGGAAAATTTTAAAGTTTCTGGTAGCTTGATGTGCTGGCGTCTGTACAGTAATAAAAACCTGAAAAAAACCGAAATAAATAAAAAAAAGCAATGCACAAGTAAAACGAGCACGACCTTCAGTAATGAAGAAAACGAATAAGAAGAGATGCAACACCAATTAATAATCATAATACTTATTTTTATTATTAAATATTTTGCAACACTTATCGGGCGAAGGTCTCTGATACAGAAGATATTTTGTCTACTTAGCACTGCAGCCTCACTAAGTTTTGTAGTAATAATAATAAAGAGTTTTGAAGAAGATAAGGAAAGTTTTTGGATTTGAGGTTTTGTTTAGTTTAGAAGTTTAGGTGAAGGAAAACATCGTGAGGAAAACGGCATGTCGTAGAACAAAAAAATCGAAGACATGACTGTGACATCTATCAACCCGCACTGGGCCCGCGTGCTGGATTACGGCCCACTTCCTCTCACTGAGAAGAGGCGTCTGTCCCAGCAGTGGGAATATTAGAGGCTGATTATGATGAAAAGTGTTATGGAAATAAAAAAGGTGTTACATTTTAATTTGAAGCCCTGACTCCTGTGAGCTAGGTGATACCTGTGTTACAGGAGTCAGTGTCTTCACCCGTTTTTGGAACATTAACAATTTATGCTATAAAATGAAATAACGTAATATTAAAGGAATGTGGTGCATGCATGCTCTTGTGGTTTGTGTGCGTGTGTGTGTGTGGTGTGTGTGTGTTTGCTTCGTTGATGTGTGTGTGTGTGTGTATGTGGGGTGTGTGTGTACTGTGTGTGTATTTGTGTGTGTCTGTATTTGTGTGTGAGGGAGTTTGTGCTTGGTGGCTGGACTATGGGTAATATTTGAGTTTGTTTGCCAACATAACTATTTGATTATCATGATTATAGTTCTTTATGCAAGTTTTCTGTCTGTGGGTAATCCAGTGTTTCAAGCTATGTGTTTATTTTCATCTTAGTTTTATATTTTGCTAGTGGGTTGATGTTCAGATTTTTTTTTAGTTTATTATAAATATAAGTAGCTAGCTAGATACAGGCGTTGCCGTCGAGCGGATGCGGTCTTACATTTGACTGCGTGACACATTGGAAGGCAGACTGTCATTAGGCTCATCACAGGAGTGTGCTTCAAGGCTTATTATTGTAGGTTTAGTTTTGGTGAAAGTAAATTGCAGAAGTGAGGTTTTGAAATGTTAAGGTTTAGTAAATTTACTTCTAAGTGGATTATTTTAAGTAAGCCTGTCTTTGCAGGTTGCCGTGCCGCAAGATTATGATGTCGATTTAACACGATGGCCTAACTAATTGAGCCTGAAAACCATCTAAGTTTTAATAAATGCTTCGGATGTTTTGAGTTATAATTTTTCGCGATTCCTTATAGTGCAATAGTTTCGTAATGGGCTAGTTAAATTATACCCTTTGGTGACTGTAGATACTAAAGATTAGAGTGTGTACTAAACACATGTTCAACTTAGATCGCAAAGTTGTTGCAGTTAGCCTGCATACTTATCTGTTTTGTTGACTGTACACAGTGACAGTTCACAGTACACGTTGTAGAAACTTGCGCTGCGAGTTGTCCACACGAGTCATTTAATTACGTACTGTGACATGCAGTCGACATTACCAACGATGTACGGGGAATGGAAGAGTTTTTAGTCATTGTTATTATTGATTATAATTATATACAACATTCGTTTTAGGATATGCGAAACCCGAAACACGTGTCTAGTATTTTTATGTAAAGAATCTATGTAAAAAATTTCAAAACTGTACCGGGCGTGACCTGTGTTGTGCGCATATGATTGCGGATATGTACTTAGTGTCGCTCGGTGTCCAAATTGTAACCTTTTTTAAATATTTTTGCGAAAAAATAACATGGTGTAAAAAGTATTGTAATCGAATTAGTTACTTATTCTGAACAAACTATATTCAGGTTTGCAATATACTGCAAAATAATGTTGTATATCAAAAAGCATCAGCGACCCGCGACTCCATTTGTCATTATTTCAAACCCCATTTTATACGATTCAGATGAAAAATAATTCTAAGTACACATTGACAGCGCTTGAAGTACCTTATACCTTACATAATATGTCCTGTTCCTATCTTCATCGGTTAAGGATGTACAGACTGTTTCCGTCAAGCAGTTTAATGACAGAACTGCTATAAAAAGAAGACTGATGTCTGAATTCTTTATTTAATTTAATATCGCCGTAAACTCATACTATCACTGACATTTTGTAGTGACGAAAGGACTTTTATGAACGTCTAAAAGTTTACAGTCGTTTGAAATTTCAGGGGTGAGATTTTATACTGATTTCCTATTGCTGTACAGTTATTTCTTTATTTCTGCATTTCTGCTACAGCAATTTCTTTTGTCTATTATTTTAAAACAAACCTCTTCCAGCTCCGCTTTAATTCTGTTCGCGCAACAGTTAAGGGCCTCACTTCACTGTGGACGCAGTGTCACCGGCAACTTTCGACCTCATTTGCACACTCATTTTCATAGCAAAATGTAGCGCCAGGTGAAATGAATGTAATAAAGCTTAACCAATTTCATTTGAGCTCAAAAGTTAGTTTTTAACTTCGAATAAACAAAGATTTTGCAGGGTTATTTTTTTTATTTTTTGCTATTTGTCGACAGTACTTTTGAATTTTGAGAGTTTTTTTTTTTTTAATGGAGGCGTTACTTTGTTAAGCATTTTACTGACTACTAAGGATGCTTTTAAGTTAAAGTAGTGCCTTTTAGCTCATCATCTTTCTCCTGCATCCCAATTTATTTAGGGTCAGTGCAACATGTCCTTTTCTTTCGTACTTCTCTATTATCTCTATTAGTTGCTATCCCAGTAGTCTAGTCACCACCTTTCTAGCCGTATCACCTTTCACCATATAGTTGCCGTGCGGTAATAGTAAATATATTATGTTTTTTTTTTTTAACTGGTTTTGTTTTAAGGCCTGGACGCGTTGCAGAGAACCGTTTTAGAATGGGATTAACAGTCCATCGCCATGAGGTTATTTTTTTTTTCTTTCCGTAAGAATGTTTTCAGCTATTACAGTACTATATCAGTTTAATTTGCTCAATTATATCCAGGAGGCTAACACTGCCAACCCTCTTAACATAATCTCTCTAACTCACTAATTCCATAGTCACGACGCTGGCCGGACGAGAGGAGGCAAGACTAAGCGTCGTGTTTGTGCGTATATGTATCTAGTTAATCTGTCTTATGACATTAAATGAGAATGTTTTGCTGTCGAGAAAATGAAATACCTATGATTGGTGCTAATAACAGCTGCATGGGTCGATCGGTCAGGTTAAGCTACGCTTGCCCTGGTAGGTCCGTGGATGGTTCTTTACATCCCAAGACCCCTCCGTGGCTCGGACAGCACGTTAAGCCGTTGGTTCCAGCTGTCATTCTTGGATCTTTGATAGTCATTACCGGTCGTCAGAAGCATTTTTACTCCAGTCTTACCAAAGGGTGTCGTATTAGCCAGTAACTGGGTTATGGAGGTCAGATTGGCAGCCGCTCCATTTCAAATACTGGTTATCAGCTGCATCCGGTCAGACTGGAAGCCGCCGACCCCAAAACCGTTGGGAAAAGGCTAGGGAGATGATGCTGATGGTTGGTGGTAACTTAGGGTGCCTCTGATGCCAGACGTACTTAGGTATTATTAAAGCAATTATATTTCAAACCGCTAAAGCATTAGGTTCAAAGTTGATTGGGAAAATTTGAAAGTTTCGCGTAGCTTGATGTGCTGGCGTCTGTACATAATTTTAAAATTACTAAAGCTATTGAAATTAGTTGTTAGCCAAATTGACTACTACTAAGTTAAATCGTCCCTTTATTCAAATCACAATCCTTTGACAGTTGTATGAAATGGATATAACACAGAAAATTACCTTACGGTGGCAATTTTCCAGACTGCAGTGACGTAGTGAACAATGTATTCTAAACGAGGTTTTACTTAGTAACTACTTTAATTACCGTGTTTGCAACAAAACAAAGAAAAGACTCCTACCGCACAGCTCCTAATGAAAACACTGACAATTACTTCATCCACTCATTACAAGAAAATGGGATATTACATTACGCCACAATCATAGACGTTTCCGAATAGCATGCCGCTCTTGTATGCACAGTCTATTAGCATTCACCGCGTGAGGCGGCAATGTAATCAAAATCGTCGCGCGTCGCAATGTTGCATTATGGTAATTAAGCCCGGCAGCTAAATAGAGATGTGAAACGTTAGACGTGCTCATTCGAGCCCGAAATTTGGTGAATTTTTGGTTAACAGCTGTTTGTGGGCTCTTGAATTTGTGATGGGAAACCGATGTTTTGATTTTGGAGACTTTACCGTGTTTGAAGTTTGATGTAATGATTGGGTAGGATGTGTCTGATAGGGAATCTTATTTTTTCTGCTTTTTATTTTCTAGCCCAAGGTGTTATACAAAGATGTAAAGGTTATTAATATTTTTATTAATTACTGGAGACTGCATCTTCCGCCAGGACAGATCACAATCGACTTCTGGCATGATATGAGTGCGGGCCAGCTCCAACAATATCATAAAGATGATCGCTAGCAGGCTTGATTGTAAGTACCTAAATCACTGCAGTGCCATCTCCCATGGGATGAAATCAATTTAAATATAAATAAACTAACATAGTTTTTAAGTTTACTAACACAGTGAGTCCTAGTTACTTGAACAAATAAATTTATTATTATTATTATTATAATTAGCCTATAATTTTCCCACTGTTGGGACACAGTTCTTCTCTCGATAAGATGGAGTGGCCATAATCCATTACGCGGGCCCAGTGAGGTTTTAGTTCTAATTCCATAATAACTAGATCCAGGCCGTTACTACTTTTACAACATTTTACTGCCATGGATTTCTGCAAAGTAACGCCTGATTTCATAGCTGAACTACTGATTTGGAAAAAATGTAGTATCACTGTTGGTGACGAAAGACTGGCAACACACTGACTAACCGTGCAACTATGAAGCTAAAACTTTTGAATAGAGCAAAATTAATCACAAAGACGCATTAACTCCAAAGACTGAAGCAGTAACTCATCCACATGAAATTAACATCAAACACACGTGTTCCAGAAGGTCAAATCAGGTCGAACTACACTCGTTAACGTCAGAACGGATAAAACTTTCATGCGAGCATGTAACTTATGGTATCAGGATATGAATTAATCCCGTAAGAGCCGATATTGCGAAAGTTAGAAGCGGATTATTTACCCCCTCCCTATTAGGTTTTTCATATAGCTTCGCATGTATGAGTTTGTCTTGTTTTTGTGTAAGGGTGTTTGTTTTTGATGGATTGTTTTGTTCGGTTTAATTTATTTTGTAGGTTTTTTTTTTGAAATCTGTTGTTTAACATGGAATCTTTTACTTTTCTTTGAAGCAATTACGTTCAGTCTTATGCTTCCTAAAACTGCCTGCTGAGCAATGTATTTTTAATATCGGACTCTTGCTTGTACAGACGCCAGCACATCAAGCTACTCGAAACTGTCAAATTTTCCCAATAAACTTTGAACCTGAGTTGAAAAACCTATTAAAGAAATTTGACAGATTGTAGTAACTTGATGTGCTGGCATCTGTACATTATCTCACTTGATATTAAACGATGATGCGGTATGTAATGCTGAATTTTTGATAAGAGGAAATTATTAAACGGATCACTCGTGATTTGAAGATACATAGATCGAACCTACCACGGTAACCTATACTTACCGATGAAGCTGAATATACGCTTAAACTGAGGCTAAATTTACCACAAATTCAACAAGTTGCATTAATTCAAACGTAGAAATGCAAGATCGGATGTAAAATCACCGTTCATTTGGTATATGAGATACAGTCAACCTCATAATGACAAAATGAGAAAAATTTCATACAAAAATGAGAAAAATTTCAAAATTTCATACATGACAAATTATGACTAAATTTAATTTTCTTTGACATTCTTAATAATTAATAATATGATTCAATTACTTTATTTTATGCGGCTCATGACATTTTTCAATTGCTTCATTTCTTTTGTCGTAGACTTTATTAATTATGATAGTAAAAATAACCTGCTTATATTTGTATGCCGATTATTGGCCGAACATACAGATCAGCTAAAATGTATAAATAACACCTTTTTGTACTTATGTTCACAAATAAAGATTGATTTGATTTGATTTGATTTGATATTCGGTTTACCATCCTTAGGTTAAGCGTTAGTTGCAAAACGAAAATAGGGTCTAGACAAAGTGTTATTCTATCAGCGACCATGATTTATTTATTTATTTATTTATTTTCTTCAACTTACATCTATCATAACAGGTAACAACCCAATGCGATAAATGCGCTTATCCTACCTTATGATGACGGAGAAGTCAAAAATGTATAGCATAATCATGTTTTTGCTTAAAAAAACGGTAAAGGAAAACATCGTGAGAAAATCGGCATGTCCTAGAACCAAAAATTCGAAGACATGCGATCATCTACCAACCTGCGTGGTGGATTACGGCCCACTCTCTCTCACAGAGCGGGAGCCTGTGCCGCAGCAGTGGGAACATTATAAGCAAAAATATATTAGATTGACATAACCGAAATGATTATGTCAACACTGTTGGTAGTCGTTGTAATAATACGTAACGCTTTTAAAGCGGTTGACATTTGTCTAGGACCTAAGTTCTATTTGTATATGTGACAATTAGATACATAGTTTCTACATTAGTGACAAGTTTCAAATTACTGGGAATTCTCGTCAAAAGGGGTAATTCCGATGTCAAATATACTTACCAATTATATTATAATTTAGTTATCCTAGAGGAAATAAATAGTTGAAGCGAAATAAAAAAGAAAATTCCAACCAATTAAACACATATAATTTGCTATTATTTTATTATTTATTATTATCATAATCGCGTCCAAAATTCAGTATAAAATGTTAAAATTAAGTATCATAAAAAACACAGTTGCGGAACAGGTAAAATAGCCACTATGTAAAATGAATACGAGAAAACTTAAAGTATCTTGGCTTTTACTAGCCAAGATACGTTAAGTTTCCCCGTATTCTCTACTTTTTGTTTCTTCGTTACACTGTTTGACGAACTGGGGAATCGATAGCAATCGATTTTTACTTTTAACTCAATTGTGCAAGCTTTAAAATGAAATATTATCTCATAAAGATTTCCTATGTTATACCGATATAAAACTGTCATAGTTGAAGGTTGACTCTAAGGTATTATTAATGATAATAATAGGCAAAGGCAGTAGTTTTCTGGACCCTGGCAAACAGTGGCCTCGAAGTAGAGCAGACCTCGATGGAACCCCAGGTGATACGACGAACATATGTCGTGGAACATAAAGGGTGTGCCGGTCGCGAAGATCAGGCATTAAATGCGGCTGGCAAAAGCGACACAATAGAACCGCACGCCTAGGAAAAGGGCCATTATGGAAATCGACTGTCTTGATTTTTATGTTTCCGCAGGTGATTTTTTTTTATATCCATCAAATGTTTTGCTTTTTAACGTCATATATTGAAAAAATCTCTTTAAAAAGATTGATGACGAGACATTAATTGGAAAAGAAGGTACAGTAAAGATCACGCTGCAATGTGTAACAAAACGAGTATATTTTGGATAAGGCATCAAATATTGTGCCAAATCCATTAAACTGGGAATCTAAATTTCTGATATCTAAAACACCTACTAAATACTAAAAAACAATTGAAAAGTTCCTTTACAGCAGAAAGCTAGATAATTGCGAGACCATAAAAATGCTAAATGATAATTGAAACACCTGATCTTTCTGAACAACACCAATAAGGTCACTAGATATATAATGACCTCCTAGCCTTTACACTCACATATGCCTTGTATACTTTTACAAGTCAAATAATATTCTATTACATTTTTTTTAAATTGCTTTACTAGCGACCCGCCCCGGCTTCGCACGGGTGCAATGGAGAAACTGATAATTTTTTTTTTTACTGATAATTTTGCCACTATTTCTCGTAAAAAGTATAGGATAAAAAAATGGTTATTGTGGGTTATCCCTAAGAGATAGACATATACCATCGCGGACTTTTTTGTAGACCTTTTTAAGGTGTACAATACTGTAGTACATTATTTTGATCTATCTCGACGGGTTCAGCCAGCGTTTACAATGTAAGCGCAAAAAAATGTGTTTATTTACGACATCACATTAGAAACCTCTAAAATTATCAGTGTTTATAAATATAAACCTTCCTCTTGAATCACTCTATCTATTAAAAAAAACCGCATCAAAATACGTTACGTAGTTTTATAGATCTAAGCATATAATAGGGACAGACAGACAGGGAAGCGACTTTGTTTTATACTATGTAGTGATTTAATAACTAATACCTGATTAATTAATAAAAAAGAATTCTATTACATTTACGAATATTCGTTTCATTAAAACATGGTACCATTTTCAACATCACTCTGTATTTCTAAATAACTGAAGTAAAACTAGGTGTGATCCAAAGCTTCGTGAATGAATCTTAGTACAGAAAGATTAGGGTTATTGAGGGCCTGATGAAAGGTTCTTATCTTTCCCAACTTTCCAGGTATCTTATAAAACTAAGACCTACATGAACTTGGAGGATTTGGAAAATCATTACACGAGAAGATAAATTTTGTAGGCCAGGTCTAATATAGATTCGGGCTCGGAACCACGAAAATATTATTTTAGTACTGAAAACTGGGTAACTGGGTAGTACCTACAATATTTGCTAAATAATTTAAAATGAACAATGTACCAAATTTCTTGGGATTTGTGTTAAAAGCTAGTAAGATATTAATATTGTTCTAAAGGTACTAAAGGA
Source organism: Eremobia ochroleuca (assembly GCA_949629135.1). NCBI lineage: Eukaryota > Metazoa > Arthropoda > Insecta > Lepidoptera > Noctuidae > Eremobia > Eremobia ochroleuca. Next base: position 2,797,343 of record OX451392.1, read on the forward strand.
AAATAAATTCAATTTGTATCGAACTTAAACATAATTCCGATTGTTGTCGAAAATATTCGCTGGCCTTCGTTGGAAACCTGACGTGTATCAAATAACCGATTTTCCCTCTATGCAAAATATATGTCAAGTTTTTATATTTTCATGAAAATCGTATTAAACAATAACCCTCTTGTTTATAAACGATGCCAAAAGTTAAGAGACACTTTAACGTCAAAAACGTAAGGTTAAACATATGTTAATAATTACGTTAAGCATGGTTTATAAGAAATGTGAATATCTCACATAACTGTCATCGTTTTCCCAATTTAAAGAAACAAGGCCTTATATGACTCACGTAGCCGAAACGTGGACACTCACCGTACGGCTGGTCTGAAAATTGAAGATCGCTCAGCAAGCTATGAAACAAGCTATGCTTGCAGTCTATCTGGGGGATAGAATCCCAAATGAGGTGATCTGGCAGAGAACCAAAGTTGTCGATTTATAAGCAAGCTGGGACGGCCATATTTGCGTAGAACCGATGACCGTTGGAGTAAACGTGTTCTTGAGTGGAGACCGCGAATCAGTAAACACGAGGTAGAACGTCCTCGGGCTAGGTGGAGTGACGATCTTCGCAGGGTTGCCGGTAGCAGCTGGATGATAGTTGCCGAGAATCGATCTGAATGGCGTGCAATTGTCCAGCAGTGGACTGCTGAATAAAGTAAATTCATATCAAAGAACTAAGCAATATGAGCCCGTGGCTAAATAATAACAGCCGCACAGGTCGATTGATCAGGTTAAGCTACGCTTGCCGCGGTTGGTCTGCGGATGGGTGACCATATTTACATACCGAGACCCCTCCGTGCCTCGGAAAGCAAGTTAAGCCGTTGGCCCCGGCTGTCATTCGTAGATTTTTGACAGTCGTTACGGGTAGTCAGAAGCCCGAAATTGTGACAATCAGTCTTACCTAGGGGTATTTTATTACCCAGTAACTGGGTTGTGGAGGTCAGATAGGCAGTCGCTCTATGAAAAATAATGGTCTTCAGCTGCATAGTTGGAAAAAGGCTAGGCAGATGATGAAACAAGCAATATTCAAATCAAAATTCAAACAGGCGTAGCATTACAAGTAATATAATTGTACTCTCAAGTAGATTCTCTGCAAAAACCAATTCAGAAACGAAGTTACACGTTCATTAGCAAATTAACATTTTGAATAATTCTCGTTTGTCAATATGACGGCAACATGCAACGGTTTCCCGTTAATTACGGAAAATTAACGCCGATATTTTTAAGGTATAAAATCTGTATAATTGCACGGAACAATGTACAGAAATGTCCGCACAAGGGATGTTGCGGGTACCGTAATGCAGTATTATGCTAATGGTGCCTGCCTAAATAAACCCGTGCGGGAAATATGAGAGCTGGCTTCCGGACAAATTACACAGAGTCTCGACTAATAAAGATGGTAATACTGGCCCTAACAATTTGTAGTTACTGCCCGCTGTAGCGCTGTATATGCGTTCTGTTCATGCATAGTTATTTCAGAGCTGAGCATTACGGAGCCAGCTAGTCGGAAAGCTTCGTAAGGACCTATCCCACGTGACCGTTGAAAGTTTTCTTGCGATATTGCATGCACCGTTGCATTTGTATGTGAGCAATGTATACATTTTGTAGTGAATGAGATCGGTATACAACGTGGAATCTTTTTCGTTTTCTACTGTCGGTGTTTTGATATTCATACATTGATGTGAATTTCAAAAATAGTATTTTTCTAGTTGTTATTTTAGGAAGTTATAACCCTTTAAAGGTACAATATTTTTAATCTGATTGTAGGGTCTTAAGATCAATAATTTATAGGATTTTTTAACGAAAAATACTGTGTGTCACTGGGACATTATCAATTTGCCCCCTGTATTTCAAACAATAAATATAATATTCGTAGTATAATAATATAATAGATCTACGTGCAAAGTTCATGTTCAGCTCGTAATTTTTAGGCTTCGGTATGCATGTGTCAAGAAAATATTTGCTTTAACTTCGGAGAACGACCTCTTTTCGTATTTCGTTAGAGACGAAGAGGCTTTGATATGTAAACAGTGCAGACCTTTCTTGGTAGCCACTGTATAGGACCTTACATTGTTTACTGTTACACAATCTTATCGAACTTAGGTACAGATGCCAGCACATCAAGCTACTACAATGTGTCAAATTTCTTCAATAGATTTTCCACTTTTTAGCTAAGGCATAAGGTTCAAAGTTGGTTGGGAAAAATTGACAGTTTCGGGTAGCTTGATGTGCTGGCGTCTGTACAATTCATTTTTAGCTAAGCATGTCATCTGGTATATTTATGTAGTTACATCTGTCGTAAGGCTAAAATAGACCTGCCGGTCGATTCTGTAAAAATCTCGCCGTGAAATCATAAGTGAAGTGAGCAGTGTCAATAGTGTTAATCCCTAATGACAGCTCACTCCACGCTCACTTCACCCAAGTTTTCACTGTGAGATGGTTACAGAATGGCGCGGCAGCACTCCAATTGCATAACAATGACAGTTAATTTGTCAGCTCAGCAACGTAAATAACGCAATGAATTTTGTTGAAGCGTCAAAATGAAAGCTATTGCTACTGTTAGTGTGCTACGCAATTAACCCACAGGTCGTTTTAAATGTCGTGGGACACAGGCCTCCTCTCGGTGAGAGGGAGTGGGCCATAATCCATCACGCGGGCCCAGTGCGGGTTGGTAGATGTCACATGTCTTCGAATTTTTGGTTATAGGACATGCCGCTTCCTCACCAAGTTTTCCTTCACCGTTTGGAGAGCAGTGGTGATGAAATTATTTTCACGAAGTAAATCGCCTGCCTGCTTTCGAACTCACGACCGGGTTACAACTTTTAAAAATATTATTTACAGCGCTTTTTGAATTAATTATCCATGCGCTCCATGCTTTTAGAATTCAATTGAATGATTTTATAATTTTTGTGCGTGATAAAAGCCTGTTTATTGTTTTTTTTTTTTTTACTACTTTATTTTATTTATAACTTACGCGTCTTGCATAAGTCAATAATATTGGAAAATTATTATTGACTTAATTATTATATAAGTACAAAAATACTATAATTAATAATATAGGTAACTTAAAGAAGAATCGCATTTAGACTTCAAGTACATACATTTGTAAAAATAGAAAGAAAAATGTTTTCTTCTGCACAAACAAGACGCATATTACAAAAAGAAAAATAGACAAAATACATACACAAGTACAAAGTAGCCAAAAGCCTCGTATTGAAAACCCTAAAAGTTTCACAATGATATCCATTGTTTGATGTCAGGGCAAGTCACAATTTACAGCACACGTAACATGATCACCAAAGAAACGGGTTTGTCGACGATAGAATAGACAAAATGACAGATTGTAGAAAGATTCCTACCGTCTTAGGAATATGAAGAGAAGAAATGATTCTAGTCTTCAGTCGACGAAAGTCTAGAATGTCAAGCATGGCGACCAATTTTTCTCTACTTTTGACACTTGATGGTATTAACATTTCTGCTCAACCAGTGTCAAATAGTCAACATCACATTGGACCTACAAGTATCCATATTGATTTTAAAATTAGCTCCCCATTGCTATGGAAAGAATAAATAAATGTCTTTTTGTATTCAAAGAAACGCGAGTCTACGGGTCGCCCAGTGCTCGTGCTGAAAAAATAACGAATTAAATAGAAAGAACTTTGTATATTCTTGGTAGAAAAGATATAGAATAGGTCATGCTACGTGTCTACATCAAAACCAAAGACAATACACATTGCGTAATTTGTTGCGACACTGGAAAATTACAACAAACTAACAAAACATAATACCGATTACAGAGTGGAAATTATCAGATGATGATGAAATACTCAGATGGTTGTTTTCCTTTTACCTTAATTTGGCGGAGATTTCCATATTAACATAAATAAAAGGTAACCAAAACATGTTTTTTAGGGTTCCGTACCTCAAAAAGAAAACTGGACCCTTATAAGATCACTTTCCTGTTCGTCTCTCAGTCCGTCTGTCAAGACCCTTTTTCTTAGGAACGCGTGGAGTTATCAAGCTAAAATTAATATCAAATAGGTTCTTAAGGCAATCATAAATGATGAATGATAAGTATAAAAAAGATAAAAAAAACCTTTAGAGTACTTCCCGTTGATCTAGATTCATGAAATTTGGCAAGAAGCAATGTAGGACAAGTAAAGGAAAAAAAATCAAAAACCATAAATTTGTAGTTACATACCTACAAATACGGAAAGAACCTTCGGTGCACGAGTCCAACTCGCACTTGACCGTTTTTTTTACATTGGGTTTCGTCAAGAAATACGGTTTATTAGTCGATTCGTAAAGTATAGAAAAAAGTACAATATCGCACAGAAGCAGTGTCAATTGCCTAATACAGATTTCTGGAGTTGTCGGAACGCCCACAAATAAATTATGATTAACTTTGTGGGAGTTGCCTATAGAAAAAATAATATTATGAAAAAGTGACGTTTTGTACGTTTCGGGCGAGTAAATTCGTGCAAATCGACTAATAAGCCAGAAAAACGTTGTATACAGAGCAAGTGTGGCTCCGATCGTAAAAATAAAAAATTGTCTAACAACAGCTCAAAGGATTCTTTCCTAAAGAAAACCAGAACATTGACCACCTTTGTACCTCTGTTTAATAAATAATGACCTATAGTCTGATCTTGTCAACCGACAAACCGACCAACGATAGCATTACATTAGTGCTATAAAAAATCCTGGGAACTGAATAGGCAAGGCCACAGTCAGTCATAGCTAGTGACATAAGCATGTGCGTCGATGTATGAAGGCTGCCACAGATGTGCACTAGCAGACATAATCGCGCGAATGCGTTTTTCCTGTTACAGTTCGTGTAGGTGAATGGCTTCGATATTTTTTTTTGTGTTTTTAATAATATGAATATATTTTTAAATAAAAACTCCTGCTTAATTTTATTAATATGGAAAATGACAGCGTAGCTTCTAAAAAGAAATAAAGAAAGAAAAAAAAAAATTGGGTCAAAATACAAATAGTAAAAAAGAAGCATTTAAAACCAACAAATTTTCATTAAAATCAACCAAAAAAATTTAATAAACCCAAAAAAAGAACTGCGCATGGCCAAAAAGGCTCGTATTTCAGAATAATGCTGCGATATTTAAAAATAAATACCGCAGAACTGGTATTCTGATAGGGTCGAGCATATTATAAATCCCACTATCGGATTAAAAAATAAGAACACAAAAAATAACAACAAAATACGTAGACGAAACAGGTGACGTCGTGACGTGTCGTGTCGTATCGTGTCACGTGTCGTGTCGTGTGTCGTATACGTTAGGAAAAATATAAGGTTTATCAAAAAGGTTATTATAATCATAATAATTCCACAAGTAAAATGGGATAAAGGGAAGGAAGATACGGATAAGTCCCTAAACAATCAGCGACGGATATTAAGCCTACGAAATTCTAAGAATTTAAATAGGACTAGATAAACCCCACTTCATAGAAATACTAAAACCCCAAATAAGATTCAGAATAGAAAATAACATGCAAAGAGAGAGAGCAAGGACTAGATCCCTGCTCCATGAAATTGTACAATCCGATTGAATTTGCTCTTCAATGCACTACAGAATTTTTCACACGACGTATGCGCTACAAAACTAAAATTACAAAAGTTTGAATCAAAATATACGTTAACTAAAATAAATAGAGGAGAAAGCGTAGTTCAGTTTTATTAAATTGGGTATCTTATAACGCCATTGAATCCAGATTTAATCCCGATTCTTCCATTTCCAATTAGCACATTCTGTGGACACTACAGGATCATACGAACAAATCCAGACTTAGAGGGACTCGGTAACATTACTCCGCAGAACTCGTGGTCTTGGTAATTAGACAGATAATTGTTCGAACCGATGCTATCCGGGAGTGTACATACAACGTTAGAAGCGAGTGTAATTGCTGTTTTAGATTAAATTCTGACTTTAAAGGAATGTTTTGGTTTCAAATTTAAAGAATTTGTTCTATTTTGTGGCGGGAATTGATACTGAAAGCTTCCAACGGTCTCGTTTGTTGTAATACGTAGAATCATGAGCGTGTGCTCGGGAATGCTCATGGAGTTTTTTAGTGCTTGGAGACTTTAGTTTTTAAATATATCCATTTAGTCTTGGCTCGCATCTAATCTTATAAATTTCTATTACTTTAGCGTAATGTTTATCAAATACAGTGATCACATACCAAACAAAAACAAAACTAATTTAAACTAAATTCGCAGTAAAACTGGCAAAAACTTTAGGGATTCGTCGAACTAAGATAATATCATTACGTTATATCAACCCGAGAATCACTAGAACGAAATCATTAACTACCAACAAAGTCTTGGGAAAGTAACACAAATAAAACATACGTTCGAAGGACCGAATTTCATTAAGAAACTTTCCGAAGGAGTCAATTGCGTCGCGATACTTATCTCTCTTTGTAGCCGGTCCATTTCATTAACCACAAAATGATCTGTCAAAGGAGGGCAGGCCGTCGAAAGCTATTGTGAACATAAATAAACCTGCTACCCAAAAGTACGAAACGCAAATGTTTTCCGACCGTAAACTATTTGATTATCCTTTGAATTGAACTGAAGGTCTTTTGCCCCATTTCCACGTCAATACACATTGAAAAAAAAGAAACTCGTTTATTTGCAGAGGTCAGATTCTGAGTAAACTGAGAAACTGTGGTGGACGGAAGATTTTATGCAATCCTAATTTTTGGTGTCACGACGATTTTTGATCATTGACAATCGGTTCGGATTGAATCTAGGATTGATCTTTGTAAACTTTTTTTTTTTAATGAATAAAAACTCAGTCCTAAGGTTTTTTTTAGTCCAAAGTATAAATACAAAAATATACAGGGTGTCCGGCAATTAATGGATAACCTTGAAATGGCTTATAGCAGAACTAATGGCCGTTCAGAAAAAAAAATGCAAAACCAAATATATCCTAAGTAGTATGTTTTAAATAAATTTTTCCCTGAAAAATTAATCAAAGTTTTTTTTTTTTTGAAATTGCAATAGCTAGTCAATCTATTTACTGCCTATCTATCGGAATAGTTAGCGTATAAGAATAGAACAACAAAAACCGATGGAATTCATTCAATTGTGGTTGTAGCGTACAATAATGTAAAAAAGGTAAAACTTTGTAGTCCTTTTAAAAAAAACATATCTTAGGATATATTTGGTTTTTTATTTTTTTTCCGAACAGCCATAAGTTCTGCTACAAGCCATTTAAAGGTTATGCATTAATTACCGGACACCCTGTATAATATTATTTTTTAGAAAATTGTTGTTTAATGTTTTAGTTCTTTGTATATTATTTAAATAAATAAGTTATTAGGAATTGATTTGTAAAATGACCGCACTGTCACGCTGAGTACATTCACCTGTAATGATAGTTGTAAGGAAGATTTTAATAAATAATTAATAGCTAAGATGTTTGTTGATAATCCCTAAAATAAAATATAAAATAGTCAAATATTATGCATAAAATGCTTATTTTTATTTTTGTGCTTTTCCCTTAAACTGGTCTGCGTTGCTGCTGCGGGTGCCGTATTTCTTGATATCAAAATCGATACAACTTTGTTGTTAATCTTCCCAATCCTAAGCTCAAAACCTTTAGCTTAGTTAATCTCAAAAGTTTGATAGGTACTACAGCATAGCTAGTGAGCTATTATCCGCTATTGGTGTCAAAACCTCTTGCTGGGTTGAACTTTACTCGTTCGACAGCTATTAGTTGCACGCTCCATGAAGTATCAACTTACTTAGGTATATTGGAACTCAGAATCGTCTCAGTATGTACCGTAATAGCAATATGTAGTTTCAGAGTGTTTACTACAAATGGTCGGGTGGACGTTATTTCGAATGTAGCGTCTCTGACCTTCATGAGAGTGGGTGTTACATGAGCAAATGACGTGACCTTTGTCTTATCCATGTTCATTTTAAGACCCCCTCTTTCGGACGCTCTATTGGGGTCATTGAACAACGTATTGAGGTCCTCCATAGTCTCTGCAAACCGAAGGTGAGTGATGTACACGCCTAGATGTTGATGCCAACTTCTATCCAGTACAGAACCTAGAAGACATCTTCCAGTACAGCGGTGAACATTTTTGGAGAGATAACGTCTACCTGTCTCATGACATGTTCCATAAATAGAATTATTTTATTTTGAATATTACTTGAAGACTAAGAATCTGTACACATTTACAGCAAGATTCCTAAATACTAGGTTTGTTCCAACTATATTGGTCGTCATATTCTCCTTATCGAACAAGAAAACGCAGGTATTAGCTTCTTTGTGTTCCAGATATGTGAGCAAAACTTTCATATAAATCCACTTATCTAGTTTACATCCAAACAACCCTAAACACCTAAATACCTTACAAATGTGAAAAGTCAAATTACATTTTTATTCCCATCGATACACAAAAAGATAAAATCCGAAAAAGAACTTTCATTTCTGGCTCACGGAAAGTTATAATCTCCTCCGACTTTGAGCGAGATTGGTTCCTTTAATTCGTGTATGAAGTAAAAGGATAAGCTTTTAATGCCGAAATTTCGCAATATGGCCTGTATGGATGAAATTGTGTTGAGCGATAATGTTAATAATTTATACCCTATTCTGTTCATCGATGAAAATATGATATACGTCAGCTGTCTAAGGCCTGTATTCATGAACAAAAAAATTATAACATAATCAGCCCTTAATTTTTTCACCACTGGGACACATGCCTCCTCTCGGTCAGAGGGAGTGGGCCATAATTCACCACGCGGGCTCAGTGCGGTTAGGTAGATGTCAAATGTTTTAGAATGTTTGGTTCTAGGACATGTCGGTTTCCTCACGATGTTTTCATTCACCATTTTAGAGTATTGGAGATAAAAGAATTTACTCAAAGTAAAGCGCCTGTCTGTCTGGGTTCGAATCTAAGACCTACAACTCGTAAGTCAAGGCCGTTATCACTGGGCCACCAATGCTAAGATGATACTCAGTTTTGAATTGACATTAGAATACCTAAAGTCTGCGTTATAAATTATATACCAATGCTTTTAATATGTCCTTTTGAATTTCACATCGTTGCCTTCTAACTTCTAAGTCATTAAAATCATAATATTAATTATTAATTCACCATTTGTAATCACATAGCTATTATTTTCTTCATTGCTTTGGTTCAACGTATTTATCATTTTCAATTATTGAAAATGTTTAAAAGTTTCTATAGTACCTACACAGTCCATCAATTTGTACATTAGTCAGTACCAAAGTAAATACGGAAAAAGTTGTAAAACCGGATTCTGGTAGATCCACGTAAAAGCCATTACTTTAAGCTTTTTTTGGGTTTCATACTCTGCTATGGGTTTTCCCCTTTTCTTAAATGGTCCGTTCTATTTCCAAGAAATGGGTTTCTGAAAGTGCTAGTGGAAACAAACTATAGCGTTTTTCGAAGCCAAGTGTCTTGTGGTAATGTGCGTAAGTAACTAGAAACCCGAACAAGTTCTTTGTGTGGAGCCTGAAACTGGTTTTCCCTTATATTTTTTTCTCATTTCCAAAATAATTTACGAATAACTGTGTCAAATTCAATTGAATATTAATAATAATATCAGCCTATTTATTGTTTAACTGCAGGACAAAAGCCCTTTCCCACACAGGGGAGACACGAAACAAAAAATAATTGAGTCCATCAAGTTTTTTTTTTATTTTTTATTTTTATTTATTGCTTTAATTTAATTTAATTTAATTTATTTTCAAGTAATCGGATAACAGGGATCCGTAGTGTTAGTAAAGTACCTTATACCTAGTGTTGGTATATACATAGATTAAGGTAACAATTTGGGTATGAGTCACTTTGTAAAGAAGACGAAACCAGTTTCTCAACCGGTCATCTTCTCCACAAAATGCCTCATAAAAGGGGAAAACACATTCTCAGTCACTGTTTTTAGAATGCTGTTGGCACTGGCCCGGGATCTAGCTGCCACAGATACTATTTTCTTCCGCACAATTGCGTGGAAGCCGTCAGTACGGTTCTGAGTAAACATCTCTGACGCACTACAGAACCGGGGCAGTTTAGTCGTAAGTAACCAGTAAAATAAAGAAAGAATGGCAGTACGTGCAGTGACGACGTATACGAGACGGCTGTTTCTAAGAATACGAGTATTAATTTTGGCATCCACTTCTTCACAATTTAGTCACACTATAAAAATCGTGCGGAACTCGTTGTTGCCTGCGATTTCATGTACGTGTATCTTGTATTTCATCATTTTAATACAAATATCTAGGATAAAACGTAGCATATTATGTCCTTCTGCAGCGGGTTGATCGCACATTAACAGTAGTAATGGCTTTCAAAATGAAAGCCAGACAGTTCAAAATTCATTGCTTTATTTACGTTAATGAGCAGACATTTTTTTTTAAACATAACGAAGCAATGGTTTAGCAATATCCTTCAAAGTGATTCAGGTTTTTATTGAAAATGTGTTACGAAATAGGGTATAGGTCCCAGGATACCTGCCTGTCTTTCATAACGATCGGTTCAGTGGCTTCGTCGTGAAAAGGTATTATTCATTAGTATCGAAGTATATATAGGCTACGTAATTTACATTTTATTTTGGTCTCAGCCTACGGCTTTTATCAAGACTTCTGATAAGAAATCTATTTTTAGCATCTAAAATTAAACAAGTGAGAACTTGTGTTAATGAATCAGCTTATTCGTAAGTAAGTGAACTTATGGCCTCGTTTATTAGCAAGATAAATAATTCTAAATAATAATATTTTAACGAAATGGAGCTACAGATTACGAATTGTCTGCGTACAGGGGTCGCTCAAGTCAACTTGGGGCAAGGTTGATTTGTTTACCTAAGTTTTTGCAGTATTTCATTTCAACGAATTGAGATTAGACACTTGTACTGATTCTCATGTAAAATTAGATCGGCCAGAATAATAACTCTTGTTTACTTAGGCACTTTAGGCATTTTTGTTGCTTTTAGGGTTCTGTAGTCAACAAAGAACGACCGTCTGTCAGTCTGTCTGTCCGTCGCTTAGCTCAAAAACTCTGAGAACTATAAAGTTGTTATTTGGCGTAGGTATACATATTAATGACACCAACAAACTTAAAATAAAACCCTTTTTTTAGGGTTAACGTCTTACGCGTAAAGTGGGGATGTTTTTTTCTCGTTTATCCCATGGTGTGGAATGTCGTTGGATAGGCCATTGAAATACTGCGGGTGTGTAAACGTCATTATTCGATCCGTTTGCGAAGTATTAAGCATTCAATGCCAGCAAAATAGATAGTGCCTCTTCCCCCTCGCCAGCTAAATTGTTGTTTTTGGTTAATATTCAAAAACAAACATTTAGCTTTTTAGTAATTTTTTCACATATTATGTGAAAAAATTCACGGAAGAAGTATATTCACAAGTCATATATTTAGAAGTTAAAAGGAAAACTATCGCAGCTAAGCAGGCTTTACAATAACTTACATTTGCAGTTGGAATGTATAAGAGAATATGTTTTCTACGGAACCCTTCATTGTAGAGACGCCAGCACATCAAGCTACTACAATCTGTCAATTTTCTTTAATAAATTTTCAACTTCATCGCTAAAGCTTACGGTTCAAGGTTGATTGGGAGAATTTGACAGTTTCGGGTAGCTGGCGTCTATACGTGGTCCGACAAGACTTGGCCGGTGTTTTTCGCTGTAAAAATATAATTGGATAGTTGTATTTAGATCACATTATCGCCTAATTTTAGTTTAAAAACGTCACGACGTCAACGTGGAGACACGATGTCAATGTGGGGTTATTATTATAATATATATAATTGAATCATGAAAATAAAGGGTCTTGTCGATTTTTTTTTGTGTTTTTGATTATGATAATTTCAGTTCACTACGTTTATGTGAGCAGACGGCCTATGTTGAGCAGTGGACGTCTTTCAGCTGAAATGATGAAGTAGGTAGTTATTCCCGGAACCTTGGGAATTCTACGTTCTAGTACTATCGTATTACCAATCAAACCGCAGCATTCCTTCATACTTAGTTCAGTTACATCTGTCTGTTTGCACACTGTGTCTTGTCTTTGGATGTTCAATTCAGACAATTAATTCAACTAACGAACACGCTCCGAGCAAATATTGTGTTCAAGTGGCTTTTATAAGCAATATTCCGTATCAAAACCAAATCAAATTGTTTCTAGTTTAATAACGAACCATGTTGTGTTATAGTGTTTTGTTTTAAAAGTCTATTTCTACTAAAATATTAGTTTTAAAATTGTGTCCTCTGATTCAGTGACTAACGAGTGCGCGCCATTGTAATTTAAACTGTGTAAATGAATCCAGATCTTATTCAATTGTCATTGGTGACAGTTTAGCTTGTTGTGAAGTGTTGTGAGTCACCATTGATGTTAAATTAATGGTGGCCAAAGAATATGCAGCAGTGACAGAACTGTAAGTTGTTTAAATTTTATTTACAGCTTCAGTATTTTGTTGCATAAAAATATTTGTATTTACTTTCAGGGACCTAAGTCATCTGAAACATATGTTTATTTATTTATTTTATTATTCATGTACACACAGTAAAATTGATATAGTTACGACATATTAAGAACAAAGGCGCTGCTTATTCCTAAGAAATTTCTTCCAGTAGACCTGCGAAAGGAGAAATGAAAAAGAATTGCAGACAATAGTGTGTGAGAACAAGAAGAGAAAAAAAATATTTCCGTTCGACTTATTATCAATAAAAAATAATCACAGAAAATATAATAATCAAATTAATTAAGCTATTAATAATGCTTAATTAATTTGATTATTATATTTTCTGTGATTATTTTTTATTCAGTCTTGATTTATAACAATAACGATTTCGCAGAATGACAAAGTTATATGTTTATCAACTATTTTAAACACAATTTTGCCGATCTCATTTGATAAAACAAGAATATTTACTCTGGTTTACCGTTTGACTGGAGCATACTTAGCAATTGTAAAACTAGACTATTATTTTCTCACTGCAGGGAAAAGGCCTATTCTCATACGGAGAAGGCACGAGCTTTGATCACCACGCTTGCTCAATACGAGTTGGCGATTTTAGACTTATATTAACTATATGTCCAGGTTTCCTGACGATGTTTTCCTCCACCGACGTCAGTTATTTCCATCTTGGAAATGAAAATTAGAGAATGATGATGCATTTTTGAGTGTATCTTACACTCAAAAATGCATCATCATTCTCTAATTTATTTGGCGTCGGCACAAAATGTCTTCTTCTTCCGTACTTCTCTATTAGTCGTCATCTCGGACCTTTCTAACCTTGTCATCACATTCACACTGTCCACCCACCGTTTCTATGGTCTTCCTCTGCTTTTATTGCCATCGACATCCATACTCAAAACTTTCCTCGAGACATTTTCCTCATTCCTCCATAAACTCAGAAAGAACATTATAATTAATTTATGAAGTCACATTGGTACTTGACCGTATTTTAACCCACAACCACGTGTATGAGAGGCGAGGCGTCAACCACTAAGCCATCACGACAATTTATCACGCTATTATTATGTTATTATTTATCATAAATATATCAGATCGAGAATGTCCCGTTCTGTACATAGGAAGCCCAATTAAAGGTCTCTTGGGAAATACCCATAATTACTACGCTTTGCCCGACGTGGAGGAGATAATAGTATATCAAATACTATACGAGTATAACTATGCTAGTGCCCAATAATTGTTTTCCATTGTTGCTATTCCAAATACTTACTTATCATTTTTTGTCGAAGATCTTTAAGAAACATTCCTATTAGTTAAGTAAGATTGTTATGACTGTGGTCCTGTCAAAAGTTTCTCACAAGAACTTTACCACGATACCTCGGCGCACAAAATGCAGCACTAACTACTTAAGTGTTTGTAAAACTACCAACTTTATGTTTATACGCAACACCCAACTTTATCCTAGATAACAAGGTACCGGCGGATAAGGTACGCTGGGCTGGGTAACGTTTGGGAAGCTTTGTCGAGTCTTCTTGTCGCGTATTCCACACAGGCTAAAGACTAAGGTCTTCAATCAGTGCTTCCTGTCAGTAAGTTATGACTCACGGAGTCGAAACGTGGACACTCACAGTACGGCTGGTCGTATAAATTCAAGGTCACTCAGCGAGCTATGGAACGGGCTATGCTTGGAGTCTCTCTAAGGGATAGAACCCGCAACGAGTTGATCCAGCAGAGAACCAAAGATGTCGACATAGCTCACAGAATAAGCAAGCTGAAGTGGTAATGGGCCGGCTATATTAGCCGTAGAACCGGTAGCTGTTGGGATAGACGTGTTCTTGAGTGGAGACCGAGAGTCGGTAAACGTAAGGTGGGAAGCCCTCAGGCTAGCTAGGTGTAGTGACGATCTTCGCAGGATGGCTGGTAGCAGCTGGATGAGAGTTGCCGAAAATCGAGTTGAATGGTGTACAATAGGAGATGCCTATGTCCAGCAGTGGACTGCTGTAGGCCGATGATGATGGTAAAAAGCTACCGTCTTGCGTAGTTTGTATAGGGTCGCAGGGATATCGACGCGTAACCCATTACCACGGATTCAGTACTTGATTTTGAAAATAGTTTAAATTGTTTTACTCTACATAGTTTGAACATATATTCATGTTGTGCGCCCTACATATGGCTCTTTTACATTTCATGCAAAAGTTAGTTGTCATTTCACCATTATATAATTTTGAAAGCACTTCCCACTCATATTGACTAATAAGCCCAAACTCTCATACAGAACTTACATGCACATACACATAACACCGTCACACATTCACACACTACACATTCTACACACACAATCCTACAATAACATCATCTTACATTACACTTCACAACCACCTTTAATATAGATTTACCTCTCTATCTAAACTGTTTGCTAATAGTGATAATATGTATAAAATGAATCTAGATGCCGTTAAATATGATACATGTTTAAAGGGGTATGAGCCTGGAGATCTGTCATACAGGTCCCAAACCTAGTTCAGACTCCAGCTCTCACAAAGGTTCTCATTAGGCAAAATTGTATTTACGCACTAATGTAACAATGTACCTTTATGAGAGAAATAAACTTTATATTTATTTATTTTTCTAGCCTTAGACGGACCAAGGCCCATGTTTTTCTAGAATTTGATTCTTGCATAATTGCCGCTTCAGGAACAGCTTCAATACCTAAGATACCTTTTATGAGCTCTTTGATATCTCGTCGCAATGTTGGAGTATTTATTCCTTCTTTTAGGTAAGATTCCATAAGAGCATCAGCCTTTTCGAAAATAAATTCGCGCCGGGATTTACTTTTTTTTTTGTTTCTGCAATTGTTGCTAACATAAATGATGTATGAGTTTATAATTTTAACATTAACTTTGTTTATAATTTTGACTTTGTTTTTTCCAGGAATAAAGTTTTTGCCGTCGTAAATAATAATAATAATAATATTCCACAACTTTCAAACAACGCCATCTAGTACCAAACTAAGCAGAGCTTGTGTTATGAGTACTAGACAACTGATAAACATACATATATATTTCTAAATACATACATATTATAGATAAATTACACCCAGACAAAGAACAAATGATCGTGCTCATCACATAAACATCTGTCCTGGGTGGGAATCGACCTTGCGTATAGTAGTCAGGGCCACTGACCACTAGACCAACAGGCCTGCCACTAGACCAACAATACACCAAACAACCAATTTTACGGTAGTTTAGTAACCTAGAGTTAAATCACAATGTGGCACCACAGCTGAAGTGAAATAATGTCAACTAACTTTTGGAGGCAACTGTTTCTACCACTTACTGAATTCATGGTAACAGTTTACGCGTCGATGTTCCTGCCAGGCTGTTTATTGTAATCCTGAAAGGACGAAGCCCTCATCACGAATAACCATTAGCTACACAATATCTAATCGTGCGAGACTGTTAACTTCGGGAGGGCAGACAAAAGGCTCTGCTATATGCAACCCTTGAGGGCACTAAATACGAACCAATGACCTCATCGACCGTTCTATTAATCTTTTTAACAGCCTTTTAAGAGATTGCGTCGGGAATGTGTGCCTCTTGTTTGGGCTAATTAAAATCTTTCCCTATTTTTGGCGACACTTGAATTTAAATATTTCTGTAGTCTTGGAATGCTTCTGCCAAAATTCCTTTTAGTTAGGAGACTGTCTGGCGTTCATTAGAAAACAAGCAAGAATGGTAAGGTTAGATGGAAAGTTCGGTTTTCGTAATTAGACTAGTTTTCTATTTAAAGCAACGTCTTTAAGCTAGCAAAAGTTTAAGATTTGTGTAAGGAACAAGGTAATTAGCTGAATAAAGAAAACTCTACCAAACTAACAATCTGTATCTCTACAAATACTACTAATAAAGCTGAACAGTTTGATTTTTGCTTAAACGCTTAAACTCTGAAACTACAAGAAAGGTTTTGTTGATTGCCCATTTTTAAGGGTTCCGTACCCAAAGGGTAAAAAAGAACCCAATTACTCCCGCTCCGCTATCCGTCCGTCCGTCCGTCCGTCTGTCACCAGGCTGTATCTCATAAACCGTGATAGTTTGACAGTTAAAACATAAACATTTAAGGGGGCTCCCATACAACAGACATGATTTTTTTGCCGTCTTTATAGATAATGGTACGGAACCCTTCGTGTGCGAATCCGACTCGCGCTTGGCCGGTTTTATTATACATCGCACTACACTCTGTCCACTAGGTTAACCGTTTTTTGACAGATGGAACGTTATAACACACACATTGATAGTTTCACTTTAATTTGTATGTAGACTATAGTATATACTACACTATATACTACTAACTATCGATTTCTCGCTGTCGAAAAAAAAAATGTTGCGGTTTCTATGCCTGTGTTTATTATTATTATTAAGTACAAAGCAATATAAATTAGCCGCTAAATCTTGCAGGTCTTATAGCGGAAATCGGCGTAAAAATAAAGTATACCCTGGTTTGCCATATCGATTGTGTTGTAGTGTATACACATAAATATGGGGTTTAGTACGTATTAAAACACAATGTATTTTATTCTTAACATTTGTAAAAGTTTAAAAATCGAAATGAAACCTTAACATCTTGGCGATAAATTTGAAAATCTATTAAATGAATTTGACAGATTGTAGTAGCTTGATGTGCTGGCGTCTGTACCAAATTACAAATTGCAATATACAAATTGTCAGTTCATGTTAATGATGTATACAAAGGATCACGTTATACTTAGGAATTCATTAGGTGGTAATATTAATCTCCTGCTTCGGAGAATTCTTATTCATACGTTAATATATGTACATACTAAGATTGTTTTCCGGGGCATGCAAAGTCATGAAAAGAAAAATCCTTCCTAGAAAAACAGAACATGCAGGCAAAATACATATTTAAAAGAAGGCTGTAATAAATTGCCTTTTTTAAGGCATTAATGAGACTTAGGTATGCCTTGTTTGTTAAAATTATCATACTTATCTGTATCGCCAAGTTCTCGACAGTCTGATAGAATACTTACGAATATTAGGTAAAGCTGCAGGGTAATTGCGTAACACACTATCAGTAGCAATGGGTTTCTTTTTGACAGTTCAACAACATTCATTGCGGTATTTACGTTGTTGAGCAAACTCATTTTTCAAACATATGGAGCAATGGATTAGCAATATGCTTCAAAATTATTTAAATTGAGAGTAATTTAAATAGTGTGCTACGCAATTAGGGTGCTGGTACGTAATTATTTAATTTGTACTAGCCTCCGGACGATGTACCTTAAGAAGTTATTTTTTGGTGTTACCATGTAAAAGTGGAAAATAAAATACGCTCACTTTAAATGAATATAAATCATATTTTTTTTTACCATCTCCAAATTTTTACAGGATGTTCTACCCATAAATATGAACAACTTTCACAATGGAACCAACTCTGAGATCACGAAAAAAAAAATCTGCTATTTCATACATTTTGATCAATTATGTATTGAACTTTTGTATTAAACACCTGATTTTATTTTCATGATTTCAGAGTTGGTCCCATATTGAAAGTTGTTCATATTCATGAGTAGAATACCCTGTAAACATTTGGAGCCTGAAAAAAAATCATCCAGTGTAAGGGGGGTTATTACCTATTATTTTGAGGGTTATATATTATACTAGGCTGTGTCTGCTGATGACACAGATTATTTAATTAAATCATCATCATCATTTCTGTAGAAAGACGTCCACTGCTGGACATAGGCCACCCCCAAGCACCTCCACTTCGACCGGTTCTTTGCTTCGCGCATCCAGCGGATTGCTGCGGCCTTCATAAAGTCATCAGTTCATCACGAGATCTTCCAACGCTACGTCTTCCGGTACGCGGACGTCTTCCGGTACGCGGTCGCCACTCCAGAACCTTTCGGCCCCGTCGGCCATCTGTTCAGCGAAGTGGATTGCGTTTATAGAGAACATTATCAATTACCAATAGATATATTATGTCGGTTATCTTGGTTCTCCTGTGGATCTTTTCATTTCTGATTCGATCACGTAGGGAAACTCCAAGCAAGCTTTTGAGTGACTTTTAACCATCTTATATAAGGCCCATTGTGAGCGACCACGTTTCAGTGCCATAACGCTTTTATTAAATAGAACCTATTTTGTGTCTGCAAGTTTCTCTAGCCATTAAATATAATGCTAAATAGTACCTTACAATGGGTTCCGAGTACCCACTTAGTTTTTCGAGACATCGCCAAGTGGTTGGTCAACTCTTCACGTGGCCAGAAGGCTGGCATTTTTTTGGCCAAAGAATTAGCATCGCCATACAACGTGGCAATTCTGCCAGCCTTTTGGGCACTTTTCCGGTTAATAGCGATGCGGACGAATTTTTTTATGTATAATTTTAAGTCTGTTAGCTTATATATTACGTAAATATTAGTACCGAGCAATTTCAACATTTAAATTATTGTTCTCCTGCTAGGGGTTACAGAAAAAAATATAATTTATCTACTAAAGTCCCCCACGTATGTAAATGCCACTGGGCTCACCCCGTATTGACTAGGACAAAACTGACGGAATGTGGGTGTACTTATAAACCACTACCTAGGCCGAAAAATACAGCCATGATGTTATGTAATCATGCAATTAACAAAGACGAGGTATGTAAGTTCTGGACATGGTTGCTTCGGTGAGTACCTAAACAGAATTCGGCGAGAGGCCACGGCAAATTGCCACCACTGCGAAGGCAGCCTGGATTCCGCACAAAACAAGCTCGAGGAGTGCTCTGTGTGTGCCTCCGAGCAGCGGATCCCGGTTGCCAGGATTGGGCGAGACCTGTCTCTGCCGGCAGTAGTGAGGGCTATGCTGGCAGAGACAGAGAATTGGACGGAAGTAGCCTCGTTCTGTGAGACAAGTCAACTAGGAGGCCGCTGAGCGGCATCGGGAGAAGGCTGCTCCTGCTCGGAGAAGGAGGCGTCGGGGAGACGATAGCCTTGACGCCTAATATGCCAGAAACCCGCTTACCAATCAAGGTAGGTGGACCTTTGGGGTCGCGAGCGCACAGAGTGGGGACTGTCCGCCCACCAAGTGACCCCAGGAAAGACGGTGGCACAGTGGCCACGTGCTGCCGTGCATAGCGATGCTCTGAGGAGGCCCCTGTACAGTCTCGCCAGAGATGTGCATTACAGGCGTTGCACGGGGGGGGGTCCGGAATTGGTTTTTAAGAGGAACCGGGACCACCCCTATGTGCTGATGGTGATCACAAGGGTGGTTTTAGTGAAGTAAAAATCCCACACACCCCGTCCTCCCTCCCCGGAGCTCGGGTGCTTTTCTATGGTTACCCTCCGAACAAAAAAAAAAAAAAGTTACGTAAGCTCTATTGTTTTCCTATACCATGCTTGTGCTAAAGTACGATGGGCTGCAAGTCAGTGGTAACAAAACGAGTATAAGCAGCAGGCTGATTGCGTAACACACTATCAGTAGCAATGGGTTTCATTTTGACAGTTCAACAACATTCATTGCGTTATTTACGTTGTTGAGCAGACACATTTTTCGAACACATGGAGCAATGAATTAGCAATATGCTTCAAAATGATTCAAATTGAGAGTAGTGTGTTAGGCAATTAGGTTGCTGGCTAGCTTATTCTATTGAAACTCCGTACTACGCTATGTCAGTTCAAGTTCAAAGTGTTACAACCGACGTGCAGCCTACTGTGTAATAATAATAAAGAAGCAAATGATATTAGAACAGCGATGGCCCAGTGGTAACGGCCGAGTGCACTTCCGAGTGGTCGTGGGTTCAAACTTAGGCAGGCGATTTACTTTGCGTAATTTATTCCGTTATCACTGCTCTCAAAACTGGCAAGGAACTCATTGTGAGGAGACTGATATGTCCAAGAACCAAAAATTCAAAGACACTTGACATCTGTCAACCCGCACTGGGCCCGCGTGGTGGATTACGACCTACTCCTTCTAATCAACAAATTGACGAATATTAATTATTAAAAAAAAATACTTAGTACCTACGATAAAATAATTCATAATTTTTTATGAAATAATAAACAGAATCCAAATCACTAATAACATCGGAGATATGGCAAAAAATGTAAAGCAAGATCAAAAATGAATAAAATGAAAAATATTAAAGATAAACCTCCTTTTAAAGTTAATTTTCGATAGTTTTTCATGAATGCCCATGTGGGCGGCATTGTATAAACGAGCGAAACACACACAAAAAACTCAATAGTGAAGAAATGTGGGTGTACTAAAAGGTTCATCTCTGTCAAACCCTTTGGGGAATACAGGCCGATATGTTATGTTAACCCTTAAATGCATGATTTATTATATCGTATTGCAAAAAAATGCTATTGTATAGGTATTTATCTATAAAAAAAATAAAAAAAATATTATATTTATATAATAATATTAATATTCATAGAGTAAATATATTGTTTTGACAAAAAGAGGTGCGTTCAGAAACTCACAGCTATGACATTCTTAAAAAAATTAAATGACGTGCTTTGTTGCCATATGGCAACATTATGCATTTAAGGGTTAAGAATCTCTTAGTTTATTTCTTAACTAGCTTCTGCCTACGATTTCGTCCGCGCGAAAGATCATTGGGCACCACTGTATGGAAACTATACCCACGCTGTACAGAAATAAAATAGGGCGGAATAGACAAATCAATGCGTCTAGTTTACGATAGTATGCGTTGCATTATTGTGGGTACTTTAAAGTGTGTTTTTCTAAGAGTATTGTCTATGTATATTTTTTTAACAACAATTAACTTCGGAGCCTTCGAGCCCTTTTTCATTTTGGTACTGAGAGCGCATCATTTTTTTATTTTTTAGTAATGGCATATCTCTTTAATTCATTGTTATTTATACCAACCAACGAATAGTATTCAATTTCAACGAGGAAATCATGCATTTACGTGCATTTTTATAATACTCCGCTTACTCACGCATTATTATTAACTTTTAATTATTTTGCGGCATTAATTATTACTGTTAACTAAACATCTTTGTATTGATAAAAATAAAAAAATACTTTTTTTAACATGCTCAACAAGCTTCTTCTTAAAGCGTTACGGCCCCTGTTTATCCCGTACCAGAGTTTCCTGATATGCGTAACGGTCGGTATAAACATAGATTATTATTATTATCTTTATTTATTATTAAGAATCAAGTACATGATACATGGAGATTTTAACGGTGATCCCCAAACTAGACGTTAGTCTGTATCTTGAGGATCAGAGTTGTACATTATTATTAAATCCAAAAAGTCGTACAAGGTGATTATTAAAAAAATAAAGAAGCTAAAAACAAGGTTAATGAATTAAAGTAAAATGGAGCGAATCGGAGACATTACTCTTACAAACCCGATTAAACTGAAATGTGTGTGTGTGTATGTGTGTTAGTGGTTGTGTGTGTCTGTGAGTGTGTGTGTGTGTGTGTGTTTGTAGCTGGGTGAGATTAGGAGTGTTGAGGAGTTTTTTAGTTATGTAGCTATTTATAGATAATCCTTTCTGTTTCGTCGTAGGAGAGTGTAAGGAGCCAGTTCTTTATGACCTTTTTGCACAGGGAGATTTTGAGGTCTATTATGTTGCAGTTCATTACAGCAGATTGGTTGTTAATTTTTACTCCCATAGTTAAACAAAAAAATTACATGAAATTAAAAGTGGGATAAAACTTAACAAGTTAAATCTAGTTTGGTTTTTCGCAAGTTTTCACAAACCGGCAGGGTAATTGCGTAACACACTATCAGTAGCAATGGGTTTCATGTTGACAGTTCAACAACATTCATTGCGTTATTTACGTTGTTGAGCAGACACATTTTTCGAACATATGGAGCAATAGATTAGCAATATGCTTCAAAATTATTTAAATTGAGAGTAATAGTGTGTTACGCAATTAGGGTGCGGGTCAGATTACGCCCAATGAACTTTCTTGTTTTAACATAAATTATACCCATCCTACGTCGGCCCCCGACTATTACGATTTTTTTTTCCGTGTGTTAGTTCCAGAGATTAGTCCGTAAAAAAAAAACTCTTCAGATTTCTTTTTTGCTGAATGGGCCCGCTCTTGACATCGATCACGCGTGATGGAAAGCGATGGATGAGGTCTATGATAGAACGAGCGTGCCCAGGA
Source organism: Eremobia ochroleuca (assembly GCA_949629135.1). NCBI lineage: Eukaryota > Metazoa > Arthropoda > Insecta > Lepidoptera > Noctuidae > Eremobia > Eremobia ochroleuca. The sequence continues at coordinate 2,820,010 of OX451392.1, forward strand.
GACGCCTAAGCCACTGGAACTCCCACGCATCGAAGAATTGGCTAGTCAAATAAAGTGTTGGGAGTGACTGTCCAGGATGCGCCGAGCGCTCGATTCAGTTGAGTAACTGGTGTAACAAACTGCGGCGCTACTCGAGGAGGCATCGTCAGGCATCCCAAAAAGATTTATTAAATTACTAGCTCTGCCCGCGACTTCGTCCACGTGTTTCGGCCCCTGACCTATCGCGTCACATCCCGTCGCCCACTCGCGCATACTTCGTTTTCACTAAGTGTTTTTTCTGACTTTTTTTCTTTTTGCTCGGCTCCTAAAGGTCGGAAACTTTAACCTTCCTTAAGAATTGAACCATTAAATGCAAATTTAATTTATTATTATTTTTATTCTTCCATTTTTATCTTTCTGTCATCCGTCAGTCAGGATGACACCTTAAAATTCTCCGCTTTTCAATTTTAATGTATTTATTCTGGAAAATTCATTGTTGTGCGTAATATGGAAGGAGTGATGGGGCCATGGAGAAATTTCTTGAGGATGCGTGAGCGTGCGTGATCCATCGCCACGCATTCGATGTCCACCGCGCACAGTATTGATGGAAACCAGCACTTGAAGTGTTTTTTTGCTCCGTTGGTGTAATTACTGAACGGCGTTCCAGTGTGAGGATAAATAAATAAATAAATAAATAGTACAGACATTAGCACATTAAGCTACTACAATCTGTCAAATTTCTTTAATAGATTTTCAACTTTATTGCCAGTTTCGGGTAGCTTGATGTGCTGGCGTCTGTACATTACGATACGGGTGACTAGCGAAGGTGCTAAACGCCTTGCATTAATATTACTTAAGTCACACGTATCGTATACTATTTTATGGCACGTTTGACCTAAACGCGCACTTACGCTTTTCTGTGTACTACTTAAGTCACAGGTGAGCGTGACTTATGTGTAGGTCAAAGAGTGCAAACATTTTTCAAATCTAAATGGCAGTTCCGGAAAATAGCGTGTTCAAGAAAAAAAAACTCTTCAGCTTTATTAGTAGTATAGATATTAGTATCTAATATAATCCAACTAGCCTGTATCCTCCCAGTGCAGGGCAAAGGCCTCCCTCTCTCTTTTCCGCACAATTCTGTCTTTCGGGAGTGCCGGCCAGTCCCTACGATAAGAGTCAAGCTCGTCCCGTCATCTTTTTCTTGACCTGCCGCGATGGAGTCGTGCGTTTGGTGGGACCTGTTCACTGGTGCTTTTAAATATTAGTACAAATCTACTTAAAATAACTCCTCATCTACGTACGTACGCACAATATTATCGTCGACGCAATTTTTGGTGTAGCTGTCGAATGTAACGCGAAGATTTTACTGTAAGAAGACTTATCGTAAGTGACTTTTTATGTAAAACCGCTCCTAGATGCTTGCTTCGAACAATGTCTTGGATATATACTAATATTACAAGACTGTAAGTTTGTACGTTCTTTAAAAGTATTTGTTTTTTTTTTAATATCAATTTATCTTCTGTTTATCGATCTACGAGTATACTGGGTAAAATTAAGTTACTTAGCGAAACTCCGCAGATGTGATGGGTATCAATATTTAATGAAGAAGAAAACACAACGAACCTCTTAATTTCACGTAATTATACCTCACTTGGGGTCAACCACCGCTCTTTGAATAGTTACTTGAAATTATGAGCATAGAAATTATACCAATTTTTGTTTTATGGGCGTCAGCTAGCTAATTTCATTTGATTCTGTATAAATAAAAATGTTATACTGCCGGTCGATTCTGTAAAAATCTCACCGTGATAACTAAGGTGAAGTGAGCTTAGAGTGAGCTGTGAGTCATGCTGATGTTAGGGATTGACACTATTGACGACTCACTCCACGCTCACTTCACCCAAGTTTTCACGGTGAGATAGTTACAGAATCGCACGGCTGTTCGCTGTTAAGCACATTACTAGAGGATGACTGGACCGATTTGACTGTCTTTTGTTTTAAAATGTTCGTTATAGTCCGAATTAGGTTTCTGTAAAAAGAAAAATAAGAAAAGTTTCCCGAAATATGAAGGTTTCAATCATGGAAAAGTTATCAGGAAAATGAAATCAGGAGCATATTACCTGAAATTTGGACAGAGCAACGTCTTTCGCGTAAGTTTAGTGTAGAAACATTCGTGAAGTAAGTAATTGATCGTAGGCGTCAATTTACAAACACATACGAGTAGATAGTTATTGCATTTTGTTTATTTATTATTAGGCTTTTCGACAACCCGTACACTGTTACTTTTCAATTTGTAAATAGAAAACTTAAATCTAAGCGCCTCATTACTTACAGAAAAGCACAGCATGCATTACATTATGCACAGATAATAACACAATTAATTCGTTAAAACAAATAATACATAGTTTGAAAAAAATTAAAATAAAATTATGAAAAGCTAATTTAATTACAATAAACATGAATTGAATTAAATAACATAGATTAAATTAAATTAATTGGATTAGATTTTATTTTTGATAATATTTCTATAACATTATGTAAATATTTGATTTAGCCCAGAGACATCCATTATTATGGCAAATGCTGTTTATTTTATTCTTTGTTCTTATTCTAGTCTGTAAATAAGTTTTGTCATAAAGAAGAATTTGTTTTATTTTATTAGTTCAAGAAGATTCTATTTTATATATTTTTTTGTGTATATTTTTATTTATTTAAACTATAATAATAATATTTTTATTTCGGATGTCACAAAACTATAGAAACCTTAACCTAGGTACTACATTAAAATAAAAAAAATAAAAAATATTTGCTATGACTCGCCAGACCTTCACAAGGCATGACCCAATGATTTTGAAAGGGACAGTCAAATCGTACAGCTATTGTGTTCATAATGCCGTTGTTGCTCCCGTATATGGGCCAGCAGGGAAGCTGCTTTTTTGCGCATGATGGCCTGGAAACCATCAGTGCGCGCTTCAGCAAACATTCCGCTTCATCGCCACGGCAGATTACTCGTATAAGTACTCGTACATAGTTTTTAATTTGTAGAATCTTTTAAGTGGCAACTGTAAGCGCTAATTCTACAGAGGCCAGCACATAAAGCTATCCGAAACTGTCAAATTTCCCCAATCAACTTTGCCAACCGTATGCTTTAGTGATAAAGTCGAAAATATATTAAAGAAATTTGACAGTTTGTAGCAGCTTGATGTGCTGGCGTCTGTACATCATTTACCTAAATATTAGACTGTTAGTTATCTGAAGAACTCAAATTATAACAGTAAATAAAAAATTAATTAAAAAAGTTCTGATCGCAAAACCTGAGAAACTATAAAGTTCAATATTTCAATACCATCTAGTCAATATGTTGTATAATAAAGCCCTTTTAAAATAGCTACAGTATCCAGGAAAAAGTTTCCACAGTTTTACTATTTACAGAAATAGAACGTTTCATATTAAATATTTCATCAATACATAATATAGTTCGTGCAAACAGATAAAGTGTTCTTCCCTTTAAACCACACGTGGGTGGTGACGCGGGCGTAACACTGTATATAATAAATTTCTTTTGCGCAGATGTTCCTGTGGGCCGTTATTGGATCCCTTACAATATAATATGCGGGATTTCATTTTCACATATTGCCTGACTAATATTGGCATATATGGTGATGTTTCTTGGTAATGAGATAGACGAGCCCATAAGTTTAACGTTAAGCCCATGAAATATTTATAGATCTAAAGTTATTGTTAACAATTTTCTGTTGAAAAAATATCCGGGATTTTTTATTGTTTATTTTCCTTCTCATCAATTCCGGTAAATATAATTATGATTGACTAAATGGCATCATAATCAAGGAAACTTCTCCTTGATTAAATGATTTTGTAAACAAAGATTGTTGTTGAAACAAAAATGAAAAAATTGGTAACCTCGGGCCAAAAAAAAAAAAAAAAATTACGAAATTTTCGTAAAATTTTATGAGGAAAACCTTTAACCCTTATTAACAAAAGTTCAATTAACTTTGGACGCACCTGTTCATCCTTAATTTGCAGCGTGTAAATATATCCATCGGCAAACGTGTCTTAATCTTTCAATAAAAACCCGTTGAATCAAATTAAAACTAGTCATCCATATAAAAGCATGGTCCGCGAATTTACTTCCTTCACAAGGCCGTAAGAATCCACAGGATGCGAGAAGTACAGAACCGCCTGAGAGGCCTGTGTCCAGCAGTGGACATCTTTTGACTGATATGATGATTTCCAAATAAAAGCAGCTCCCACGTTTGTCATTTTAGTAGCATTGCAAAACATTTCACCCCTATACAATCACACTACCGCAAACATCAGGGGAATCAAATTTCGAATTCTCGCCTTTCCTTCTAATAGCGCGCTAAACGAAATCTGCGGGGAAAGTTTCCCAGGATAAACACGACTCTTCGCTGGGTGTGCGAAGTTAGTAATTTTAATTTAAATGGGTTACAGCCTACTTGTACTGCTTACCTTGAGCGTTGGAATCACGAATGTGGTGTAACCAAACATTTTGCGCTTCGAAGTTAAGATTTGAAGGAGTATTGATAGCTATGGAGCGCTATGTATCTTATGCTAATGGCGTCTTGTGTCTCCTTTGCGGGGTTTTCCAGTCGATACGTATACTTAAATGTATTTTTTTTTTGTATGCATTACTTTGTACAAGGTAGTCCGATTTTGTTTGTATTAGTTTCGTTTATGATTAAAATGAAAATTACATTGTGATGCTCAAATTTTGTTGATTTTATTTTATAAGCTACCGCTTCATCCAGATTAGTTGTTATTTTGTATATAAACCAGCTGAGGACTGAAATCAACAGCAATTGACTGATTAGTGACTTGTCCCTAGCATGAAATTACAGAAAAAAAAGAAAATACGTTTATTTGCGGTAAAACTGATGCAAGGCAGAGCTCGACTCACTTCACGTAAGTTTTAACGGTGAGATTTTTACAGAAACGATCGGCAGGAGTAGAGCCTTAGTGCAAAAAAAGAAGTGAATACTAAGATGCGCGCTCCATATCTTTTCTGTCCCCTGAGACAAGGCTTAACGATACTTTTGAGGTCGCGTGATGAAGCCGGAGCTACTTGCAATATCCATTTTCCATCCATTAAACACAAACTCGGCTGCGTACAACTATGCTGTGTAATATATGATGTTAAACTGTTTCGTTAAGTAATTGTTCTTCTAATGTTGCTTTTTTTTAAAAGAATTTTAAAGGGTAAACTCGTGTAGATATTAAAGTTGTTTGAGAGCCTTCGACCACAGTTTTTTGGATTACTTTTTCTTTTTGTTTTGATAATATCGTAATGAATTTAATTTCAGCTTTCCAAATTTACAAGTTCTGGATATGAAATTGTTACATTTAATGACAGGATTTCTGTTATTATATTTTGCCCTTGAAATGCTATTCGAAATAATTAAAAAAAAAAGCTCCATGAATTTTAATTTGCAACAAAAACAGATATAATAAAAACACCTTAAAGCAAAAACATCATGTAAATATCGTTTACAATTTTTTGAAAAACCGTCGAAAATTTTTCTCATCAAAATGCTGCGAGGCGGAAAGTTTTGATTTCCAATAAAAAAGGGTTCGCTATATATTATTAGGATTCGCCTCAGCGTGTTAGATGGCAAAATATCGGTCCAGTTCTTTATCATAACTGCCGGCTCCGTAATCAAAAGTTTTCGTATAAACATTTGTGCTTGTGATCCCGAACAAAGTATCTGCAATTCTGAATTCTGGAACAACGAGTCGGTACTATTGGGATCAAAGGTGAAATTCGAAATCCTGCTGTGTGTTTAAGGTTATTGAAAGATAGTGTTTGAGAAGCCCCAATTGGGAGACCGTTAGTGTTCACGTTTTGCGGATATTTGTGAGCGTAATTGCGTGGGGCTTTAGGGACTTTTCCGAATACACATTTTGACTCAGCCTCTCTGTTCGAAAAATCGAATAATGAAGTTTGTAGCGCCAAAGGAATCGATTTAATAATTTTGAGAACAACAGACTGACAGCGACCCTCAATATGACGAATTGCAGGTCTTGAACGAACTTACATATAAATCTATTTAGTTTTCTATAGCATTTTTTTTACATTTTTCACTCTTGCTGTGTACAAAAAGATATTATTGATGTGGTTCGAGTGCATTTAAGGTTCCAAGATTATTAATATTCATTTTATAACACAATCATCTTTTGCGTCATTTATTCCTTCAATTATGCTACAGATTACTCACTTTACTAGAAGATAAAAAGCCAGCACACTAAAGTAACTCATACCAATACAAATGTAACTTGATAAAAATATAATCCACTGAACTCGCGACGCGATACAGCGTTATGGAGTACAGCAATAAAAAAGCCGTAACGGGCTTTGTAGCCTCTTATTCGGACAAAAAGCAATATAACCTCGAATATCACCAGATGTCCACCAAACGACTTAGTTATTTGCCTTGTTATGTTCGGATCGTACCATTGATTACTCGTATTTTTGGCCCCATTTTATTTGTGCTCGTATTGCAGAATCTTGTTTTAGGTGAAGCGATAAACATGTTATGTCAATGCTGAATTTGAATAACTGCATCTATTCAAACTAGTGAAAATTTAAAACACAGCAACAAACACTTTCTTTCTTTTATTTCTTTTATTTTACATATTTTCAAGTCTGACAGATTTTATATTAAACTGTCAGTTTTGAGTTGTTACGTTGCTTCAGTGTCTTTTTAGAGAGTGAATTTAAAAGTAATGGTGCAATTGACACAAACATGGCATGCTAGAAAATTGTACGACAATAATTAAAAAAAACAAACCGGTCAAGTTTGTAGGTATGTAAATAGTTTATCACGGGATTTTTTTTGGATTGGGATTATTTTTCCTTTACTTGTGCTACATGACATTGCTTCTTGCCTAATTTCATAATCTTAGGTCAACGGGAAGGACCCCATCGGTTTTGATTCCAGAACATAAACGCCAGTATCTTTTGATTGCGTTGACTTAGAAATTTTATTTTTTCACTACTTCAAGGGATTGCAGCCTTAAGTATTTGATATTCATTTCAGATTGATAACTTCACGCGTTCCTGAGAAAAAGGGTCTTGACCGACAGACAGACAGATTATGGACAACGAAGTGATCTGATAAGGGTTTCGTTTTTCCTTTTGAGGTGCGGAACCCTAAAAATGTAATCATTTTTACATTTAAGTATCACCTTTATTGTCATGTTTTCGCTAAAAAATGTTTACTTCAATTTTATGAAGCATTCACAAAAAAATGGTTACTTCAATTTTTTTAAACATTATTACGTTACGTTTACATTCCACAAAGGGCCAGGCAGAGTTGTACTTATAGTACACCCACATTTCGCCAGGCTTAAGCCATAATTATGTACGTGATAACCGAGCCTATCGCAATCAACCGAGCACAATATCCAGACATCGGGCCGCTACTGAGAAATACCAGATAGAAAAATCCAATAATACTTTGCCAGACCCGGGAACCGAACCCAGGACTTCATGGTCAGCAGTAGCGCCAACGAAGCTGTTGTTACGTTATTCATGTAATCTAATTTTGGTTACCACATGAATGTATACAGGGTCAAATGAAATTAGCTAGCGAAACTCCGCGGACGTGATGGGCATCGATATACCTTTTGTGCGAAAAGTTTAAATAAATCAATCAATCTGATTTTTTTCTGGAGTCATCAACCGCCGAGTGTGTAGTCACTTAAAATATCAGATTTAAAATATATATTTTTTTAGTTTAAACATGATGAAGACTTGATGGATATCAATATCTCAATACGATTGAACAGATTTTATCAACTCACACTTCAAGTAGCGACACTATCAGCATTGACGCGAAAAATCACCATTTTTTTGTCGTGTTTAGACATCGATACCCAACACTTCTGCGGAGTTTTGCTAGTTAATTTAATTTATCCCTGTATAATATCGCACACATCGAATACAAAATTAAACGCAAAGCGTTTCTAACTACGATTAAACGTAACATTACGAACATTACATGTTAAATTTACGTTATAAACGTAAAAATATTCCACCCTTAGCTATCTAATTTTAACCCGACCAGTTTAGCAAAAGAGCACTTTCATAAGTATTTTTCACGTATACCGCTCATACTGTGTAACTTTACTTTAATAGTCACTTGAGATAATGGCTGTCTGTATGGGAATATCCGTTTACAATTTTACCTGATAAATTAAACTCGTATGGAATGTAAGTGGTACAAAATTCAGTGAACTGGGTCTTCGGATAAGCATGCATTTGTTTAAGGTGTTTTGTTTTTACAGTGAAAATAAACGCTGAAAATTAAGGTATGGTTGTGGCTAGGAAAGTAGTAAAATGCTAGATGATGGTTAAAGCTGAACTTTTTGTTCATTTTTAGGGGTCCGTACCCAAACTGAGCCACCGGAACACTAAGGCGCCGTCCTATTGTAATCGCTCAAACTCAAACTCAAAGCATTTATTTCAAGGAAACCAATTACAAGCACTTTTGAATTGTCAAGGGGTTAGTCAGTCAGAAAGATGAAACTAGGTACCCATTCCAAAGCGAAGTAGGTACCTGTGGAGAAGAACGGGCAAGAAACTCCACGGACACTCTTTTAAATCATAAAAATTCGCTCGCACCATGATGCGATGCGATTTCACCCTTCAAACACCTTCAATAGGAATAGGATTGCGCGACCTTCAACAGGACATTCAGTAGATATCAGTGTGTTTGAACGCACGGTCGCACGATCATTTTCATCGGACTCACGCATAATAGGAAAATAGGACAGCGCTTAAGCCTGCACTGTCCGTCCCCCCGTCCGTCTGTATGTCAGCGGGCTGTATCTCATAAACCTCATATCTCAATCTTTCTCAATCTATCTCAATAGGTAGATAATTGAAATTTTCACAGAGTGCACATTTGTATTGCGCAACAATTAATAAAAAGGTACGTTTCTTATATTGGGACCCCATAAAAAAATCGTGTTTTTTCGCTGTTTTTTGACTTATGGTACGGAACCAAACGGGGGCAAGAGTAGCTTAACTTTCAATCGACCCGTGCAGATGTTATTATCTAGCCATGCGCCCCCTTTATAGTTAATATTCAACAGAGCATCATAATAGATGAAATATGTAAGATATAAGGTGCATAACATGTTAACAGACACCTCAATTTCACACTCAATTTAAAGGGTAATTAAATTGGGTCATGAACTCATGAGTTAGATTTCGCCTTAGGATATTATGAATTTGTTCAAGCTCATGCGTCACAACTTACAAAGAGACCACCTGCTCTAATTTGCTAACTGGGTATCAAATTAAAGAGATGTCATAGAACGTTCGACATTATAGGGTGATTTAAATAAAGTCTGACAACCAGTCTTACCTAGGGGTATCGTATTACCCAGTAACTGGGTTGTGGAGGTCAGATAGGCAGCCGCTCCATGTAAAATACTAGTATTCAGCTGCATCCGGTTAGACTGGAAGCCGACCCCAACATAGTTGAGAAAAGGCTAGGCAGATGATGATGTATGCATAGGTAAAATACTTAATTTAATTGCCTGTATAATTTACTTCTACTACTACACAGCGAGAAACGTTTCTGATCCAATCATCCTCACTGCATCAAATCTTCTTATATCCCCACTGGGTAAGTAGAGCTCAAAGCAATATTAATCGCGTTGCATTGCCACAATACACGCTGAAAGCAAAGTGGAGTGGATCTTCTTTTGTTTTTCATTCACAGCGAGACGTGCCATTCTGTATTGTACATAATGCGTCCGATGCAACGGACTGGGCTTTGTAAACTTGCTGTCAGAAATATTGTACCAGTCTATATTTCTCCAAGGAAAATTCCAAGAATGCATCAATGGCCAGCTTTGAGTGACACATGTTGGAGTAGATATTGGTTTACACATATCCGGAGTAGGGGTACAAGATTTCATTTAAAAGCTTTTGTAAAATTTTGAATATTATATTTTACATTTCCATTTTCCTTAACTAGAATAAGTCCTTTTTTGTTAAAATATGCTGTTAAAAACGTATTTGTTCAGGACTTTGGATGATTGTGTTGGCGCGGCCGTTACTTTCCAAGGCCCTTTTATGTGTATTCAAAGGTATATGGCTGAAATTAATTACAATAATTTGCTTTAAGTCACTCATGTGAATCAGAAAAACCCGCTATTGAAAGATCAGATTACAAATTACAGAACCGTGTTAAACTCGCTACATATCTCACTTTCCGAAATTAATATTCAACTAACAAGAAACGCTGTGCATATTAATTTGGCAGCATGTGCACTACACGGCCTACTTGCGAGAAGTGTCAGCTGAAACCGGACTAAGGCGCACTTTTTGTGTTGTTTAAGTCTTGATTAAAAACCACTGCGCTTACTGTCCATTTTTGCTTTTTGATATCTCAGCTGTTGTTGGATATTGATTTCGAAGTTTCTTTTATATGGATAACGTTGGAATATCTTTTTTCGTTATTCGTTATCTTGAGATTGTAAAGTCTGTTGCAGGTTTTAACACGACCTTGTATTGAAGTTGTATATAAATACCCAGTATTGTAGTGTTGGCGCAGTGGCAACGGCCCTGGCCGTGGTCAAGTCTATGGTCGAAAAGCGAAGAGTCCTGGGACGCGGTGGTTTCCTTCTGCGAAACAGTCGTCTCGCAGAAGGAGGCTGCGGAAAGGGAGAGGGAGATCTCGTCCCCTCACCCGGCCCGCAGCAGGCGCACCGGACGTTGGCGGAGGGCGGACAACGCCCTCTTCCAGCCCCCCTAAATGGGTCTAGGGGCGACGGACTTCGGGACTTCCGTCGCCCCCCACACATCAGGACCCGAAGCAGCGGCGCGTAGTGTTCCACGCGCGCCCCTCTTAGACGTCGCGGGGGAAGTTTAACACCTCACTCCCCCCCCTGACACGAGGAGGCCCGCAGGTGCGGGCCAGCACCAGCCGGGGGTTGCGGAAGTATCGTTCGTTCCCGCGACCCCCGGCGTAGGTGAGAGAACACCGGGGTGGTTTTTAGTCAGTAAGAGTCTGACAGACCCCGCCGCCCGCCCCAGGGCGGCGGACACCATGAGGATTTTCCACCCCGAGAACAAAAAAAAAAAAAAAAGTGGCAATGGCCGCAACTTACGAGTCGTTGTTGTGGTCGAAGGTTCAAACCCAGACAGGCGCTTTACTTTGAGTCAATTATTTTCATCACCACTGCTCTCAAAAGGGTGAAGGAAGATAATTATGTCGAGGAAAACGGCATGTACTCGAATAAAAAATTTGATGACATCTACCAACCTGCACTGGGCCCTCGTGGTGGAATACGGCCCACTCCCTCTCACCAAGAGGAGGCTTGTGTCCTAACCAGTGGGAACATTAAAGGCTGATGATACAGTGTTCTGTGACTGTTATATTAATAATTGAAGTATGTCCTTTATTTTTTTTTATGCAGCGTGTTTGGATATGAAATCTCACAACTCTTGGGCATTTTATAATTATATGAAGTCGGTGTCTAGAATTCTAATTTACAAATTCCCAAGGTATTTTATAATATTTTGAAAAGAAAATATACCTTCAAATATCGTTACCACAGCTCATAATTTATGCAAACCACAGAAAAGTATTGTCACCGTATTTAATTATTGTTAATTACCAGTATGATGAGGGTATTAATACTGACCCAATTATTTTGGCCAAAAGCAACTTTAGAGACGTAATAAACGAGTAATTAATTTTATAATAATTATTTTTGTCGCTCCTGATTTTATCACAGTGGATGGATTCAAGTGGTCGATGCAAAGTATATTGGTTCTTATAATTAATGTATTAAGGTCTGATTTTTTAATATTCAGATAACTTTTAGCTGAGGTATAAATATTGCAGTTTAACAGCTACGCAGACCGTTAACAATTCAGTTAGGTAAAAGAAACACACAGGCAAGGTTCAAACGTATAATCTTCAAAGTAGGCGTTTAAACTATGTCACGCTTAAGGTCAAACAGTTGTTCTGAGCACTAACTCGTGTATTTTGGGAAAGGTACCGTCCTTGGCTCTCCGGGCCGCAGAAGCTTCGACACCGTGAAGCAAAGCTTGCCAGCACGTTTTCAGAACGACGGTCAGGCCCTCAGTAGGCCACAGAGCGCGGCGTAGCAGCAGCGGCAGCAGGCAGCCGGTAGCGCGTGGATAAGTTTGCGTGCAGCTCACAGTTAAGCTCCACTTGGAGAGCGCAGTTCAGATACGCGTGCAACGCGCTGTTTGATTAGATTGTCCTGTCCTCAGCCTGGACGTAAAAGCCAGGACGTAGAAGCCTGGAAGGCGCGATAGGGTGCGCATGTTACTATGGTGCGAAAGCAGCAAGCCGCGTTCGATGTGTCCAGCCTCATTCCCTCTTCCCCGACCAAGGACGGTGTAAGGAGTAAGGATAGGTGGAATCTCAACTCATCGCAGCAGTTTACAGGCAGAGAGTTTGGAAAGACAGCGTGGCACAATGACAGATGCAATATGAGGTTATGTATGTGACACGCGAGCATAAAAAACAAGATAAACAATGATCTTAGCAGATGGCTCGCTATTGAGCTTACTCGTATAATACACAGCGAGGCCTTGCACAGCCCGGATGCAGCAGCAATACATACATGTTTCCGTCTCCCATGCACTGGACAACTGGACGCGTGGTCTGACATTGACAACCGCACAACCAGATACTACATAAGTAGATAGATAATTTTAACACGATATTTAAACACGATTATCCATTGCAGAGGGTCCGGTATAATTACAAAATCAATGAGGAACTTACACTAGATTTGGGGTACACAGAATCTTGAGAGTCGAGGAAACACTCCTGCTAGCTTTCAATCTATTATAAAACTGTACTCTGTGCTGCTAAGCAAGCGGATGTTAAAATAGCCAAGTATTCTTAGGAAATTAGTGTTGTGTCCTGATTCTGAAGATGTGACTTGCAAATCAATAATTGTGAAGTATTAAGCATCAGTCGACTATTTCCCGTTGAGACCCCCACAACTCTACACGACCAACCCACATTGGGTCCGCTTAGAAGATTCCGGCCTTCCGAGAGTAGGCCTGTTTCCCAGCAGTGGGAATATCTCACTCCGGAGGGCCATGTAGTGTAATTTTGTTCCGCCAGTCACTCAACTGTAACGCGGAGTTTGGCGCATCCTGGACAGTCACACCCAACACCTTATTTGACTGGCCAATTCTTTCCTTGAGGTGGTAGGGCTAACGCCCGCCTGGTTTGCGACCACCCTCCCACCGGAGTCCGGCGTCAAGCAGTCTGCTGTTTTTCGTCGATGCGTTGAAGTTCCAATGCCTTAGGTGTCTTCTGGGTACACTCGTTCCATCACAGACCTCGTCCATCGCTTTCTATCAGGCGTGATCGGAGTCAAGAGCGGTCCCATTCAGCAATAAAAAAAGAATCCTGTTCGGATCCACAATATTGTATCACAATTCACATAACTGCTTTTTATATAAAAACTGTGTCATTATTTTGTTCTTGTTACGATTCATTGGAACATAATAAATAGCCTACAATATATTTATACTTCATGGCCTATTTGCAAAAATGTATTAGTTGTTTTTTTTATTCATAACGTTATTTGGGCGTTGTGAATTCGTTGTTCTGTTTCTACGTATGTCTTAATCTATACAAAACTTTACTTCATTTTTCGTATCCGTCTCTGTAACCACTTGGTTCTTTTTTTAAACAACACAGTGGATTTAGAGAATTTGTTCCGGAAGGTTTATGTCTTGTGTTGAATACACAAATATTTTACGTAGATAAAGCACAACAGCCTCGATATTTTGATAAGTCGCCACAACAGAACATTGCACCTTTTTTTTTTTTTTGTTTCGGGGTGGAAAATCCTCATGGATGTCAGACTCTTACTGACTAAAAACCACCCCGGTGTTCTCTCTCTCACCTACGCCGGGGGTCGCGGGAACGAACAATACTTCCACAACCCCGGCTGGTGCTGACCCGCACCTGCGGGCCTCCTCATGTCAGGGGGGGGAGTGAGGTGTTGAACTCCCCCCGCGACGTCTAAGAGGGGCGTGCATGGAACACTACGCGCCGCCGCCTCGGGTCCTGATGTGTGTGAGGGGCGACGGACGTCCCCAAGTCCGTCGCCCCTGGACCCATTTAGGGGGGCTGGAAGAGGGCGTCGTCCGCCCTCCGCCGATGCCCGGTGCGCCTGCTGCGGGCCTGGTGAAGGGACGAGATCTCCCTCTCCCTTTCCGCAGCCTCCTTCTGCGAGACGACTGTTTCGCAGAAGGAAACCACCGCGTCCCAGGACTCTTCGCTGCCGACCATAGACTCGACCACGGCCGGCAGCGATAGGCCTACTCCTGAGATGAGGGCACGGCGCGGCTCCTCCCAAGCGGCACACTCTGCCAGCGTGTGCCGCGCCGTGTACTCCCGGCAGTCGACGCAGTGGTGACACCGGACGTCCGGCTCCCTGTTTATGCGACACAGGTACTTCCCGAAGCAGCCATGCCCCGAGAGAACATTGCACCTGAGCGAAACAGTGGTGAGTGGTTAGCATTATTATGATATTGACGGCACGGTTGGCGCAGTGGTTAAGCGATTGACTGCTGCGCTGCGTGTCGCGGGTTCGATTCCCGCACGGAACAAATATTTGTATGACCTACATGTATTTGTTCCGAGTCTGGGTGTTTTTCTATCTATAATATGTATGTATTTACAAAAAAAAAAAAAAAAATTGTATATAAGTAGTTTATCAGCCATCTTGTTACCATAACACAAGCATTAGGTTGCTTAGCTTGGGACAAATGGTGCTGGGTGAAATGTCCAGGGATTTATTTATTATATTGTAAGTAAGGAACTCAGACCAAAGCACGATGAAAGACAAGGGAGATAGAATATGAATGTCAAACATGCCATCACATCTGTCACAGGTGGACGTACAATAAACTCATCGCTACTAACCAGATACCCAAAGAGGCTGGCAGAAGAAAAAGGAATCTAATTTCCGCCTTCTTTGCCTTATTTCACGTACAAGCCAGCCTCTTATTGCACTCACAGTGTGGTTTCAAAGCCCGCAAATAAATTGGGATAGGTTCAGGACAATGATAAAGTATGGTTTTAAAGGGGTGGCCTTTCATCTCGAGAGAGAGAATATTTGCATGTAACCCAACCTTTATCCGCAACCTAGCCGTGTTACTTCTACCTATTTTATTGTATGTATAAACCTATCCTGCAGGTTTGAATTATATCTCTACACTACCTAGCAGTTGACGACCTGCGCAGTCTATTTGCAAAGCTGTTACAATGGAATTTTGGGTTGTTACATTATTGGCGAATGGTCCCGGTTAGGGAGCATCGACAACCCTAAAGTTCCCGCACTGTAAACCGTCTGCCCAGCTTTAGACTGCCAGTATCATAAATTTCAAAATTATCATTTCATTCAAAAGACGTCCACTGCTAGATATAGATCTCCGCCAAGCGTCGCTTGCACTTCTCGCATCTAGCGGATTCCGGACTACGGAGTTGCCAGTTTGAACGAAAATTGTCGTAAATTAACACAGTAATTTAAATACTCCAAACTCACCTCCTTCGTGTATCTATCAATGCCGTTTCCATGCGTTAAATCCTCGTCTAAGTTCCATACGACTTCATAAACAAATACCTATGCATACTTATATGTATTATAATTCTCGCCTACGCAGCGAGTACAACACCATGATATGAATAATATGAATATTCACGAGTATATACTGTGACGTGGCATAAATTTAGCTGAGTATAAAATCCGTGGACTAAGCGGGATATTGTTGTACAGACACGTCACAACACGTTTGAAATTATAAAAATTATGTTCCTAAATTGTTTGCTGAGGTGAAAAAAAAATATGGTGTAGTGTGTCTAGCTGGATTTTATGTAAATGTTTTTACTTGTTAAAGCTCTGGTCACATTGAAGCGAATCGCACTTGTGTTGCGGGATGAAATTCAATCGCGCCGATAGTGTCAACTAAAAGTAACTTGTTAATGCTCGGTTCCTATAAACAAAAACGAATCGTTTTGCTTACCAATGGTAGCTTATTTATTGCCAAACTGCAAAAGATTCGCAAGCTATTTTTTTTCCTGTGATAGCTACTTTCACTATGGGAGGGTCCACTATGGTCTTTGCTTCATTATTGGTAAAGATACAAGAGTCTTAATTTTAACCAATAACGGTCCGAAAGGGTATGGCCAATCTCGGCTTAACGTGGACAAGCTGTTCAGTAAAAAGTATTTCATTAAATAAATATAATTAATTCTAAAATAAATATTTTTGCAAACCTCGTCGCAGGAAAGTCTTCTGTAAAAAAACTTGTATTAAAAGTATTCACGCTGATTGCACGCAGAAAGCAACGCCATTTTTTGGTTACAGGCTCTCGGTGACTTAGGTTCTGGGTTACCACGTAAAAAAGTTATGACATTTCAGATTTTATTCGATAAAAAATCGATTCCTAGTATTTGAGTAAAAAATGTGGATCTTTCTTGAGCACCTTTACTACATAAGTGATTTGGGCCATTTTTTATTCTTATTTATCTGTGATTAGATGAAAACAATAAAAATATTTATATTTCTCTATGTAAATCAATTTACATCTGATTATGGACTCGATTATCAAATCCTTACATCGATATTTATTAAACATATATTATTTTTTATTACTTGGCAGCACTAACTGCATCGTCTGTCAACAACGAGGTCAACGAAAAAAAACTATTCGGTTTGCTTCTTTCTTTGGTGTTGTGAATGTTGTCTTGTTTTTGTTATAATGAACTCCGATACCGCACCTTAACCCGGCCTTACTTTTGGACACCGAATCTGTTTCTAACGTCGCCTCTGGCATTATTTTGGACATTGAACCTGCTGTAAACGACAACCTTGGCACGAACTCGGACATTCCTGCGCATCGTCTTGTTTCCTCGCATGGGAATGAGGATTATGAGGAAGAACTGCGATGTGTTAATTGTGGCATCTATATTACGCATCGAAGAAGACGTACTCTGGAGCTCGTTGAAATACAATCAACTATTCGACAATGGACTGCTCCTCAAATCGTAAGTCTATTTTCAAAACTCAAACAGGTCTAATACAAATAGGTTTTCACAAACTCTATTACTATTTCAGTAAGTACTTATATAAAAAAATAGCCCAGACTAGAAAGACCGACATTGATTGACTTGAAAAGCATCTGAAACAAACTCAGTTGTCTTGTTTAATATAATTTCTGTTTCTGAATGTTTTTGAGATAGTATTATGTCTATTGTAACAAACTGCATTTATAAATATTTGTCTTATTTACACGTTACAGCCCATAGCTTGGTCTGTCATTCATGCTGGATGTTGGCATTTAATTACTCATCGGACAAAGAAAATGGACAAAGCACAAGTAGTGGTCATCGTCGACAACCATTTGTCAACTGTCATTGTTCTGTATTACGTACCAGATCCCATGTTATGCATGCAAATACAGAAAGAGAAATGCACATAAGAAATGTGATTAGCGAGTGGATAGCACCACAGCAGGTGAGCACAGATTAACTTTTATGTGTAATGGACAGGTTATATTATTTAGGGCTTGTGGCTAAGTAATAACAGCTGTACGGGTTGATCGATCAGGTTTAGCTGCGCTTGCCGCGGTTAGTGCGTAGATGGGTGACCGCCTATACATACGAAGATCCCTCCATGTCTTGGAAAGCATGTTAAGCCATTGGTCATGGCTGTAATTTGTGTAACTTTCACAGTCATTACGGGTCATTAGAAACCTGAAAGTCTGACAACCAGCCTCACCAAGGGGTACTGTATTACCCAGTAACTGGGTTGTGGAGGTCTGATACATAGTCAATCCGTGTAAAATACTGGTATTCAGCTGCATCCAGATGAGACTGGAAGCTGACCCCAGCATAGTTGGAAAAGGCTAAGCTGATGATGGATAGGATATATTATTTGAAATTAACTTAATTATGTGTATAGAAAGAAGTAATTTATGTATTGAAATGTCACTAACTTAGAATTATTTTGTTTAGGTTCATGGATCCGTGTTGGCAGTGAGCTGACAGAGTTCCCGTTCTTGCTCCAGTAGCTGTTAAAGTACCAGCAGCAGCAGCATCAACAGAAACCATTAACATACCGGATTATTCATGAGCACCAGACAAAGCCATTGTTTTTCAGATTCAGATTAAAACCATTATGTGAAATAATAGCTGCTTGTTTTATTTTATCCACTAATATTCCCCTAAAATGTAACCATTGCACAAATGACTGACAGGCCTGTTGGTCTAGTGGTCAGTGGCCCTGACTGCTATGCGCAAGGTCGTGGGTTCGATTCCCACTCAGGACAAATGTTTGTGTGATGAGCACGATCATTTGTTCTTTGTCTGGTTGTAATTTATCTATGATATGTATGTATTTAGAGAGGGGCCCGTGGCTACATAAGAACAGCCGCACAGGTCAATCGATCAGGTTAAGCTACGCTTGCCGCGGTTGGTCTGTGGATGGGTGACCATCTTTACATACCGAGACCCCTCCGTGCCTCGGAAAGCACGTTAAGCCGTTGGTCCCGGCTGTCATTCGTAGATCTTTGACAGTCGTTACGGGTACTCAGAAGCCCGAAAGTCTGACAACCAGTCTTACCTAGGGGTATCGTATTACCCAGTAACTGGGTTGTGGAGATCAGATACGCAGTCTTCATGTAAAATACTGGTATTGAGCTGCATCCGGTTAGACTGGAAGCCGACCCCAACATAGTTGGGAAAAGGCTAGGCAGATGATGATGCATGTATTTAGAAAAATGTATGTATGTTTACCAGTTGTCTAGTACTCATAGCACAAGCTCTGCTTAGTTTGGGACTAGATGGCGTTGTGTGAAAGTTGTGGAATATTATTATTATTATTAAATATATAACGAGAATAATTTATAATAGAAAAGAAACACTCATTTTTACTATTTTTATTATCAATTTGTAAAATACATACTGTTATTAGATGTTGATTGTGATCTTGTCGCTGAGAACAGCGACAAGATCACAATATTGCACATGCTAAATATGGTACATTTTTCAAACTTCCTGCAACTTTATTATAATATTTCGTTTCTACTAGGAATGAAATATTAAAAACGCAACTTATTTATTATAATACTTACTGTCCACGTCAAGCCAGAGCACCCTAACAAACTGAGCCATTCCCTTTGTAGGGTTCGGCCATTAGAAGTGTTTAAATTGGCGCGAATAGTCGACTATTCCTAGTCATTAAAAAAATTGACGAGCGTAGTGATATCTTTGTGGGATTTGCTTTAGTTTGAACACTTTGAATAAGTCGTCCTGTATTCTGGCCATATTTAAGTCTTTGTCTACGCCAAGTCAAATGGTCGATTTCAATGAATCAACCAAAGCACGGAACGTAAGACTTTGTGTGAGCTCACTTTGAGTCATAATACCTTTGGTGGTGCAGTTATTTGCTGAAATATATATAGATGTATAGCTGCTTACTTTCCATCAGGAGAGTCGATGAATGTTTGACAGTACTTTTATATTTTAAAAAGTTTCGTAGCATCTTTGAGAAATGTTTGGCTCCTTAACAGTAGCTGTGTATTTCCCAGTGTCATTCTCAAATCTCGTTCTCGATATAAACCCTATGATTATTGATTGTCAAAACATATTGGCAGCAGTATCATCAGTATCAGACCACTTAGTTCTATTGGAATTAGCCTAATTGCCATCTAATTGCCTATTGAAACTACGAAACGTTAATCTATTAGGCTCGAAAATTGGCCAATATGTTAAATATAATATTACGCTTTCGGGGAGATTCGCGAAAATGGGAAGAAATGGATAAATATCATAAACAATTAAATTTGTACCGCAGATAAAATGTAACTTAACCTCGACGTAAAATGGAAGTTTAATGAAGTTGATTAATTACTTGACGTTATCGGTACGGGGGGGTCGGGGGGTCTCTTGAGGTCTAATTCATCATAATTACGAGATGCGATCGTGTTTCACTGTTATTTTATGGCGAACTATTAAACAAATTATAAACACTCTTCTTTGAAACGAAGTGGAGCTAATTGCTGCCTATTTTCATTATGTTTGATGTGGCTTTTTGTATTTGTGGATTTGGTAGACGTCTTTAT
Source organism: Eremobia ochroleuca (assembly GCA_949629135.1). Lineage (NCBI taxonomy): Eukaryota > Metazoa > Arthropoda > Insecta > Lepidoptera > Noctuidae > Eremobia > Eremobia ochroleuca. The sequence continues at coordinate 2,840,174 of OX451392.1, forward strand.
TTAACTTAGCTGTTACAACTTTGTGGCGTTTCAAGTGAATTTTGTTTTTCTTGTCTCGCGCTTTGACATTGTTCTCATCTTTTGAAATCTGAGGGCCTACCACCACCTCATATCTAAGACAACCCAAAAACCAAACGCAGAGGGGTACTATCTACCTTTTCTCGAAGCGTTTCGCGGTAGTTTCAAACGCTCTTAGCTTCGGCCTGGATAATTCTAGAAAGCTCGAATTTTCAGGATAAGTTGAAGTTAGCACATTTATAAAATACACTAAGTTTAATTTGTCTAGATTTGGATTTTATTGATATCTAAAATACGCCGAATTCACCACTGATTCATTCACTCACACTTATCTCTTCTCGTACTCATAACTCTCACCCTCCACCCCGCTAAAGAGAGGTGCTAGTCTGCGTTTCTTACGGATAATAGGTACCCTATAAAAAGAAATGAAATCCCACCAAAAAAGGTTCATGTAAAGTAGGTTGCCAAGACTCACATAAAATAAATTATGAGATCTAATTGTAGAGCCCAACTCTACAAGGCCTAAATCTTCATCATCATCATCTGCCTAGCCTTTTCCCAACTATGTTGGGGTTGGCTTCCAGTCTAACCGGATGCAGCTGAATACCAGTATTTTACATGGAGCGACTGCCTATGTGACCTCCACAACCCAATTACTAGGTAATACGATACCCCTAGGTAAGACTGGTTGTTAGACTTTCGGGCTTCTGACTACCCGTAACGACTGTCAAAGTTCTAAGATTGACAACCGGGACCAACGGCTTAACGTGCTTTCCGAGGCACGGAGGGGTCTCGGTATATAAAGATGGTCACCCATCCACAGACCAACCGCGGCAAGCGTCGCTTAACCTGATCGATCGACCTGTGCGGCTGTTATTATTTAGTCACGGGCCCAAGGCCTAAATTTTCGATCTTCTTAAATCAAGGTCTTAATCTAATCTTGGTTAGATATACATATAGCTTGGCTGTTACATTAAAGAACGGTAACTTCATTTCTCTCCATAAGCACGTAGGAGTGTATGTACTACGGCCGCGAAACGGCCAGCAGTAGCAGTGCAAAGCAGTATTATTTAAATATTACTTTAGTATGAAGTGAGATTAAAATAATGCTGCAATAAGAGGTGGTAGGCCTCCTGAGCGTTTTCCTATATTATTTTTTTGCTAACAGTAGGAATGTATCTTGGAGATCATTAAGAGGTTAACGTCGGTGGCTGATTGGATTGTTCGTGTTTTAATAGTATAATAGGTTTTGATTATTCCAAGATAGTCACTGCATTTCTGAATGCGTAAAGCTCGTTTATTTATCCCTATACAGATGATCTGAGCTTCCTTCCACTTTTATGTATCCATCATACAGTAAGCAGTCGTCCGCGAACATATGTTTGCTTCGCTGATCGCCATTTCTATATACAAGACAAGTTTATTCAGCAAAAATTGGTAAGTTTCAAGTAATATACATTTTTGTGTGGTTAAAATAGTATATTATTTAAACGAATAAAAAATGTTGGTATCGAGCAATGCAATTATTTTGTGTAATTATATAGGGACATAGATAAATTCACGCCATTTTCCCATGGGTGTAGGCGGAAATGATAGAATGTCAGAGGTCTATTAGAGACGGGTGCCGCGCGGCTGCGGAGCCTATGAAGGCTAGGAACGTCCACGTTACGATCATTGTTCCGCAATCCGACAATTTGATAGTTTTACATGTTTCTTTAATAAATTGTTAGAGTACTTCGTGAAGGAGGTCTAAGTCTAACAGTGAACGAGTTTTGTTGAAAATGGTTTTCCGGTCCGAATATCTTCATGAAGGAATAGCTACAAAAAAAAAAAATAATATTCATACTTAATGATAAATGACTCATTTCACGGTTGAGTGGAACAATCACGCAATTCTGTTACGTTTTAAAACAGTAAAAATAAAAAGGTTTATATATTCAGTAATAATGATGCAGACTAAACCAGAATTAAATAATAATATACCTAAAAACTTAGCTGTGACAGAACTTTGGTAATGAAACTTCAAATCGTGGATGTTATTTTATCACGAAATAGTTTTAGTAAATAATAACAAACACGTATGGGTTATTAAAATTAATTAACGGATTATTAAAGGTTGTATCAAAATAATAGGTCACGTCTATCATTACTTTCTATGGTGTGTCATTCAAAGGTTTATGACATTAATGGACAACACGGCTTGACTGTGAAATAGCAATTGAAAACCATTTCAGAGTAAAAGTGAAAGTTAAATAATTTATTTCATTTAAGCCATTAAAAAGCAGTTATGAACGTTAAAATTCACAAGAAAATATAACTATTGATTCTAACTAGCACTCCTTCCAAAAACTACTTTCATATGGAAAAGAGTGGGCAAGAAACTACATAGAAACCCTATTAAAATGATTTAGGTACAGACGCCAGCACATCACACACATCACATTCGGGTAGCTTGATGTGCTGGCGTCTGTACAATAATAAGTATATACTAATACTAACAATTGTATTGTGAATTGTATTTTATAGTCATTTCCTAGCTATCTATCCCGTATGTTGCACCTACCATATTTTGTCTCTGCATCACCCTAAGGTTGACTGGTAGAAAATGCCTCAGGAATTAAGTCCGCCTTTGTACAGTACTTTTTTTACTTGTGCATAAAGTTTTAATACATATAATAATAATAAAACTTTATTTCGGACTACAGTATCCATAGTTTTCTTAGTATTTAGCAATAAAGCTGAAGAGTTTGTTTTTGTTGTTGGTTTGAACGCGCTAATATCTGGAACTGCCGGTTCGATTAAAAAAAAATAATTTTGCATATGATATTCCAACTCTTAAGGAATGCTATATACTATTTAATATCACGCTATGATCCAGAGGAGCTGAGCAAAAAGAAAAAAAAAGTCAGAAATAACGCTGACTGACAACGAAGTTATACGTATCACCTGCCCGCACGGGCAGGTGATACGAAGCGACAGGTGGGTAGGGGAAGCAAGAAATTATACGCGGACAAAGTCGCGAGCAGAAGCTAGTTAATTATAATTAGATATTTGTGAAGACAATGTTCTTAGAATAAAACAACTATACACAATAAGTATTTGATGAGAAAACCATGTGCAAGTTTATTTAACCCGGCTTCATTGAGTTGGGTCAAAATTACCCGGCTGCTTTAAAATTTCAAATATTTTTAAAAGTACGCGCTCGACGCTCTGTGCAGTAGCTGGAGCCAATACTGTACTTTTTGAGACTTATTTTTAAAGTTGATTAAACTAAATTAAACGTTTCTGTATTATTATTTTTCTGTTTTATTATCAAAACCAGAATACCTTAATACTGAAATAATGACACACTTTACGAATTTACTTAAAAAATATGGAAATACCATGTATTCAATATATGGGTAATATTGACCCACCTCAACGTCCAAGTCACTATTTCCTACCACAATGACGCCGGGTTCACTTACACTCCAAAGCAAATAGTTCGCTTTGTATAGATACCATCGTATACATAGTGGCAGACTGTCTTCCACCATCCAACATGGAATTTTGAGCCTTTATGCACATGTTCCAAAGACACATAAATCATGTGGGAACACATCCGTTTCGTATCAATCATCCCTTAGCCTTTACACTTAATACTATACGGGGAACGTACGAAAAACTCAACATTTACATAGAAGAAAGCCGACTGGTCCCCTATTATGGAAATCCGATCACGTTGGAACCTTTAAGATATGGTATTCCGGCAGAGATTTCAACTCCTTGATCCTAAGTTACGTTGTTGTAAACACCGCTTATGGAAATCAACCGATACGGAACCCTCGCTCCTTACGTATCATTTTATGCCATCTTTTCAGGCCAAATATGTTGAGGGCATGTAAACGTTTGTATTTAAATTCTGTTGTTGCTTTATTCGCATTTCCCTCAGGCGCAATATTTGGACGTCAGATCTAAGATTGTTTAGAGTGGATATTCGTGGTGCTGTTTTGTGAGTGCAGTGTTTTTATATGGCTATCTGTTTGAGATAAAAAAAAGAATAAGAGAGATATTCTTATAGTGTGAGACACAGAGATATATGTGACAATCCGCGGCTAAAGGTACCTTGTGGTCGATATGGAGTTATGCATACGCTAGTAATCTGCGATTAATACGCTGTAGATATCAAAAAAGATCAACCTCCTACGATGTTTTGTTACGGAGATATAATTTTTTTTTAATTATATTCGAAATTGTGCAATTTCGAGAAACAGACATTTTAAGTTCAGTCACCTCGAACACTATGTTGCCGTTGTAAGTTAAATAAAAAATAATAACAGGGAAATAAATTTCAGATCTTATGCTTTGCGAAAAAGCAATAAAAAAAAAAATCTATATTTCTTGCAAAATTTACAAAACATTCAATATCTTCGAAACTATAAACGTCCATAAGGTACCTTTAGCCGCGGATTGTCACATATATCTTAATTTTCCCTTATGTAACGAATTGTGAATAAACATGACGCGTTAATTAAAATTTCACTGTCGATTCTCGTCTAATTATCGAAACTCCTCCTAAGGAAATTCACTTAAAAAAATATTTATGTAGTCAATATTATTATTTTTTTTGCTTAATAAATAAATCAGTAAATATATCGAACATACCTACCGCCAGAATATGTTGCTCAAATGTTGCGGAACCCACCTGTAGAATGTATTTCTAACACTGACTGTAGACACCAGCATTGCCAAATTATTTCAGTCCCATCATATAAAAATAGGAACTTGGTAACATGAACAAAGTTGTGGAAAAAATAGCTCACACCAAATAAAGTCCTCCAGAACGAATTTTGACTCCAATCTCAACTGAGACTAGCCTTCAGCATGGGAGATGTTATAGGTCACAAGTGTGTCCGTAGACACACTTGTACTCCTTCGAGGGACGAGGGAGTACACCTGTGTATAGGAGGGACTATGAGAGTGAGGACTCTCATAGTCCAATAGGACGGCACGCAATCCGACACGACCGGAGAGAGATCAGGCGCAGGACCAACGGGTTAACATACTTTCCGAGGCACGGGTTATCACACCGCCAACTTCTAAAAACCCGACTGAGAAATTCCGAATGGAAAACCCAATAACACTTTGCCTGACCCGGGAATCAAACCTTGGACCCAAAACTCAACAGTAGCGCATGCAACCACTAAACCAACGGGGCAGTCAATACACACTTAACGAAGTGTATAATTTATTCCTAAAAATAAAATAAAATGTAAAAAGTAACGTGCTTGCGGAGCATTCAAGATTGGAAAACCATCGCGAGTGCTGATTCGCTCAGTAGTGGAATAAAAGCAAACGAAATAACCGGTCGAATGCGCGTTCCTAAGGGTTCTGCACTTCAACAATTTATCGTACGGTTTTGTTTTACAAAATAAACTTTGCTTGCTTTACTTTTTTTTTTCTTTTTATCTAATGACGTTCCCAATCTGTATACAAGAATTAAATCAAATATATCCAATAGTTTATTCGCTAGTCAATGATCGGCAAAAGCCCGTAGTTAGCCCATCACTGCTATTTAGTTTGTTTCTAAAATCATTTTACTATTTTTTTTTATTTGAAATATTAAAATACTCCTTTGCACTAGTAATATTATAATTGCCAGTATTTTCATTGATTATTGTATTGTTATTGTATCTCCACATTGTATTGTTTAGAACCATAATTATGTTACCCAACTATCTATGATCAGAAAATGCCCTATGTATTGAATTTTCTTAGATATTTTTATTCGCCACCAACATCAACACATAATCTAAGCTTTGTGACGGACTGACCGACAGGCTAAAATGATATTTTTAATTGGCTTTAGTTTTTTTTTTCTTTCTTAAGTTGGCTAATTTATAGGGATTTGTGACAACTTTTACAGAACCCTGAAAAGAGAACAAGTCACTGAACTTACAGTAATGCTACTACACAATTTATTTAAGCGCAATAATGAGAAATCTTATTCTAAAAAATACTGAGAGCGACCTTACTAGATTCGGTCTGTTAAGGTATGTAATTAATTACTGGGAAAACTGTTGTTTAAAAGCATAATTTATTTATGCAAAACATTTTATGAGATCAACTTTCGTTAGTTAAGGAGTAAATTCATCTAATTTGTTGAAGAGACGAGATTTTCTTGGCATTAAACACGGCTTTTAGATTAAACTCTGACTGTTTTAATTTCACGTCAATTAACTTCTTCCCATTTTATTTTCCATTAAAAAACCGACGGAGCGCTACTTAACTTTTATAAATCGGGATTTTGTTTATAAGCATAATATCAATTATTTTTTTTTGTAAAGGATAAGAAAGAAATAATTGACTGCAAGCTACTATTATCTATTTACACCTGTTTTCATTTTGTATTGAATTTTCCTAATTCATTGTAGTTTCAAGGGAAGGGAGACCTTTGTCCAGAGTTGGAACATTATGGGTTAAATAGATACAGTGCCCTCAAAAAGTTTGTTGATATTTCTCCACTTCAGCTGTGAAGCCACATTATGATTTAAAATTAAAAAATAATCAGGTAATCCTAAGAAATTACCCGATTGTGTTTATAATAAGTCATAGGTAAAAGAATTATACAGTAAAAAAGTTATATTGTACAGTCCAAACATTTGAAACTAGAATTTCATATCATAGTGTGGCATAACAGCTGAAGTTAAAAAATGACAACTATGTAATTTTTGGAGGGCACTCTATCTATTTAATCCATAATGTTCCACTTCTGGACAAAGGCCTCCTTTTCTCTTGACACTGTTATAAATTGGGGAAATTCCAAGCAAAACGAAATAGCTAAACAGATTCCAAGGCTAACGACACACGAGATAAAGCCAAATCTCAAAGGACCAAACGCTTTACCGCTCAAAAGACCAGAAAAAAATGAACCAAACGTCATGTCGCACGGCAATTAACGGGTCGCTGTGTGTTTTTCAATCCGATTCAATTTCCGTCGACATAAAGTCTGTCTGAAAACGTCATGTGTATAGCTAAGCGTGCTTTTAATCGTCGCTCGAGCGTTCCGTTCAAACGTCACATTCAGAGCGGTTCTGTAGCGAGCTGCATTCGAAAAGAGTTAGAAACGGGATGTACGGGCTGTTACCTAGATGTGGAACTAATAGATGGGAATGTCGAAGGAGTAATAGAGAAAGATTCCGTTTAGAAAGGTGCTGTGTAATAGTGGTTTTAATGGAAGCTAGGTTTGTTTCAGTGTGAGTAAGAGTTGAAATAATATTGATCTTATGACGTGACATAAAAGGTAAATAGATCATCCGTACTATTATATAAACATCTGAAAGAGAAGAAAAAAAAGTAAAAGTATTTATGGTGACTCGTACAGGAAGATCACAAACGAAACTAAACTCAATCCAAACTAATATTATAAATGCGAAAGTAACTCTGTCTGTCTTTGCTTCACGCCTAAAATACTGAACCGATTTGTGTGAAATTTGGTACAGACATAGTTTGGAACTTGAGAAAAGACATAGGATAGTTTTTATTACAAAAAATAAAATAAAAATAAAATTTATTCCGGACATACAGCGCCATCTATTGGTCAAGAGTCGGCATCAATTCAGTACTGAAAATTCATCGGAAAAATGTAAATAAATAGTAAAAAGGTATGAAAAATATAATATAATACAACTTTTAGTACATAGAAAATGCTCTAACGGAGTATAGATAATTCTATTAGTACTATAATATAATAATATGTCGAGTTGGTGATCGCGCAATGGTGTCGATCGTTACACGAGTTCGGTTCATGTTATTGTTTTAATTCACGTGGGAATTTTTAATTTTTAAATTTTTAATTCATTCATTCATTTTAATTCATTTACATTTTTAATTCATTCTTTAACTATGTGGGTAAAACCAAAAATCTGCCGGAAGTCACTATTCCACGCGAACGAAGTCGCGGGCAAAAGCTAGTCAAAAATAAATAACAAAATTTTATAAAAATAAAGTAAAAAAAAAAAATTACAGGAAGAATCTTTGGTGAATTGAGTTGTCATTCCACCTGATACCTACTAGGGATTGACAGTATTGACAGCTCACTTCACCTAAGATTCACGGTGAGATTTTTACAGAATACATCGACACTCGGTAGGTGTGGTCTTTTTATTTTGAGTGTTAACTTTAAACCGGTCGAAAAATGAGAACCTACAGGCATTCCAGTGATTTGCGCTTATTTATTTTTTTCTCTATGGCACAATGCATCTTGTTTATAAGAAACTTCAATGACTCAGTAGTTTTTTTTCCCCAGTAATATTTACCTTTTTTGTTCCCTTCAAACATCATGTAGAATAATGTCTGTAAGCCCTAAAGGGATGGATTTTATAATCCCACCCTTTCACCCTCCCATTTTCCTATCCAATTTTACCTCGTATATCTTACAGCACTCACTTCCGACATTGTTTTGACAAATCGAACCAGTATAAGGTAGGAAAATTCGGGAATTCGGTTTTCTTTCAATAAACTGGATAAGGAATAACATTACAGGAAGTTTTTTCTTTATAGATATGTCTAGGGTGATCGATTATGTCTAGAGTATGGTGTCAATGCAATCGATCATCGGGCCAAATAGTGGATTCAGTAGCAAGAGGATTCATAAGGTACTACACAGAAAGATAGTTTCTTCAAAGGCTTTCGGAGATTAAATGAATATGAAACAAAATACTAGATAGAAAGATAACTATATAAATTATTATTCTTTATGATGACGCTGTGAAGACACAATAAACAATAATATTTAGTTATATATACTTTATTGTACACCACAAAAATACACAACAAAAAATAGATCGAACACTACAAAATATACAATGGGCGGCCTTCATATATCGCTTTATACCTATATTATATAATTATTAGGTATAGGAATTATGGCACGCGACTTTATACGCTTGGGAGTTGGTAATTATCCTACGAGAACGTACTACCGAGATTAATAAATATATATTAACTCAGGTCATGGTCCATCCGTGTGTAATTTCATAGAAATCCGTTCAGGCGTAAAGACGTTAAAAGACAAACAGACAGACATAATAATTTTTGCCGTTATTACAAGCAAAAAAAAAAAAAAAAAAGAAAAAGAAAAAAGAAAGAAAAAAAAAAAAAAAAAATTCACAAAAGTGTAGCTTAAAAAAGCTACACTTTTGTGAAATTTCTTCTCATTGATTTAGTAATAATCTTACAAGATATTAGGTACTTTATTTTTACTTGAAATAAAAATGTCAACATAAAATTTTACAAAGCAAATTATCAACTTTATTACAAAACGATAGTCATAAAATCTAAGTTTTGCGCCATTATACTAAAATAAAACTAGTCTCAATTGTTTTCACAAGCTTCTGGCTCAATTTTGCTGAGCACGGACCCCACTCAAACCTTCATAAAAGCGATTTTGGGTTCGAATTGGCATAATCACTATAACTATATAGGTATTCGTATTTCTAGAGATGATATTGATAATTGTATTGCTATAGATTTTTACTAGTGTGGTATACATATGTAGATTTCATCATCATCATCGGGTAAACACTGAAAATCAGTGCTGTGCTGTGGGTCCCCTATTCCACTCATGCTGAGTGGAAGCCTTCTATTTATCTGACACAATTTTTTTATTTATTTATTTATTTAGGTATGCATACACACGTCACGTTCCAGTATAAAACTGATATACATCCGTTACCTCACAAATCTGGTCCAGTTGAAAACCAGCGTCAGGCACCAGTTGTCTGGCATTTTTGCTGAACTGGGCCTTTTTGGCGCAGCCGTGAGGCACACCTTCCAGTTTAATTTCTTACATTGGACTTTACACTTTGTTTTTTGATTTTTATTTGTTTTTATCTGATGTATGTCTCAGGTGTACTGTGTGTCTTACAGTCTGTGCTAAATAAATGTATTTTCTTTCTTTCTTTCTTTCTTTCCTTCTTGTCACAGTCATGACGTGCAGCCGTCGACTATTTCAGTTTTGTGCTCGTGATTATAGATATATTTTGTTGTTATTTTTCCTTATTATTAGAATGAATTTAGTCTACTTGAATCAAAAAAAGGAATGTCTATAAAATACTAAAATTGTGTTGTCTATGTCTCCACGACTCTCACGATCTTGAGATTAAAAATAATATTATTGGGCATTCAATATGCAGCTACAACCGCGTAAAATGTTTATAAATCAATGTGTGCCACAAAAACAGCACTGTCCGCTCGTGTCTGAACTATGTATCCGAACTAGCATTGTCCTCAATATGGATATTGCTGTTCTTGATTATAGTAGACTCAATTATCTTTTTGTATGCACATGTTTCTGTGACAAATAAACCTGTTTTTCATTTCTTTCTTTTCTTTATCATTATTGACAGCCTTGGACCACCCACTGCCGAGCCATATTTTCCTGGTCTGTGCGAGAAACGTAGATTTGGTACAATCAATCAACTCAGCCCACCGCAGTCCACTGTTGGACATAGGCCTCTCACAGGCTGCGCCACAACACCTTTTCCTCCGCGTTCCACGTCCAGTCTTCTCCAACCACCTTCTTTCGGTCATCGTCCATCTAGCTTGGGGGCGTCCCACAATACAACCTTCTCCCATGTTCGTCCATCGTCCGACCAGACAGGCCCAAGTTGGCGCCGAATTGTTCCACGTGCGCCACTCGAGAGTGTGTGCGGCCATTATGGGAATGGCCGCACGGGGAGGTGGGACCCGCTGAGGAAGAGCGGGTTGAGGCCTGTCGCGGGAGCGATGAATGCTTATGTGAATCCCGCACCTCCAGCCATAGGCAAATATGAAACACCGTGGTGATTTTAGCCGGTAAGAGTCCGGCATGGCCCTCTGTCACCCATACGATAGAGGAAATCCATGAGGATATCCACCGGGTACAAAAAAAAGCCTTTTCTCAACTATTCGGGTCGGCTTCCAGTCTTACCGGATGCAGCTGAATACCAGTATTTTACATGTAATTACTACTTATCCAACCTCCATAACCTTGTTACTGGGTAATACGATTCCCCTTGGTAAGACTGGTTGTTCGACTCTCGGGCTTCTGACGAACCGTAACCACTGTCAAAGATCCACGAATGAGAGCCGGGACCAACGGCTTAGTGCACTTTCCGCTTCCGAGGCGCAGGGAGCAGTGCGCTAAATGGTGCTGATCCATACGTCATGTTCGTGAACGGGCGCCGCCAGTAGGGACTGGTCATCTCTTAGCCGCCACGGCTTATTTTTATTTTAATCTAAGTATTTTCATTTCTGAATTGTTTTTTTTTTGTTTTTATCTTTTTTAGTACGGACGCTTTTAACGTGCACGTCTTTCTACATCGTTCTCACATGTATACTTTCAACTTGAATGATGTAACCAACATTTTGTAACAATTTTTATTATTTAAAAGAGTGTCCGTGGAGTGATCGACCCGTGCGGCTGTTATCACTTAGCCACAAGCCGCTCTGCAATACAACAACCACTAATATTATTAATAAATTCACAATTAATTTTAAGAAAATACAATAAATCATAGGTAGAAACAAAATCATTTTCACAATTTCGAAATGGACTCACGCCAAAAGGGCACGTACGTCGTCGTGTGGGCGTTTTGCAGGTGTGTTCATATTAATTTAACATACAAATACGTTTTTGGAGAATTGTTTACTACGAAGGCAATATCAAACCCTGCCCTGTCAGGTCACTGACCTGACCAGCCTGCTTCGATGAAGAAGGAGACTGCCCTTTGGCGACACGTGATGCCGATGGCGGTCATTTACAAAATGTATGACAATTGGCAGCAGCTCACCACTACCTAGTCAGAGGCCGTCGCAAGTCGTTCGTGTGCACACGCCTTAGAATAATCGTAGGCAAAGCTACAAAACACTCAAGATGCTGAAGCAGATCTTTTCTGCCAAGTATTCAAACTGAAAATAAACGCGTGTGTCCTATTTTGAACTCTATTTTAGTTGCCATTAAGTTAATTATGAATTTATACTGTTTGAGGATTCTATTGCTTTCTCTACGCTGACCCCTATCACTAGAATTTATTTCTATATATACGAACCTATACAAATAAATAGAATTTAAGTGTCTGTTTGTAATGTCAGAACAATAGCTTTTTACTAAATGCATATATTTTAAAGTATATTATAACAAAAAAAAAAAACATTTTTTTTTTCTGTCTGTTGATTCCGTCTAATCTCCGAAACAGCTACACCGATTTTGGTGAAATTTGGTATGGGGATACTTTGAACCCTGGAACTAAACATCGAACTTTTCCTCAGTTGACAAGTTTACTTTGCCACATCTGCTCAAAGTAAAATCTAAACTTACACTGTCTCAAGATAATACCACTTCCAGCACATTTATACCACTGTCTGTACATATTGCAACTGCGGCAGAAAAATGCAAAATGAGTTGCAAGTGACATTCGCGTTAGTTACGCTGTATGAGTGCTCCTAAAGAGAATTTTTAGCATTGTAGGATACTGATGGAAACTAAGTAAGTACGTTTAAGTAGGGCAAGCATTATGAGTAATGCTTGAAACGTGAAAAGTATCCGGGGTAAAAAGTTCCTGAATGTAATGCTAACTATATCAAATTACCTCTTGAGGTTCTTATTCATGGCATTCTGAAAGGGGGTAACGTCGCAAATAGCTTTCAAACACTAAACTGTTTTGATAAGCATAATCAGCCAATATTTTTCCCACTGTTGGGCCACAGGCCTCCCCTCATCGAGAGGGAGTGGGCTATAATCCACCACGCGGGACTAGTGCGGGTTGTCACAATCATGTATTTAATTTTTTATTTCTAGAATAATTTCATCCGACTTGGGCATTGTCGCTACGTTTCCTCACGATGTTTTCGTTCACCGAGAATATAAGCACAATTAATATCTTCCTAATTTCTAGTTTTCGTCTTCATAATAAATAAAAGGTTCGTTAACTTTATTTGAAAGATACTGTAACTGCTGTCCCAGTTGACACATTTGAGCTTTTATTGTAAAAGTTTGAAAGCAAAATGTTTTGTCTATAGTTTCTATTGACATTTATTTTACAAACCATGTCAGCTAGCAATGGCGCCGATTCACACGGGCCTAGTGCGGCTTGGTGGATGTCACAGGTCTTCGAATTTTTGGCTGTAGGACATGGTGGTTTCCTAACGATGGTTTCCTTCACCGCTTAGAGAGCAGAGGTGATGAAATAATTTACACTAAGTTAAGCGCCTGTCAGGGTTCTACCCTCCGACTTAAAACTCCTAAGTCGCTGCCGTCACCACTGCACGGTTCCAAAAGTAAGCTTCAGATAAATTAACATCCCCCCACTTCTTCGGGGTTCTAAAACATGCATCGTGTACCAATGTAATCACATTTCTTGGCCCGCGTGGCTAACACTGTTTTCTTTTACATAACGAAGAAAAATACCTCTATTTCAGTAACACGGTACAACAGAAATCCCTTTTGTTTCGTTCTAACGCGGATGTGGACGGAAAACAATTTAAAATTGTCTTATTTTAAAACTTTACAAATGTTATCCATGGACTGAAGCGCGAATTTATTGTGGAGCTTTTATGAAGGTTCAAGCCAGGTGTAGTGGAATATGAAAATAAAATTCAAAGCAGCACAGCAAAAAACACTATCTTCCTACTTAAACATAATGTTATCTTCTTTGCTCTTGTTTTACTAATACTTATGTAGATAAGTACATGTTTAATGTATGTATTATATATGTAAATGGTGCATCACTGACTACCTGCAGTAGTAAGTCCTTCTCTCTTAATTCATCCAAAGATTGTCTTTAAAAGTTATCTCATTCTGTCCCATTGTTGGGCAAAGGCTTCCCTCAAATCTTTCCGAAAAATAATCCACTACACTTATCACACTAATATTATAAAGGCGAACATGTGTGTGTGCGTGTGCGTGTGCGTGTGCGTGTGCGTGAGCGTGTGTGTGTTTGTGTGTGTGTGTGTGTTTGCGCTCAAACGGCTGGACCAATTTTGATGACATTTGACACACAGATCGTTTATAACCAAGATTAACACACAGAATACTTTTCATCCCGATATCCCTACGGGATCGAGACTTATGCAGGTGAAACCGCGGGGCGTTGGCAGCTTCAAAAAATAATCCACTAGACTTATCACTAATAAATATTGTTAATATCACAAATCGGCTCCAAAAGCATAATATTCAAGTTGAAATGAAACACGTTAAACTAAAACCAAAAGAAAACAGTTAATTACGTAAAAGCGAAAAAACGCCAGATTCATTTCAGTCCCTCTTCAAACATTATTAGAAATGTCTTCATATGCAGGCGATGCGAGATTTCCGTCGGAAAAAGGGGTTTTATTTCAGACAGCTATCCGCTGGGGAGCTCTTCGTCACGTAAGGGTGTCGCACGATACGAATACGTGCCAAGAACGCGGCTGCCCCTAATGCGTCTACTCAACCGAACATCCTGGTTAGGGAATTTCACTGATAACGCATCACGTGGGGGGGAATACGAGAATGAGATATTGTGTAGCACTAGCTTTTGTTTCAAACTTGGTACTTGTGTTTGAGGGCTCATGAGTACCTAAGAGGAACGGTTGGAACAGAGTGCTTTTTTTTATTCTTTTTTTTTTCATACCTTTGATGACTAATTTAATGCATCAACGTGACTTTGAAACAGCAGTTTCGTTCCCAATATTGTTATATCATTACTGTTCATTTCTCATTTACATTAAAATGCTTATATGTGCTTAATTCAATGACTAACTATACAAATAGGTACATACAAAAACAAAAGGACACTTAGGCGTCCAAATAATCTTCCATATCGCCGTCATCCGCAAACGTGCCCAGAAGACTGGCAGCATTGCCACGTTGAATAGCAATGCTAATTATTTATTATGGATGGTTATAATAATATTACTGCTTATTAACAATTTTCTTTTAACATTAATGAAGTATACAACGTGTAGGTAACGTTAAATGCGCAAAACCTTAAAATAGTTTGATCAGAATAACGAGCAGAATGAATTGAACCACTTTTTAATATAGGTCACATTTTTCAAAAAATCTTCATTAAAAACGTTGCCGTGTCTATTAATTATTAATAGGTCAAGCAACCCAATGTTAGCGCGGCGCAGCGGCCAGGTGACGACTCCTCCCTCGATAAAGCGTCGTCGCAGACGCAAGAAATGATCAGAATGGCCAGTAAAACTAAAACAGTACATAAAACATATACAATTTTTTTATGAATTATTTTCTCTCTGAAATACGAGTAGGTCAATTGAATTAAAAATCAGTTGGGGTGTCTGAGGTTTTACGCATTTAACGTTACACGTTGTATATTTTTTTGATATTTCAATTTGCTTGATTTCATTTCTCTATATCAAAATATAGGTCGGTCTTACATATGACTGCTAGGCTGGTATGCGAAAAATTTGTTACCGTATCGCGCAAGTTAAAAGCACGGACATAAAGTGAGAAACGTGTGTGGTATTCGTTGGCAATGGCTTCCAATAATTCACGCGGTGCCATTAAACGCGATATCTTATTGCAATAGATGGATTCTGGCGATACCAAAACCGCTCGCCGTGGTAGTGTTTTAAATTCTGTTTATTTGAGAGTTTTGGGAAATACTGGATATCAATTACTTACTGCTGCATGCATTAGAAGAATAAGGGGTGGGCGTGACTCAATGCTGATAAATGTTACTGTACTTTATGGCCCAGTTGCACCATACAAGACTAAATGTATTTAACGCTAAACAAAGAAACATCATCCTATTTGTGTTAATCGTTTGAAAATGACGAAACGATGTTCAAAATACGTTTAGCGTTAAAAACATTAAGTGACCTGCCGTGCGATTCTCTAACCGTCTCACTGTGAAAGCTTGGATGAAGTGAACGTGGAGTGAGCTGTCATTCGCTAGGAATTAACACTATTAAGTGCTTACTTCACTTATGATTTCACGGTGAGATTTTTACAGAATCGACCGGCTGTGGCGCTTGTGGGCCTAAGTGTTTATAGAAGAGTCTTCATGAATGACAGTTAAATAAATAATGGCTCTGAGCAGTACGCCTCGCTTCTAACCTGTTGACTGGCAAGAACATTAATTGTGTAGTAAGAATATAAAGTATAAGCATAAGCATAATCAGCCTAGAATTTTCCCACTGCTGGGACTCAGGCCTCCTCTGTTCGAGAAGGACTGGGCTGTAATCCACTACGCGGGACCAGTGCTGGTTGCTAGATGTTACATGTCTTCAAAGTTTAGGTTCTACAACATTTTCATCCGTCTTGGGCATTGTCGCTACATAGTTTCCTCACGATGTTTTCGTTCACCGAGGATAACAATTAATGTCTTTCTAATTTCTATTTTTCGTCTTCATAATAAATAAAAGGTTCGTTAACTTTATTTGAAAGATACTGTAACTGCTGTCCCAGTTGACACATTTGAGCTCTTATTGCAAAAGTTTGAAAGCAAAATGTTTTGTCTATAGTTTCTATTGACATTTATTTTACAAACTATGTAAGCTAGCTTTGGCGCCAATTCCCTTGTCCACAAACTAAACTAAATTTAAGTTCAGTGCATCTTTTTCTTTCTATTTCATTAAGAAAAAGACAGATGATAAATATTAGTTTAGTCCTGTCAAATTAAGATACTCCATAGACAAGTTAAGACTCGATTAAAAAATTGGCTACCAAAAATACGTCAAGGCGCCCACTACTTTGACAGGACTAAACTTATATTTATATTCTGTCCTTTTCTTAATGAAATAGAAAGAAAAAGATGCACTGAACATAAATTAAGTTTAGTTTGTAAAGAAGGGAATCGGCTCCAATGAATGCATGAAGTTAGACGAATAAATCTAGACGAATAATAATTATTATTTTATATAAATACTAGCGACACGCCCCGGCTTCGCACGGGTGCAATAGAGAAATACTGATAATAATTTTAGAGCCATTATTTCTCGTAAAAAGTTAAGGATAAAAAATGGTTATTGTGGGTTATCCCTAAGAGATAGACATATACCATCGCGGACTTTTTTGTAGACCTTCTTAAGTTGTACAATACTGTAGAACATTATTTTGATCTATCTCAAAGGGTTCAGCCAGCGTTTACAATGAAGCGCAAAAAATGTGTTTATTTACGACATCACATTAGAAACCTCTAAAATTATCAGTGTTTCTCTACTATATTATGCATGTATTATACATATAAACGTTCCTCTTGAATCACTCTATCTATTAAAAAAACCCGCATCAAAATCCGTTGCGTAGTTTTAAAGATCTAAGCATATATAGGGACAGACAGACAGGGAAGCGACTTTGTTTTATACTATGTAGTGATGTATAATTGTTTTTTGGTTTGTAAGAGTAGCCTATGGAAGAACTTATCCGATTAAAAACATTCTACCACTGTTAGAAAGCTGCACTATTACTTAGTGCCATGGGTTCTTTTATTGTATAGTTGACAGCCATGTGGAGTAAAGATGCGGGACGAAGCTAGATTCTACAAAAATACAAATTAAATAAATATTCGCTGCGCCACGTAAAACAAAACCCACTTGTTTCAAAATTTTCATTTCGAAAATCTCAACTGAAAAGATATCACCATCACAACTTTCCACAAGTTGTTAGAAGCAACTATAGTAAATTGGTTACTTAATATTGTAAATTTCCATGAAGGTCCATTTCCTCCGTGCCTGCAGTGTTGCAATCTTTAAGCTCGGAATTTATGTTTTCTTTATGTCGCTTCGCCTTAAGCTGCACTCGTGTGCATATTTGCGAAGGGGCCGCGACGGAATGTGTACTCTCACGGAATAATATAACGGAATGGTTATTTAGTGTAATGTAGTGTAACATCACGCATTTATAAAGAAGAGGGAAGGCAGACGTGTGATTTTATATATTTATTTATAAAAAATTCACGAGTGAAAAAAAATACAGTACAAATGCCACAAACAAACGTAACTAAAAATTAACACTCATTTATTTAAAGAGACAATAAAGCGTGTAATTTCAACACAGATACACAAAGGACATCGCCCCTGTGTTTTGTCACTATCAAAATTATCTTTCTACTTACATCACGTAATTGTTTTTGGGTCATGCATGAGTCCACCTACGTGGGACACTAGAGAAAAACTGTTTCAGAAGGACAATTCTGGAATTTCCACTGTTAAGTAGGTAAGCGTTTAGCACAATGTTGCCACTGCTGGGACACAGACCTCTTATCCATGAGAGGGAGTGGGCCGTAATTAACCAAGCAGGCCCAGTGCTGTTGTGGGTGTCACAAGACTTCGAAGTTTTGGTTCTAGGACATGCCAAAAATGTGTCAATTTTCTGATTTCTTAATAAGTTGAATCCTGCGGGGTGATTGCGTAACACACTGTCAGCAGTGCTATTCTGTAAGAATCTCACCGTGAGAACTTAGGTGAAGTGAGCGGGAAGTGAGCTGTCATTCGCAAGGTATTAACACTATTAAGTGCTCACTTCACTTATGATTTCAAGGTGAAATTGTTACAGAATCGACCGGCAGTATCGTAATAACGCAATTCATGTTTTTGAACTGATATATCAGTATCTACCAGTTCAAAAACATTGATTGTGTTATTTACGTTGCTTCACAACGTAAATAACGGCTTTTTGGCGTCCTAATTTCGTAGCTCCATAACATGTTTTCCAATGTAACAGCAACCATTTTCTCCTCTTTGAAAAAATGCATTGGACATTACAAAAGCTTTGCGTTACAATTTGCGTAAGAATGCCTTTGCTATATTACAGTTTTACAGCCTACTGGATTTTCTGCTTCCATTTTTGCCATATATTGGTGACAAACTGGCAGTTCCAATGACTTGCCTCAAGGGACAAGCGTGGTCACGTTACTTTCGTACACGACTGTTATCGAACCACGCATTCGGATCGTGTAGCTTTTTTGATAATTTTACGTTGTTGCCGTTTTATTTCTAACCAAAACAAAAGTCTACCTTTCTTGTTTTAGAGTTATTTTGGCTACATTCGTAACGACCATTTTCAGAGCTTGTTTTGTCTATTTTTATAAAAACTTTTTTCAAAACATTGCTTCTTCAGTCTACACTCAACTCCTTCGAATAAAAGTTTATGTCTGACATTTTGAGTATGGAATAACTTTTTTTTTATTGCTAAATGGGCCTGCTCGACCACGCCTGATGGAAAGCGATGGATGAGAAAAAAAAAATCTGTAAATAATCAAAATGTATTGTTAGAACGTATTCTAGGTATAATAAACGTTTGATGGATTCGACCCTAATTATTACAAATCTAAGCAATTAGTGTAATCAAGACACTAAAATATTTCACTCTAAAGTTTGAAATGTATTCCATATTGCTGACAAGAGCCGTAGTTTCTTACATCAAAAGACGCGCTCTTTCGCGTTCCCTTTTTGAGTCTGTTTATGAACATTATGAGCAGTTATGTTCCAAACGGCTTTTTATACGGCGACGGAGACATCTCGTCGACTGTATTCTGTTTGATATCACTGCAGTCGTACCTTTGATAAAATCTTTCCTGCGTTTTACTTTGGGCTATGCATTTTATTCATTCATTTATGCTGATTGTAGGTCTATTTCGGAGGGGCCGTGGTTAAGTAATAATAGCCGCACAGGTCGATCGATCAGGTTAAGCTACGCTTGCCGCGGTTGGTCTGTGGATGGGTGACCATCTTTACATACCGGGGCTTCCGCGCCTCGGAAAGCGCGTTAAGCCGTTGGTCCCGGCTGTCATTCGTGGATCTTTGACAGTCGTTACGGGTAGTCAGGAGCCCGAAAGTCTGACAACCAGTCTTACCAAGGGGTATCGTATTACCCAGTAACTGGGTTGTGGAGGTCAGATAGGCAGTCGCTCCATGTAAAATACTGGTATTCAGCTGCATCCGGTTAGACTGGAAGCCGACCCCAACATAGTTGGGAAAAGGCTAGGCAGAAGATGTAGGTCTATTTCGAGCGTTTATTCTGATTTCCAGTTTCTTTAAACAACAGTGACTCATTTTGTGGATAAAATAGTATTGAGAAATTAATGCTTTAAAGCTATAATCAAACTAAGGCAAATCCCCGCAAGATACGGGACGAAATTAGCTCGCACCGGTTGTGTCAACTAACTTGTAACTACCTATGGAGGCGTTCAAACTGACACAAACAGTCGTGTGACTTCCTAATCATTATAACAATCTGAGGTTCGCCGTAGTTTGACCAGTCCTTTGTACCGTATTATTTTCATTCTATATATAATTTAAAAATTACAAAATAAAACCACAACATAAGAGATCACACACATAAAGTCCACACCACTTTCAATAAAAAGAAACAAACAAGAATCCTCATAAAATAAAACGCAATAAATGCCATATCGATACAAAACGAACAGTTCGCGACCTTACGATCGGTAACAGTTGCATTTTACAAGGAAAGTATTCCTTTGACCTCTTGTGTGGAGGAAACTCGATTCAAACTTCACCCAGAGATATCTGATGAAGCAAAGCGCTGGATTTTCTTTCGTATCTATTGCAATATTGCGGGGACCTTTTGCTGTTTGTATTTGTTTTTGCTTTTGGGTGTTTTTCTGTGAAGGTTGTTTGAAGGTCATTTATAGAGGAGTGTAAAATCCACACTCATATTATAAATGCGAAAGTACCTTACTGTTTCTTCCTGTATGTTTGTTACTTTTTCACGCCTTAACGGATAAATATATTTTAATGAAATTTAGCACACGGATAGGTCACGCACGGCCAGCCGGTCGATTCTGTAAAAATCTCCCGTGAAATCATAAGTGAAGTGAGCTTGAAGTGAGCAGTGTCAAAAGTGTCAATCCCTAATGACAGCTCACTTCCCGCTCACTTCACCTAAGTTCTCACGGTGGGATTTTTGCAGAATAGCACTGCAGGAATTGCGGGATACATTAACAGTAGCATTCATTGCGTTATTTACGTTGTTGAGCAGAAAATATGTTTCGAACGTATGAAGCAATGGATTTGCAATATCTTGCAAAATGATTCTGATTGTAATTGATTGTGTTACGCAATTAGCGTTCGGTCAGCTGCACGTTACAGGAACTGTTGAACACTAGTGATGGCGTCAAACACGTAGCCAAATTCTGGGAAGAGTCTATTTAGATTGCTATAGACATGCTAAGACAAAAAAGTGTGCTGTAATAGAAAATACATAGGAGGCAAAAGCTAGTAATATATAAAGACACATAAGTCACACTGAATGGGAATATTTGTTGTACAAATACGTAGCAATCGGAGTGTTATCGTCTCTTCAAACAGTTGTTTGATCTAGTAGTAATTTGTGTTGAAATTCCGATGACAAATGAACGAGCTATGGCGTCACCGCTACGTAAAGATGCGGATAGTTGTCAATTTGCAAGACTTCAAAAATGTTGGCCTTATTATTATTTAATTACGTATTTTCGACCCAAATTTTCACATTTTTCCTTAGAAAATAAATAACTAGTTTGATGGACGTGGCTTATTTCCAAAAAAAAATAAGTTTTTCGTGACATCGCCAAGCGTTTGGTCCACTCATCAAGTATCCAAAGGGCTGGTCTATTTTTGGCCAAAGAATCAGCGTCATCATACAAAGTGGCAATGCTGCCAGCCTTTTGGGCACTTTTCCCACTGACAGCGCCGCGGACGCATTTTTGACGCTTTATGAATTTTTTACTCTTGTTTTGTTTTATATACATGTAGGAACATATTATTATTTTAAGTCTGTTAGCTTATATAATATGCAAATATTATTTTGTTTAAAAATATAAAATAAGTAGTTAAATTATATTAAGGTAAGCATAACAAGCATTACTTTGAATTACTTTAATAATTCTAAGTCAAGTAAGTCCACATAATATTCTCAAAACCAACACTTACTTTTACATAACATCTAATAGCTGCTATGTAGTCATGAGGGACTCGATAAATTAAAATTTACGGTAATGGACGGACAAGGCCGTAAACTCTTTACTGGAATAAACAAGAGAATATGTGTGTATGCAATTGGATTAGGTATTTTTGTTCCAAGTATAGAGTAGTTACTTATGTTCTAGTCTTTTGGGAGACCAAAATAAATCACCAAGTTACTTAGCAAAGGACAGCGTAAAAGAAGATTTAAATTAACTATGTTTCTGGCTTGTTTGTTGGGTAAAAACATTACTTCTCTTCACTAGCAACATCAAAAGCAATACTTGTGTAAATTTGGATATCGCATTCAGGCGTTTTGAGATCCATTCTGTTTCTTACTGTGATTTCAATAGGTACATTTTTACATGAATTCTTTACAAACCTACCAGCAGTAATGCAGATGCTGATCACCAATCTAGAAGAATTTTCCTTCTACGCTTATTTTATTGATTATTTTTCAGTTTATATTTGAAGTATGTTTATACTTGTTAAAAACGCTGGCAGACTGGTTCGCAATTACTTTTACACAAATTATACCTAAGGACTTACTTACCAACTGAAAATCCAAAAGGGCCAAGGAATTAGAAAAATGACTCTGATTGTGAAGACATTTGCACGCCAGGTTATGGTAGGATAATTATGCTGAAACTAAATTACTGTAACACCTTATGTACCATATTCTAGCAAATTAATATTTTTGATTTGATTTGAATTTTCATGCAGAGAAAAACAAAGAAAGAGTGAAAGAAAAATTGATTATTATGCTCAAACGCATGCAAAAACGCACATTTCAAAAAACACATAAAATACACCCTACAAAGTAGCCAAAAGCCTCCTATTCGAAAAATAAAACTTTAAATTTGACAATGTTATCTATTGTTTGATGTCAGGGCAGGTCACAATTTAATGGTCATAACAAGGCCAAAGACAATACATATTACGTCATTACTCTTTGACAGCAATGAACACAAACAAGTATTGAACATCGTTGTTCCTTACTACTTTTTCACGATTAATTCAGATCCAGTGAGATTATTTCCTTCACGAAGATTAGTGCAAGTTTTCTTCTAAGTGGGTAGTAAAAATTCTCGTACTAATGGCAAGAAGTGCACCTGTGCATTTTATTATGATAATAAAAGTAGTAACTGAAGGAGATTTCTAATAGACTTTTACGGTGACTCTACAGTCGACCGGTTTTTAGATATTCCTATGATTATTTATTTATTTATTTTACCATTTATGTACACACATATACAGGGTGTCCGGTAATTAATGGATAACCTTGAAATGGATTATAGCGGAACTTACGGCCAATAAAAAAAAAAAAAATGCAAAACCAAATATATCCTAAGATATGTTTTTTTTTTTTTAAAAGGACTACAAATTTTTACCCTTTTTACATTACTGTACGCTACAGTCACAATTGAATAAATTCCATCGGTTTTTGTTGTTCCACTGTTATACCTTAATTATGCCGATAGATAGGCAGTAAATATGTAGTATGACTAGTTATTGCAATTAAAAAAAAAAACTTCAGTGAAAAATTCATTTAAAACATATCTTAGGTACTACTTAGGATATATTTGATTTTTTATTTTTTTCAGAACGGCCATTAGTTCTGCTATAAGCCATTTCAAGGTTATCCATTAATTACCGGACAACCTGTATAAACAGACAAGAAAAAACAGAACAGAAAAATAGGTACAAAGGTGATGCTTATTTTATAAGAAATCTTTTTCTCTTTATTATACTATCGGAAAATTTGAAAGAAAGAAAATGTTCTGTTTATTTGGCGCATGTCATATTTTGTGTCCACACGATTGTGTGGACACAAAAACAAACAAACAAAACACAAACAAACTTACTTTTGCATTTCTCATATTAGTTAATATTAAGATTTTAATATTAACTAATATGAGAAATGCAAAAGTAAGTTTGTTTGTATATTATGCTTTCACGCTAAAACTGGCTGGACAGATTTGGATGTCATTTGGCACATGGATAGACCATGACCTGGAAAAGGACATACACTACTTTTTATTCTGGATCGCAGAAGAACTAGCAGGTAACAGCCAGTATAAATATATAAAAAAGAAAAACAAATAATGTGTACCTCACGACTAAAGAAAAAGAAAAGAAAGAAAATACATTTATTTAGCACAGACTAGAAGACACACAGTACACCTGAGATACATCAGAAAAAAACAAATAAAAAAGTGTAAAGTCCGATGTAAGAAATTAATAGGAAAGTGTGCCTCACGGCTGCGCCAAAAAGGCCAACTTGGTTTTCAACTGGACCTGATGTATGAGGTGACGTAAAGTGTAATTCAGTTTTATACTGGAATGTGAAGTGTTTATGCATACTTAAATAAATTTGAGTCAGATAAAAAACAGTAATGAATACATATGTATATTTACGACACCACCAAATATTGGTTGACCGACTGCAACAACAAATAGGACCCGCGACCTCAAACCGCAGAAGCTAATCAAACTTTCCAAACCTTCTACTTAACAGTTTGAAAATGCTGCCACAAGTTGCCATATTATAGCCATTATTAATAATGTAGCAAGCGCCACATTAAACATCTAATAATCCAACAAAAAAATAATAAAAATACACTTTAGAATATTAAACCATTAAAAGTTATTGTCAAACTATTTCAAATTATTCTCAAAGGTTTGAACAGCAAGGTCAAACTGTACAGACGATGTACAGACGCCAGCACAACAAGCTACTACAATCTGGCAAATTTCTTTAATAGATTTTCAACTCTATCGCTAAAGAATTAGGTTTAAAGCTGACTGGGAAAATTTGAAAATTTTGGGTGGCTTATTGAAACTCTTGATATGAAGGCTATAAGTCAAAACCATTAAAATATTTACTTACATTGCATAAAATATGAACGCTCATGAAATTTTATACGCCACAATTTCGCGAACGAGCAGATTTACAGAAGCAAAGTTGCGAGAACAATATGCCAACTACATACATTGAGTTCATATGAAATTAATAACGATACTTTCAGAGTAATGAACTGAGTGACACATCAACTACAATTATGCGAGACATCACCTAAGGGGTGAGGTAGAGAAGGACATTTGTGTCACTCAAAATGAGGCGACGAAAGTTCTTTAAATTGGTTTTCTTTTTTTTTTTTTTATTTATTTATTTATTATTAAACAGCATTACATTGCATTATAATTAATTAATGCCCCACAAAACCGTTTCCACGGTTTGTCTGTAGGAACGGAACACAAAGCTACTAACTATTGTTTACAGTGCGGAATCTTAATTTAAACATAACTATCATTAGTCATCCCCTGAGAATTCGCAAACTTCATTCAAAAGAATATAGTTTACAAACTCTCAAGGAAGAATAACTTCAGTAATTTGGCAAATTTGCCTTTTTTATCCTGTCTTCTTAAATCAGCAGGTAACTGGTTGAGAAGATAAGGTATTCTTTTATAAAGCATTCTATCGCCAAAGTAATTACTTACTCTAGGTACATTAAAGTTCCCTGCTGATACTGTCCTAGTTCCGTGTATCACAACACTGTTTAATTTTCGTCAGTCTCGACGCAAAGTGATTGGTATGACTGAAATTAGCCAATAAGTTCTGCGTAAATTCTCAACTCATTTTTAGTCGTGAACTAAGTGACCCATCAACTACTATTATATGAGATATTGCCTGAGGGATGAGGGGTGAGGTAAAGAAGTACGTAAGTTGGTATCATTATCGTCACTCAAAATGAGTCACCGAAAGTTTAAAATTCGGTTGCTCACCACATTGTGTGCCACACTCAATGCTAAGTAAGCATCAGTATTGCTTCCTTAGCATTGAGTCTGGCACAATTGGCAAATAGGTTCAAGGTAAATTGCTCAACTAATTTCGAGTTCCCCAGAAACTTGGGAGTGTGGTACAGGCCATCAAACTGAACAATTTTTTCCCGGGGACCAACATCGTAATTATGATAAAAGCATCAGTCCTAATAAAAAACTTCAATACCTATTGTACTTGACCAAACGTAAGGGACGACTGATTTTATTTTTTCGCGATTACGGTGTTGGAAAAAATTGCTCAGTTTGATGGCCTGCACCACACCCCCAGGTTTGCTCACACCCCTTTGAAACACATTGTATATTTTGGTTGCACCGGTTACGATCATCTCCCCGAACAACATGCCTCCCGCTCCAATAATCGGCTTGTAATACATGATGTAAAGCACGGCAATCAGGGGCATATAGTATTGTAACCGCCATTTTTATTTTCTCTGGTTCCAGAACGCATTTTCGTTTCAACTCCGTTGCGTAGTAGCTGAATAAATAAAGACTGTTACACTACAGTAGAAAATTTAATAAGTAACATCGGCAACCAAATTCGCTTTAATTTTAACCTAACTTTTAGATGTATTTGACCAAAGCAATACAACGTTGTAACTTCAAAATACTTTTAATTATAGTCGAGCCATATTGTTTCAGAATCCTCGTAAAAGGTGCTATCAAGTTTAGTGGTTTCGTTCGTTACAAACATTAAAGTGATGTTATAGTGTTCTAGTTCATTAGTGAAAAATGTTATACTTACATAATCCTTTATTCAAAGGGAATATTTGCTATTGTGATAATCGTTTTAGTGTAATAATTAAGCGAAAGAAAAATGGTTAGGCCATAGAACTAGATTTTCTGTTGATTCTCCTGCACTTATATCTATTTATTTGGGGTCAGCGCGACATGTGTTTTTCTTCCATATTTCTTCTCTATTTATCGTCACCTCGCTATTCACCTCCCTTTCTAGTCATATTATCTTTCACACTGGACTGTATGAAGATGATGATGTTCTTGGTGGACTACAACCATACAGTTTGTATTTATTCCAGATCTAGTGCGTTATATTTAGGTCTACATAATAATATACGAATAATTTAAAATCCGTAAGCAGAATATAAGTATATCTATTATTCAAAACGGTTTGTCTTATTTTTGTTGACTTTGCTGAAAACTTAAAAAAATCCAGGTAAAGTAAGCGTAGTGTAGTGTGGTAAAACGGGGTGAATAGAAAATGCAGGGGTGAATCGGGACGAAACTTAAAAATGGATTTTAACATTGAAATAATATAGTTTTTTGCCAACAGGTCTATAGTGTGTTTACTATATTATAATTAACGATTAAATGTCTTTGTTGGCAACAAGCAACGTAAAATCCATTTAAAAGTTTCATCCCGATTCACCCCTGCATTTCCTATTCACCCCGTTTTACGGTAAGTGGTTATTTGTAAAAGCACGATATGATTGACATTGTCGCATAATCATACAAAATTTGTTGAAATAAACAAATATTTAAAATAAAAATCCTCAAAAGTTTTACTGTATTGGTAATCAAAAACAGTGACCACAGAGAATATCGATCAATGTTGCCGCAACAAAAAGACAATGGCCTATATTTTTTTTTATTATGACACTGACCCTTGTTCGAAATTTAAATGCCACGTACAATAATGGCTATCCACACTCGAAAGTCAACGCCGGCTGAAAACATATTTTTATGATATATGGCCCTAAATTAATATGACCGAACGTACCTTTGTTCCTTTGATCATATATCTTCGTGAACAAATGTATAGCGTTTAGTACAAGGGAATTAATATCGCTTCGGGTTTTAACCCGTGTTTTTTTATTGCGCTTTACATATTCGGATTATAAGAGTTTTGTTTGGCTATGGTTGGATTTATTTGATGAATTGTTGACAGAGTTCAAATGGGTTCTTGATTTGAAGCTTACATTATATGTGTTTCGGGATTTTCTGGAAAATCTGTGAATAAAAAAGCTTTATGACCAATATTTCGTTTGGCTAGTAAATTTGTTTAAGTGAAACAGGTTTTTAATCAAAACATGATCTCAAACAACCTCGTTATACAATGTGGGGACAACAATCCTACTTAATAATATTATAAACGCGAAAGCTTGTGAGGATAGCTGTACCTATGTTACTATTTCACGCAAAAACTACGGAACGAATTTATATGAAATTTGGCACACGGATGGCTGATAACCAGGATTTCAAATCTCAAATCGTTTATTGCAATCCATAATGTACATTTACAGGTGGTAAAATAAAAAAAAAACAATAGAAACAATTATGGACGCTGTCGGGCACAGCTAATTTTAAATATTTTAGTAGAGAGAGGAAGAGCACTTTAATTACAATTAATACAAGTTCAAATTATTTTATATCCTATTAAGTATTTATATTTCCATTTATTTGTTCTATTAATATTATATATGAATATACTAAATAGTCTTTCTATTCATTCGTTATTTATTTAAATACATTGAATGTTGCTTTTTTATTTGTTTACTCGATTACAAATCGTTCGTTATTATTAGTGTAGTATAATTATTGTTAAGTATTATAAGAAAATTTATTTTTGTTATTTTATATATAATCATAATTATGTATTATAACTGACTTTATCCGTTAGATATTCATGTACTGTATACTAGCTTTTTTTTAAATTAAGTTTTGCTTAAATTTATGTAAAAATATACTGGTTTTATTTTGTTGTTTTATGTCTTCTGGTAATTTATATATTTATAATAATGTATATATTTTTATTGACATATTAACATGAGTATGGACTAGATGAGTGTAATTTAAGGCGGGAAGGCGGCTAATTCCATGTTAGGTTTTTCGGACTAGTTTACATCATTCTAAAATATAAATACTGAGTTAGGATCCTTTTTATTCCGATATTCCCACGGGATCAAAACTTATGCTAATGAAACCGCGGGGTGCTGCTAGTACGAACATAAATGAATACACTAGCAATGCTAATGCATCAGAGTATTTTGGAAGTAGGTATTGGTTATATCCTAGCATCAAAATTAAAAATGTAATTTTATTCAAACAAACAAATTAGTAGATAGTAACGGGCCGAATATGAGCTTAGCCAAACTTTAACTAGCTATTGTGATGAAACTATTGAAAGTATTCAAAATAATTTTTCGTATACAGACTAGGAACGGCATGGGACATGTGTCTATTTGATAAAAAAAAAAAAAAAATGTGTTTATTTTTTTATTATGTGTATAATCAGCCTATAATCTTCCCACTGCCGGGACACAGGCTTCCTCTCGATAAGAGGGAGTGGGCCGCAATCCACCACGCGGGCCCAGTGTGGCTTGGTAGATGTCACATGTCTTCGAATTTTTGGTTATAGAACATGCCGGTTTCCTCACTATGTTTTCCTTCACCGCTTTGAAAGAATGAGATATACTCACTTTAATTTACTTTCGTATTGTCATCTCCAGTTTGTATCAAAAACGCAAATCTCAGCAGGCCAAGTAAATATGGTGGTTTTAAGTTTATGATCTAAAACTAGTCATTTATCACAAAATAACCGCATGTTTTTTTCTATTTACGCTACGGTTTGATCCCGGTCTAACCAGAATGGATAAAACGGATTATATTTTATTCGATGTGACAGCCACCTGACCTGAAATCAATCTAGTTGAGATAGTGATAACCGGTGAAGATTGGAATATTCCAGAATGCAAACGAAACATTTCTCTTCCTGCACTAAAATCTATATAAATATCGTGGCAAGAATAAAATTGACCAATCATATTCATAATTGTTTATTCACTTTGAAAGTAGGTACCTACATGAAATAAAGGTGCTTAGAAAATCGTGATCCCAAAAAAAATAAAAATATAAACAAGTCAGTCCATTGAGATGGGATATAACAGGAGATGCCCTGTTATTCTATGCACGGTTGTAGGTAGGTGCCAGAGCAGCCATCTTTGTCGCCAAGTTTCGTGGTAGTTCAGCTGTCAAATGGTTGTTTATTTTTTGTATTATTGAGATTTGCGAGAAAATTACGAGGACTTTACCTTTAAAACTGCATGTAAATGTTGAAAAACAACAATTCAACATGCCTGTGTGTTGTATTGTGAAGTGTGGTGCAAGGAAGAATGAAAATCAACCTCAACTTTCTTTGCACAGGTTAGTAGCCGGTTTTCATGCAATAACACATACAATAATAGACATTC
The DNA here is from genome assembly GCA_949629135.1 of Eremobia ochroleuca. Taxonomy (NCBI): domain Eukaryota; kingdom Metazoa; phylum Arthropoda; class Insecta; order Lepidoptera; family Noctuidae; genus Eremobia; species Eremobia ochroleuca. The sequence continues at coordinate 2,870,170 of OX451392.1, forward strand.
GATTATATAATTGTAACGCGATCATGAATTTATGGCTAAAGTATTGATATTTGGGTGAATTTCCGTATAACAGACCTTTTTATTGTTTTGTTAATTCATTCGTTTGTTTACAATAATATGTCATAATAGAATAGTGTTGTACCGTTGCCTAATAGTTTCCGGAACTAGTTCCTCCGCTACAACGATATCGGTATATTCTGCTATGTTAACATAAATAGTCCTGCGTCTTATTAGCTCCGATTGACCTTGCTAGGTCCGGCCCGTGGTTCACAGCACCAAAATCAAAATATTTTCTTTCACATAAACCTACACGGGCACTTATGAAACGTCAGAAGCTAGATGCACGTTTCCAAATGGTGGTTTCCTATGCAGAAGAACCAGCGTGAAACTCCACGGTTACTCTTTTAAAAACAATTGGCTTTTACAATGTCTTCTATTTTTTTAAGTACCTGGTACTTGTTGACAGGCCTACACTGTCCTCCCCTACCTATTAACATTGTAAAAGCCAATTATTTTGAGTAACCGTGGAGTTTCTTGCCGACTCTTGTCCATAGAAACCACCAATTGGAACCGTGCACATAGCTTCTGACGTTTCCTATTGATTTTAGTTTCATATGCTAATATAATATAGCTGTAACCAAAATTATTTATTGATAAAAATACTTGCACTTTTTATAGGTTTCCTAAAAAGGAAGGACTAAAGAAAAAGTGGTTAGAGGCTATTGGTGAAGAAAATATTAATCCCCGACATAAAGAATGGTACCTCTGTTCACTTCACTTTGAAGAAAGCTGTTTCAATAGAACACTTGATGTAATGAGATTACATGATAACTCTGTTCCCACAGCATTTTTGGTAAATGTGTATTAAAATGATTGATTAATAATAGCCTGGCCGTTTGGCCTGAAATAAATAAATAGATATATATTAATTACATATATAAAAATAATAATAAATAAATAAATCATATTCCACAACTTTCACACAACGCCATCTAGTCCCAAACTAAGCAGAGCTTGTGCTATGAGTACTAATTATAAAGTATGTTTATCGAAAATAAACTAGGATACGTTACTATAAAGTAGGCAACCTTAGTTAGAACGGACTATAAGTTAGTATACTATATTATGACCCAAACGTGATAACTAGTACGACTCGTATTTAGTATCGATACTCGTTATAGTAACACCAATGTTCCTTGATTGATACAACCCTAGCAATGGCAGCCATTTTTTGAGACAATATGAGTTGTAGGTAGGCACCCTTTTTTCGTAGGTATTTCCAGTCCATATATATATGTCTATGAGTCAGTCAAATAAAAATGTCAAAAAATTTGTAAAAAGAATATTATAATTTGAACTAATCATTATGGTGGGTCCACACGATACAGACTTCCATGGGACTTTGTCTGTGCAACAAACTTGTATAGTGTGGACCCACCATTATAACAATAAGGAAACACACAATGGCGCCGATTCTCTTGTTCACAAACTAAACCACATTTAAGTTCATTGCATCTTTTTCTTTCTGTTTCATTAAGAAAAGGGCAGAAGATAAATGTTAGTTGAGTCCTGTCAAATTAGTCAGCGCCTGACGTAAATTCAGAATCGGCACTAATGTGAAATATTAAATGTGAAGTGTAGTGTCATTTAAAAATCAATAGTTGAGTAAAAACACTTTTCATGTACTCGTAATAGGGCTGGACGAATGGATACAAATGTTATGAAAATCTAAAATAAGAGAATGAAATTTAAATAATGTGTTTCAAAAGTTTCGTTGGCAAATAACTGCATTCTGCGAACATCAATATATTCGTCGCTATATTGAATTAAAAATTTGGGATGATTTTCAAGTTATCGAACAAAAAACTGAATGTCATACTTAACAACGATCAAATTCCAATGTGACCAAAAACTTACTAGGATCTTCTTATTACAAATGTGCACTCAAAAATCAATTTAGAATATATTTTACTAAGGTAGATAACTGATTGTGTGGCGATGAAGTGTAAATTATCTGACATTATGAGCACCGCTTTAATATTTAGGTCTAACTATCTAAAGAAGATAAGTCTGAGAAGATCTAAATGTAATAATGTAAGGAGTCTAAATGACTAGGCTGGAATACATTTACGACCAATGAAAATAATGCACACAAAACATCACCATCCTTCAATATTGTATTAAGTACCCATAATCCATCACCAAGGCTATGAATACGTTACCCAATTCACGTACGCAAGACCAATTACCAGCTCCATTATTTAACATGCCAATCTCATGTTTATAATGTAAGTAATACGGAGTATAATTGATTGCGCACATCACTCTTGTTATCAGGAAAATTAAGCGGTAACAAATAATTATGAAGGAAACTGTTCGCTGAATGTGTCTTTAATTTATATGCAGTGTCATCACGTGTCTTTAATTTTAAGCAACTTTTTTAATTTATTTGGACATAACATGGTAAGGAAAAAAATTTATAAAAAATTTATTCGTAAAAATTCTTTTTTATTTTCTATATGGCATGGTGGAAATTTACATTATATACATATGTAATCAGAACGAATCTACTAGGAACAAAATGAATTGAATATCTCTAACAATTGGGGAATCCCCGTGCTCTGTGGAACCGAAAATGTTGCATTGGATTGGTTGATGGAAATTTCCATCACGATGCAGTTAAGGGTTAATTTTAATTTTGTGAGAAGTATTACAGAATTTAGAAAAAAGGTTTTTATAACCGTTACTATATTGTATTGTTTTTAAACCGTTATTATATTGTATTGTTTTTCTTGTTGTGTAGTGTCTGTACTTAATAACATAGTCGTAAGTTTTACTAACAATTTCGGTGAGTCTTTGTTACTCGAATAAAGAAAATTCTATTCTATTCTATTCTAAAACCGCTCACCCTTTTGATGTCTAGCCGCTGCTGGGCTGTTTAAGTTTGCATATACACGAGTGACATGCGTCGACGATAGAGGTAACTGCAAGCGTCAACGCGTGTCGCTCGTGTGTATGAACACTAAGACAGGTCTACACTACGGCTAGAGTATAGTACCTAATCCGTCATCGGCCGGACTATGCTCATACGTCGTCGCATTGGTTCGTTGGTGTACGCAATCACTTTGTTTTACGTATTATGTTAGGGTCAATCGGTTAAGCGCGGCCGACGACTTACGAGCATAGTTCGGCCGATAACGGATTAATATAACGCGTCTACGCAGAGGCAACTGCATCCGTCGACACGTCGGTGGCGGGCGTTGATGGGTGTCGACGGCTGCCGTCAACACTATTGAGCATTTGGAAGTACGCCTCGTGCTATAGTCAAAATATTGTTATTTTAGTGTCAGCATTTTAGTACATATTTGTCAACTTTGACTATAACACTGTTTATTTGCGTGTGCGTTTTTTTAGGGCTCTAGTTTATTTAAACACAGCTTTGACACATTTTTTTTTAATTATTGCTAGGTGTTATTCAAATAATTAAAATATTGTGAAGGGCGCACGAAGACTGAACTCAATCACAAAATAATTGATTTCTAATCCTTCCACTTGAATGCTTTATTGTTTCCAACTGTCTGTAAAAGATTTCTTAGTAAAATTAGGCACAAAATAAGCCTCTTTATTAGAAGTTAGATTGATTTTATGTTGAAAATATCAACCGAATTCTGAGGAATATTGAAATCTATTAGGTACATCTGTTATAAAGGGCAGAGCAAGTCATCAATATACAGGGTGTAAACATACACTAAGGCCTTTTGTACAAACGCCAGCACATCATTCTACCCGAAACTGTCAGATTTCCCCAATGAACTTTGAACCTTATGCTTTAGCGATAAAGTTGAAAATCTGTTAAAGAAATCTGACAGATTGTAGTAGCTTAATGTGCTGGCGTCTGTACAACTCGATTTCTTTACAGTACGGTGAATACTCGTAAACCGCGATATAGTGTGATTCCCCTTAATATATATATTTTTTTTGTACAAGACCATTCCCGGGAACCTTCTATTTACGGAGATTTTTAAGTTCAAAGTCCCAACTTTTCGTGACGTTTTTTACGAACACTAGTTTTAATATGTTACAACTTAACTTTAAATACGCTCGCGCTCCCTGTCTCGTTGCATGCACCCATTAGCACAATGTTTTGCGTGCGTTACATTGCGCATTACCATAAACAGGGAATTTTCACACCAAAACTAAAAGTCCTTTGGCAGCAATGGTTTTTGCGTTTTCCAAAGTTGCGTAGTTTAATGTAAAGAAAGCGTAGATGAAGACTTCGTAAAGGGTATATTCACACCCTGTATTAAATAAGACTGACATGTGAACTGCCACAGTTTGCGAATGGCCTGAGTTGGACAATTGGTGTAAGAACAACATATCGATCCTGTAAAAATCTCACCATGAAAACTTGCGTGGAGTGAGCTGTCAGTGTCATCCCACTGATGCTAAGGATTGACTGAGCAGATATTTGCAGTCATAATCAAGATTATAAAATAAAATAGCAAAACAGAAACTTAATTAGACTATCAATTTTGTTTTTTTCCTGGACTAACCCTTATATAAAGACTACTCTTTTTTTCCTAGATTAAAATACTAGCTTTGAAATTATATAAAAAGATCAATAGAATTAGCGTAAAAAATATAATTAAAATCTTGATTATGATTGTAAATGTATTCTTGGGAAATCCCTAGAATCAGGTGGGATGACACTGACAGCTCACTCCACGCTCACTTCACCTAAGTTTTCACGGTGAGATGGTTACAGAATCGCACTGCAGGACGTCATTTTTTAGGGTAGTCAGGGTACGCGGCACCCACGAACCGAGTGAGCAGGTTATGCTCACCCGTCAACCCACATTAGGTAAGCGTGATGGGTTAAATGTCTAATCCCCTCCACAAACATGATGAAAGAGAAGATGGAGAAAGACCTTTGCCCAAGAGTGGGACAGTGTTGGCTAGAAAAAAAAATAAGTAAGACGATTCTATAAAAGTTGATAAAAGCCTACAAATGACAAGCTTATTATCCACCTTGTTAATAAATTAAAAAAAAATACAAATTAAAAAAAAATCCAAAACGGAAAATTGCAAAACAAAAAGCACAAACTAGTAGTTTCCATTACGTAAGCAACTGTCAAGAAGGGATTTTTCACGATACCTAATGGGGTAAAAGGGATAAAAAATTGTGTTTCACGGACCGTCCCGGGGCAAGCTAGTATAGTAATGGTGCTTCGTTGCAATTTGTAAGACCCTTTGAATCATTACATTTTCGACGTGGCTTGCTTGTATAGATAGAAACAGGTAATAAATAAGAACGTATTAGGCGAACTTTGACTTTACTTCAGTATGGTTGTCACGCTTGGGAAAATTATTTTATTTTTTATAATTTTTCGCTCGTTTGTTAGTTATGTGGACGTTTTTAGGGTTCTGTATCTCAAAAGGAAAAACGGAATCCTTATAAGATCACTTCATTGTCCGTCTGTCTGTCCGTCTGTCAAGACCCTTTTTCTCGTGAACGCGTGGAGTTATCAAGTTGAAATTAATATCAAATACTCAGGGTTGCAATATCTTGAAGCAGTGAAAAAACATAAACTTCTGAGTCAACGCTGTGGCATACGGGCGTTTATATTCAGTTTATGCCGGATTTTTGACACTCGCAAAGGAATCAAAGCCTATGGGGTACTTCCCGTTGACCTAGAATCATGAAATTTGGCAAGAAGCAATGTCATGTAGCACAAGTAAAGGAAAAAATCCGAAAATTTGTAGAAAAAAAAATATTTAATTATTTAATTTGTATTCAAATTTGTAGGGAACCTTCAGGGCGCGAGTCTGACTCGCACTTCACCGGTTTTTTTTTCTTTAATCGGACGTGCATATATTTCCTTTATTTCGTTGGGTCATTCAATATCGTGACGAATCCGTGTGGTGGACTGAAATCACAAACGCCAAATGAAGCAAGCATAGATAATCTATTTACACTTGTTAAATTTCACTGAAAACATTTTTGGTTTAAAGAATCAGCTCAGAATACGCAGTGCCAACCCTACGCACAAATATATTTTCACGTTAGCAGGTAAAACGGATTGGGTAGCAAAATGAAGTGAGGTTTTGTGTTTCTAACATTTTATTACTCGAGTTTAGAGATGGGAACGAATTGCCGTGGTAGTTCATTTTAATTTTGTTTTTTAGTGGCGCCGCGCCGCGCGCCGTATTAAAGGAATAGTGTTGTGCGTTTATAGGTCGGGAAAAATGTTTTATCGTATTTTTAAACAAATTCAAAATACGTTTAGGGTTCCGTAGTCAACACGTAGAACCGTTATAGTTTCGCCATGTCCGTCTGTCCGTCCGTCCGTCCGCAGCTTAGCTCAGAGATTCTTAGTACTAGAAAGCTGTAATTTGTCATGGATATACATATTAATTACGCCGACCAAGTAGTAAGATATAATCTTAAAAAAAAAAAATATGGGGTACCTCCTCTACACGTAAAGTGGGTATGTTTTTTTTCTCGTCTATCCCATGGTGTGGAGTATCGTTGGATAGGTCTTTCAAAAATATTGCGGGTTTATGAAAACAATTTTTCGATTCAGCCTTAAGGTACAGACGCCAGCACATCAAGCTACTCGAAACTGTCAGATTTTCCCAAATAACTTTGAACCTTATGCTTTAGCGCTAAAGTTGAAAATCTATTAAAGAAATCTGACAGATTCTAGTAGCTTGATGTGCTGGCGTCTGTACAAATTTTTGTTAGAGTCAAGTGTCCCCTGCCAGCTAAATGGTTGTTTTTGTATATGTGAAAAAATCTCGGTAGTATATACGAAGTTAAAAAGGAAAACTATCACAAATACATAGGATTTATAAGTTTACGAATAGTCGACCAACTTATATTTGCAGTTGCAATGTATGGGAGAACATGTTTTTCAATTGTAATGTTAGGTTTTTCTTGGGATAAATTCATTCCAACCACGGAACCCTTCATTGAGCGTGGTCCGACAAGCACTTGTTTTTCATAGTTATTTTTTAGTTTATTGAGATTTGATTATATTATATAATTTTGTGGCATTTTGTTCGATAGCTTGTTGCCATTTTGTGACATAATCCCATTGCTGTGGCAATTTTGGGACTTCTGACGAAAAAACTGTGACAAGTAGTTTTGACAGTCCTCTCTTGATGTTAACCTAACACTACCTTAAGACTTCTGAAGACACGAAAACAGGTGGAAATCTGAAGGTGCAAGATCAGGACTATATGGTGGATGCATTTACACTTCCCAACCAAGCTCTCCCAATGTTTGCTGAGTGGCTAAAGATGTGTGTGGTGTTTGGAGATGGGTCTGGTCATGATAACGCCAGACTACACAGATGTATATAGAGAAAAAAAAGGGTGTGCCCTTTCGGTTGATCAATTCCGGTCGTTTTTTCTCAATTTATTGCTTGAGTCTCATCAGCTGTTGGCAGTAGAGATCTGAATCGATGGTTTTGCCCGGAGGTATAAGCTTATATTGAACGATGCCCTTCCAATCCCACCATACACTCAGCATCACCTTATTGCGAGTTAATCCGGTTTTCGTATAGTCTGTGGAGCTTGACTGCCCTTTGACCATGATCTTTTTCGCACGTTCTTGTCGTAGGTGATCCACTTTTCATCCTCAATTATCAATCTTTTCAAAACTGGTTCGGTTTCATTACGTTTCAATAGAGAAACGCAAATCAACAACCAACCAACCAACCAACAACCAACCAACCAACCAACCAACAACCAACCAACCAACTTTCAACTGTTTTGTGGTCAACCCCTACTCTTCAGCTAAATCGTAACTACTAATATGGCGATTTTGTTCCACTTTTCATTGACTTTTTCAGTAACAGGGCGACCAGAGCGAGCATTTTTGACATCAAAATTCTCGGACTGAAAATGCTTGAACCAACTTTGTGTTACTCTTACTGACATGTCCATAAAAATCACATATTTATTTTGTAAAAAAAACTTTAAAATGTAACGAATTTCTTCATTAAATTGACTCGTTTTGGCGGAAAGAAAATCAACTGAAAAGTGGCGGTAAATTGTTTTTATTTTTTTTTATTATTTCATCTGTATAATGGTATCAAAACCAGCCAGACACAAACAGTACAGCCAAAAAGATTTTACTACCACTTTATACCTATAAAATACGAAAAAACTTTTTTCCCGACCTAACAATATTCGGGAGGCAATTTTAATTTTGTAACAAAATTTAGGAATTATGCCACTTTATATTATACATAGGTATTATAAATTGCTAATCGTGTCTTTTTTATATATGTAACGTGCGTTTTGCTTGTGCAGAATAAACAATTTTTTTTTCTTTCTTTATGCTTGTGTCACCAAGTTATTCTTCAATCTGCGCATCGAATTCTTATCTGTTTTTCACCATAATTTATATAATATATTCCGGAAGGTTTATGTGTATAATATTTTAACATTAAATTTTCATTTTGTGAAGAAATCTTGATGTTCTGTCACGTTGGAAAAGCAGAGTGAAGCAGGGGCAGGTCGCTAGTGCTAATATATTTCTATACTGATATATTTATACTAACTCTTATTACGTTAAACGTTTGGGAAAAGTAGATTTAATAAACTTTATAGTAAGAGCTTTGTTTGGGGTGAATATTGGAATATTAGACAACGGTTTTTTTTGCGACAGCGAGTATCGTAAAAAGTGACAAAGGGAATCAAAATGATGAGCAGTAACATTGTTCTGTTTTCTAATTTTCTAATGACATAAAACTACAATCATCAAATCTGTCTTTCAAGTGAAGTGCACAAGGCATTTTTCTTATGAAGAGTTTCCCTTTGATTGTTCATCTATGCTATTTATTCCTACTGATCGCGACGATAGATCGTAGTGGAGCAAAATGAAAGAGATAGTGGATTGTAACATATGTAATTAGAAAATATTAAATTACAAAGGTCAAAGGTTGGTTTAAATGTAAACAATAATATTATATATGAACGTTTATAAAACGCGCACTTCACAGCCGTGCTTGGTGCAGCAGCTGACTGATGAAGTGCGGGGGCCGTCGACCAGCTGACACCCCGCTGTCCCCGCACCCCCCTGGCGCCAGCGTGTGGCGATGTTGACAGGAGCGGCTCAACACCTACCAATAACAAAGCTGAAGAGTTTTTTGTGGGTTTTAACGGCTAATCTCTGGAACTAACAGTCGGATATACATAAAAAATCTGTTTTCATTTGATAGCCCCATTTTTGAGAAAGATTATTCAGAAGAAAAAATATTCAGAGAGAACACGAAAACAAAGTAAAGGGTAGGCGGGCGATGCGACGCGATGCGGCGGGTCGGGGACCGCGGGAGTTTTATAAAAATGTGGTTGTTTTTTTTAACAAATTATGTGTTTTACGACTTCCACGCGAACGGAGTCGCGGGCAGAACAGCTAGTCATTGATAATGTTATTTTCAGGTATCTACTTGTTTTACAGTAGACGTTTCAGAGGCTGATTAAATATTACACACCGCCCTAGCCCGTTCTTCTCCGTATGAACCTACTGCGCTTTGGAATGGGTAAATCATCAAATTCATCTTTCTTCCTGGCCGACCCCTTGACAATTCAAAAGTGCCTGTAATTGTTTTATCCTAAACGCAAAAGTTTGTGAGGATGGAGGAATGGAAGGATGTTTGTTACTCTTTCACGTAAAAACTACTGAACGGATTTTAATGAAATTTAGCACACGGATAGTTTATAACCAAGATTAACACATAGGTTACTTTTTATCCTAATATTCCCACGGGATCGAAACTTATGTGGGTGAAACCACGGGCTGCTGCTATTTTAAAATAAATGCTTTGAGTTTGAAACACAGTAAAATCGGGATATTGATAAAATGGAAATACCTTACTGTAGACTGTTTTTGCCGCAGAATTTTCAAAATACCTAAATCATCTGAGTACACAAGTATTGTTATCCTGTAGCCTAATTATTTTCAGTAAACTGTTTTGAACCGAAATTCTATGAAATTAAAGGCTCATTTTAATTCCTTAACATTTCTAGTCAAGTTTGCAAGTTTATGTATAGCTGCTGCTATACATAACTAAGCATATTTACTTATGTATTTGTGGTCCTAATAAAACTGTTTGCTTCTTGGAATAACAAAAGACAGAATTTTCTTAGTTAATACTAAGAAAATTTTGTCTTTTGTTTTTGTCGGGCGGCAAGATGGGCAGACGACATTTTTACCGTCGTCGGTAGAACCACGATGAGGCTGGCCCAAGAGCGTGGGGATTGGCACATGAAAAAAGAGGCCTGGCCTGGGTGAAGTTGAGCTGCGGATGGATGGATGGAAGCCATCTTTCGATATCTTAGTTTCAGAGCCATTATTAAGCGATAGTTTAGTAATGTTGTTTATAGTAAAGTTACTGAAATTTTAAATAAATAGGCCGGTGACATTTTCAGCGGTTTCTTATGTCAGAAGAAATAGAAACAAGCTGTAGGTAAATACGAAATGCAGTAGCTATACACCCGCCTAAAACGTTCCCACTGCTGGGCACTAATGAATACATAGGCCTAATTTCTGTGAGAGGGAGTGGGCCATAATGCACCACACAGGCCCAGTACGCGTTGGTGGATGTCACATGTGTTCGATTTTTTGGCTATAGGTCAATCCAGATTCGAAACGATGTTTTTCTTCACCGTTTTGAGAGCAGCGGTGATGAAATAATGTGAAATACAGAGAGTAAAGTGCTCGCCTGTGTTTGACCTCACGACTCATAAGAAGGGGCTGTTACCACTGGGCCACCACTGCTCCTGGAAGGGAGTATTATAATCAGTGGTCGGAGTAGGTAGAGCTGTTTTTTCTACTTGCGACATGCGGACATAACATGGATATGCCAAATATTTCCCGGAATCCCGGGAATTCTCGGAATTAAAAAAAACATTGTTTAAGTAGTTTTTATAGGAATAGGTAGAGGTATTTTTGTTATTTGCTACATGCGGACATAACATAGATATGCCAAGTATTTCCGAAAATCCGGGGAATTCTGGAAATTAAAAAAAAAAACAACTATTTAAGTAGTTTCTTTTGTTAGTGCTTAATTGGAACGTTATATTTAAATGGATAATCCACTTTTATTAGTTTACTATCATAAATTGAAGACATAGAATATAAATAAAATGCGATGATCGAGTCAGATATATAATTTAACTTTCAAAACCCATATTAACTCACTTAAATCAATCGACAATTTCAAAATCCCGGGATTTCAGACGCATATGCATGTTAACATCAATGTTTGCGGTCATTCACCCCAAACAGCTCTACCTACTCCGACCACTGGTTATAATAATAATTTAGAGCAAGTGATAAACAATCCGGTTAGTTTTTACAACTTAAGTTTTTTAATTGTGTTAAGTTATACATACTATTGTAAAGTTTTAACAAAATATAATTCGGTTGCGAAATCGTTCCAGTTACACAAATCTCGCGACCTGCCATCAGAACGAAAAAAAAAACTATATAAAGTTTTCAGAACGCTAACTTATTACGTCACGTCCTTACTTAAAACGAGCCATTACTCCAAGTGAGAAGTCTTTAAAATTTAATTTTCAAAATGTTTACTGTGAAATAATTTTATTACCGCAGACGGCAGCTTTTGGTGATTATAATGACAAATGCTTTACAAAGGCGGCCTGCTTTCTCCAAGTAACAATTTTTGAATAAATAACTCCTGAAACGCTTCGTTTGCACGACAAAATTATTTATGCTCTTTCAACAATAGACGGACTATTTCTCAGGGCTGCTATTTAATTTTGTCCCGATCTGTACCAAATTCAGTTGTGGATAAGTTAATTTTGCATCAAGATCCAGCAGTTCATGAAACGCCTTTCCAAGCGCTTCTTTGATACTGCTATAAAGCACCCCAATCACCTGATTGCGGCGGCCGCCTGATGCACTCCCTCCCGCATAAGTAGGATTCACCGACCAAGGCATACCCTCACCATCCCTGACGACGCCACGACCCTCTACAGGAGAGTAGTAAGGCCACCAGTATTCTCAAAAAATACAAGTCTTGACAGCCGTCTTTCCGTCCTCGCCGTCGAGGCCCGTCGTGACCCCCCATACTATGTCCGCCCCGACGCTTGCTCGAGCCAGCCCGCCCCGCAGAGCCTGTAGTTTTAAATTCGTCCCAGAATAATTCCGATCCAGCCTGTCCCTCGCTGCCCTCTCCCAGCGATGCCCTAAGCCGAGATCCGTACCCCACAGGGGGTGTCCTTAGCGTGTTGTCGTTTAGTTTTAAGTTTTTTTTTAAGCTCTGGCTGAAGGCTTTAATTTATTGAGGCATCCACAGGCAAGCCCGGTTAAGCAGACGACAACCTCATAGGTTGAACTGCGAGATGACATTAAAAAAAAAGGCGTTCTGTGACTTTTGCCTAATCCTCATGCGAAGGAGTGATTTAATGAATTAATGTAATGAACTTGATACTAAAAGTAAACATTTTTTTGCCTCGAACAGTTGCAGACAACTTTTCTTTTTTTTCTGCAGGTTGCATCTTTAGTAGTTCTTTCTGGCCGCCGCTTTGCCAGTGAGTAAGCTAAAAACTTTTCCTTGCTCTTTCCCTTTTTCTTCGACTCGGCTGTTTATCGTGACTTTCGGGATTATATAGCCTTAAAAAACACATGTTTGAAGAAGGTGGTTCTATTGATTTTGGTCTCAAAATTGAATAAATTTTGTAATAATGATTTGTTAACGAACTTCTAATCTCTCTCTTCGAATCTCTAATAATTCTTATTTTGCACTCCTCAAAATACTATTGAACACTTTAATAAAATGGTAGGCCTCTTTTTGTGAACCTCATATAATTTATAATTATTATTTTAGGTCCTAAAAATACTAAATAACTGCGACCAACTTGGAAATTGCGCTCGCCAGCCGCTACCGCGGCACCCTCTCATGGCTAGCGCGCGGTTGGTCACTTCTTTAAAAAAAATAAAAAATATATTATATACTGACCTGTAAATTGCAATGAACGTAATAAAATTTCAATTTCGCAGACTACCCTGACGCTATCGCCATACGTATTGGTACCCATTTTGCTTAAAAATAAATTTCTCTGACTAAACTTACGTATCGACTATCCGTCTAAGTCCTGCAGTATAATAGTAATTTTCCAACATTATCCATAATATTCAAAGTATCACGAATTTAAACTTCAGTTACACAGGCGTTCGTTCGCTTAACTTACAAGTTACAACAAAGTTGTTTCGCTCTCACTCTACCTGTTGTTCTGTGGTGATCTTCAACTTTGTAATAGTATTTACAATTAGTGTTAGAAACGTTTCAAGTTTAGCACTGACCGTGTTGATACTGTCGCCCTTTAGGTTTACTTAAACAACATGCAAGTTGCGAACGGTTATTTTGAGGTTTGTTTTTGTGTGAAGACAACAGTAATGCATATTTTTGGTTAGACGCAAGGGTTAGAGGCATTGCTCACGTTATGCCTCTTTTGATAGTGTGATTCTTAACTAACATAAGCCGCGGTTGCTATTCGGGCACTGAGTGTGTGTCTGATAAGAGGCATAAAGTATGAATGCCAAGGGAGAGAAAAGCACGCGCGCCGAAAAAAATTGTACTCATGTGAACGCGTCATAAAAAAAACTGACATGTTACTAGAATCAATCATTCGATGTCGTATGTCACATCATTCAGTAACCCGTCCTAGTTCCAAGTGATAGATCTCGGCCAACTCTCTCTTACTAAGAGGAGACATTTCGTCGTTGCCAAATGAAAACCTTGCATGTTTTCCTTTGGTGGTTTTTCTTTTATCTTCGCAAACGATAGACATTTGGTTCCTCTATATTTTCCAAATACTCTGATGTGCATAATATCATGTTTAATTTGAATTTGGTTTAACACCCTTCCATACATATTTAATCCGTAGTGTTTTTTTTTTTTTCTATTTTCTCAAAGGTATCATCTGTACACATACAAGGTCTTGATTTGGCAACGACGATTTGTAATGTAATGCTACAGCAAGTTTTAGAGTTTTCATTGTAAGCACACACATAGAAAATAACTACATCAAATTAAAGTAGTCACGCTGTTTAAACCTGGAGGCTTGGAGCTGTGCTGCTGGAGAGTTTGTTGCGCCAATTCTTCTTCCCAGCTTGAGCACTATAGGGACTGCCTCATAATTATAATATATTATAATTTTCCCGTTCAATAATTGGTGATTCTTGGCCTAGTTTTTAATAAATGTCTTTTGGTTTCGATTTGAAAGTAAATAAAATTAATTTAAATAAAATAAATATACTATTATTATCGCGTATCGGAAGACCTAAAGAAGGTGGCTGGGGTAGACTGGATGCGGAAGACGGAGCACAGGGTGTTGTGGCGCAGTCTGGAAGGGGCCTATGTCCAGCAGTGGACTGCGATAGGCTGAGTTGATTGATTGACTATTATTTATACTTTCGAAGAAAAAATTACCGTTAACCGTGCAGTGAGTGAATATTGTATGCCTTTTAAACGACTTTTTTTTTAATGGGTATTAAAAAGACGGGTAATAAATTTAACAACTACTAACTACTTACTATCATTTTTTATTTGTTCATTTTTACTCACACTTTTACATGAGCGTTAACATTTTAATGATTACTTACTTAAAAGATGACTTACGACTTACAGTACTTACTTAGGTATTTAAACTTTATATTGATAATAACCGGAAGTCCCTTCAATAATTTAATTAATTCTACCAAGGTTTGGAGATTCGATTTCATCTGTAATTTCGGGAAACTTGAGATTGTAAGAATAACATTGAGTGTGCTGAGAGGTTGGTTGATAAAACAACACTGTTTTATCAACCCATCTCTCAGACAACTCGTTGTCACACGACAACGAGTTGTCTTTCTATCGATACACTATTCAATTTCCATCACAATTACTTACTCACTTTTATGAGAAATAACTAAGGAAGAATAGAAAAAGGAATGAAATAAAATAAGTTTATTTGCGATAAATATGAGGCAGGAACTGCAATTGGAATTTAAATAACTAAAAGCCTTTATATGGTAATTATACCTCTTATCATATGAACCACTTTGACCACACCAAAGGCGCGAAAAAAATCTGCTGTTTCCTATAATATTACGTCGAGTTATGTAAATATATATGGATCAGCTCATTTTTTTTCTCAATTTCAGGTTTGGTCCCATTCTAAAAGTTGTTTATTATGATGGTTAGGTACAACGACCCCTTAAGAGATTTTCCGATATATTAGTTTCACTTTGTATAGAAAAATCTACTTACACGTACCTCGTTTAGATCAAATAAATTATTAATTCTTTGGTTGAATAAACAATTTCAATTATATAATCGCCAATGTTTCGTAAACAGTGCGTAAGTAAAACCAAACACGTGCAATATTTGCACCCTATCCATACAGCGCTGCAGCATGAAATGGTTTGTGTAAACCTCGTTGTAAAGCACATAAATAGTGGAGGCTCTTAACATTTTCCATTTACTTTATTGCAGTAGAACTTTTCCCTGACATCGCTGTGGACATAAAACTGTGGGTGGTCCTAAATAATAAGTTAGGTATTTTAGCTTCGGGCTTGAGCTTAACTCATTGTCAGTGAAAATGACAGTGAGTTGCGGACACCAGCCCGTGTTACCTATTACCTAAGGCTCATCGTCCATAATGCTAATCAAAAGTTTTGAAACGTTATACAAACTGCGTGAGAAAACTGCAGCAGTCGACAATAGTCAATGTCAGTTGTAGAATCGTCGATGAATGCCGTCGACAACGTACCACTCATGTCGATCATCGTGCTCGTATCGTAATATACGAGCGACACGTTGTCGACGGCAGACTGACGTGTCGACGACTGCAGGTACTTCTGTCGTTGACGCGTGCCGCTCGTGTTTAAGAACACTAAAGCGTTATTAACTCGTTTCGGATTGGTTGAATCTTGTGCCTTACAAGGATGGACCTAAATATTTAGAACTAAAAAAATGCAAGAAACTGAATGCCAATTCCCGTAATTAAAAGCGAGACAGTCACCCGAAACGCCCGCCCTTCAACAGTTACTAGTGCTTTCGCTGGGAAGAAGAAGTAGAAGTCCTGAATTAATATCCATCGTGATGTTCAACATGTTCGTATGACGAAAAACCACACATAGCTTATTATTCGGATTCCTACAGAGATTTATTTATTTAAACTTTTCGCACACAAAAAGGTATAAAGGCGGACTTAATGCCTTAGGCATTCTCTACCAGTCAACCAAGGGTGGTGAAGAGATTAGGTATTAGGGAAAAGGCAATGACAGCTATTGACATGCTAAAAAGCGACACATATAGTACTATCCATTTTTAAGTGCGGTTTGTTATTCAAATTCTAATCATCATTGAACTTCATTTGAAGTTTCCACCAGCAACTATATATTAGTACTAAAACGTTAAGATCATCTTTCACCGTCATCAAATTACAACTCGAGAGCCAATCAATTTTACGACCGCTCATTAATACTTAGTTCCAATTTCGTACTGCAGCTAAAACCGTTTTAAAATGTCCATATAACACTTAGTAGAATTAAATGTGTCTACAAAATTCAATTTGGATGAATTTTACAGTCGTCTTAAATTCTGAGGGATGATAAAAGATTCCCTTACAATTATTTTTAAGGAGGCTTTTTGCCGTAATTACGGTCGTTTTCCTACTGTTTCCCGGAAAATATCTTTTTGGTGTTCTTAATCTTTTTTACCCCGTTTTATCTTCACAAGTAATCTTGTCATTTATCCTTGTGAAGGATAAAAATATTAAATTGATTGGTTAATATAGTTAATTAATCGGTTTCGTAGTCTTTTTTCATATTTTTTTGGGAATCAAAATAAATATATAGCCCGAATATTTTGATTTGGTATGAAAAATAATGTTTTTATAGAAATAGATATATTATTTTTTACTAGATTCTGTAGACTGTTGGTTTTTTTCATTTTTTTTTTCATTGCCTATAACGTAGAATTATTTCCTGTAATGCATTTCTGTATGGAATAGGTACAGACAAAAATCTCACATACATAAAACTCGAAACTGAAAGCTATACCTAAAAATTTTTTCCGTACGGGAAACAAGCCCACGACCCGTAGAACAGCAGCCAATTACTGAACCACAACGACAACAAAACTTTTACTGAAAATCGTTCGAATAATTTTGGTTCAACCAGCTTTCCCTAACTCAGCTAATCAGACTTAAAAGTCAGAACAAACAAGGTTTCATGACATCATTCATCTAACTTGTAAAGAAGCAATCTTTTGTTGGGACTTTTAGCCCTACCGTAATTGCTTTAAGTTGGTTGTAGATTAAAATATGATAAAGCTGTCGTGAAAAACAACAGCACAGATTCATACTTGGGAAAGTATTTTTTTTTCTTTATTTTTTTCAAAAACTGCTCCACACTAGGAATTTGTCCTGTATTGTGGGTGCGTTTACAAACATTTAAACTCACACACACAAACAGCCAGACCCGGAACAACTACTTTTAGTTCATACAAATATTTTTTCCGTGCGGGAATCGAACCTGCGACACGCAGCGCAGCAGTCAATCGCTTAACCACTGCGCCAACCGTGCCGTCGAATAATGCCAAAGTATATACAAAATACATATATATGTATTTTTTGTAGTTTTTGTTGTATGTAGAGTAAAAAGCTATCAGTGCGTCACGATAGGGATTCGAAAAAAAAAAAATTAAGGATAGCAGAGTACTGTAGCATTCATTTGTAAAAACCACTATTCATCTCCATTCATTACGACAAGTATTGTGAATATAGTTCTGTCGGGTTTGACTTCACAAACTGACATGTTTGTATCATGCAACATCCGCGAGTCCGCTATAAGTAAATGGCACAAATACGAGACAAACATTGATATAATATACTAGCGACCCGCCCCGGCTTCGCACGGGTGCAATGGAGAAACACTGATAATTTTAGAGCCATTATTTCTCGTAAAAAGTATAGGATGTTAATGTTAAATGGTTATTGTGGGTTATCCCTAAGAGATAGATATCTACCATCGCGGAATTTTTTGTAGACCTTTTTAAGGTGTACAATACTGTAGTACATTATTTTGATCTATCTCGACGGGTTCAGCCAGCGTTTACAATGTAATCGCAAAAAAATGTGTTTATTTACGACATCACATTAGAAACCTCTAAAATTATCAGTGTTTCTCTACTATATTATGCATGTATTATACATATAAACCTTCCTCTTGAATCACTCTATCTATAAAAAAAAAACCTCATCAAAATCCGTTGCGTAGTTTTAAAGATCTAAGCATATATAGGGACAGACAGACAGGGAAGCGACTTTGTTTTATACTATGTAGTGATTTATATTTAGAATAAGAAATAATAGATGGAGTCGGTTTAGCTGACAAGCAAAATCATATGATAGAGAAATATAAAAAAAAAATGTATTAAACGTAGAACAGTTTATAGGAATAATTATGAAAGTTATTCAACAAATCTTCATTAAATTTATTCATGATGGTGCCGTGACCTCGCTTAAAGCTTCCAGCAGTGCGATTCTGTAACCATCTCACCGTGAAAATTTAGGTGAAATGAGCGTGGAGTGAGCTGTCAGTGTCATCCCACCTGATACTAGGGATTGACCAAGAAATCATTTACAATCATAATCGAGATTTTAAGAATATTTTTTTATGCTAATTCTATTGATCATTTTATATAATTTCAAAGCTAGTAGAATAGAATAGAATATTTGCTCAGAATGTAGGTATTACAATAAGGTGGTTACAATAATATTAAAGAATCCTTGAACATTCCACCAGTTTAGCATGCAAAAATTGATGCAGATGTGAATCGGGTCTATAGTCCAGGAAAAAAAAGAAAAAAATACAACACTGAGACTGATTAAGTTTCTGTTTTGCTACTTTATTTAAAAAAACCCACAAAATAGTAGATTTGATAACAAAAAACTAGCTTTGAAATCATATATAAAAAATATTATTAAAATCTCGCATCAGTGAGATGACACTCACAGCCCACTCCACACAAGTTTTTACGGTGAAATTTTTACAGAATCTATGTTAAAATAAATTGAATGAATTATAAAATGGACTTTTTTCTGAAATTGTAGGACAGCTATGATAATTAGCAAAATAAATACGATATTAACCGCAAACTAACACTTCACACTCTCACTAATAACAGAAAACAACTCGCAACTCGTTAGAATAAAACCCTTATCTAATACCAAAACTTAGTCTTGTATCTAAACTATTTTACATAAAAAACCTCAACGGTATTATTCTTAGAGCAGGAAACTAATAAAATGCTTGCGCGGCAAGCTTCGAATATCTGACGGCATTATGCAACATGCATTCATTTTGTACTAACGCAAATACATGCGGGGCAAACAAGTTCTTGACACTACGGCACTAGTGAGAGAATATTAGTATTACTGAGTGTTTAGAATACGGGCACTGTTTCGTATTTGTTTATTTACATATTTATTTAGGATTTCTGTAAGTGGAAGCGCCGGGACAAGACGCCCTAAGCGGGCATATACACTAGAAGTAAAATCAAAGACTCTTTGGTCTGAAATAAAAGTTTTCTATTCTATTCTATAGTAACCTTATTGGTGGTGATGTTCTTGAGTAAGGTCAGATGCGACTACGCACCTGACTCTTCTGAAGACACGCACCCGTTTTGCGAGTGCTAACTCGCAATTGGCCAGCGTGTCTGACCAGATGTATGAAAACCGAGGCTGAAGGAGTATGTTAGAATCGTAGCAGGTGGCTTACTTTAGTTTCTGCCTACCCCTATGGAAGAACGCGTGAGTTTTTGCATGAATGTATGTATTTAGGATCTTCAACAAAAGATAGACACAATACAGGATACATTAATAAAAGGCAACATCAGGTATTAAGTACAAACTACTACAATCTCTCAAATTTCTTCAATAGATTTTCAACTTTATCGCTGAAATAATAATATAAGGTTCAAAGTTGATTGAGAAAATTTGATGGTTTCGGGTAGCTTGTTGTGCTGGCGTCTGTATACAGGTGTTCACTTAAACGAGACCACAGCATCCTACTTCCCACTACATATATGATAATTATTATAAATGTGGAAGTTTGTATGTTTATATGTTTCTTATTCAATCACGCAAAAACGGCTGAACGGATTTTGAATGTAATAGGACACTTTTTATCCTGGTAGTACATTCCCGTGGGATAATTTCCGACCTCCACGCGGGTGAAAGCCGCGTGCAAAAGCTATTGCGCAATAAATTTAAGAACCAAACTAACAATAGCAGATTGTTATACAAGGGTCGAAAGGAATCAATTTCCATCGAGGTATTTAAATGCCCGAGCGTAATATAAGGAAAGTAAAAAATAGTAGTTTTTCTAAAATATTTCTTAATATTTGTTGATAATAACACTCCGTATTTCTTGACGAATACAATCGATCAGTTCACTTTTTGAGCATCCTGAATTTCAATGCTCAAAAAGTGAACTGATCGATTGTATTCGTCAAGAAATACGGAGTGTCCTGTCGTTGGAAATATCAGCCAACATCAAAAAAAGTTTCACTAATGAACTGGGTGATATTAAATCATTGTTCCAAGAACTTCAGCAGTCAGTCGACTTTATGAGCGAAGGGTTTGATAGAATGAAAGCCGAACTTGAGATCTGTAGGAACGGCAATAAAATTCTTCACAAGGAGAACGATTCTCTCAGACACACTGTCTCTGAACTTTCATCAAGAGTAAACTTGATTGAACAGCATGCACGTCAACAGAATTTAGAAATCAACGGCATACCGGAAAGCAAAGCAGAAAATCTGGTTAAGACTATTCAGCAAATTGGAAATGTAGTCTCTTGTCCCGTCAAAGAAGACGACATCCTGTCCGTAGTACGGGTAAGGAAACTGGACCCAGAAAGCAATAACCCCAGAGCTGTAGTTGTCAAGTTGCGCAGCATGCTCCTGAGGGATACCATTCTAACCTCAGTAATGAATTATAACAAAGCACACCCCGACAAAAAACTTAACTCGCAACACCTTGGGTACGCCAACTTAGTTAAGCCTGTCTTCGTATCCGAGCACCTGTCACCCCTAAACAAAAAAATTCATGCGGCTGCCAGAAAAGTTGCGAAAGAAAAAGGATACAAATATGTTTGGGTTCGAGATGGCAAAATCTTGATAAGGAAGGAGGACGGACAACAAGCTAAGCAAATAAAAAGCCTAGAGGCTGTCTCTTTACTATAAAGGGATCAAAGACGCACAAAACCCGTGATCTTGCTTTCACAATTCACCATCTACTATCAAAACTTCAGAGGTCTTAAGACTAAATTAAATAATCTCCAGCTAGCCGCACAACTTAATAGCTATGAAGTGATTATTGGAACAGAGACATGGCTTGATGACAGCGTGAGTGATGGCGAATTGTTTGACTCCCGATACATCGTTTATCGTAGAGACAGAGCTTCTACTTCTCTTGGCAGCAAAAAAGGCGGAGGTGTACTGATCGCTGTTTCTAGGGCGATAGACTCATCACGGGTAGCAAAATGGGAATCTGATGCTGAGGATCTGTGGGTCAAACTCAAAACCCATGGCAGAAGGGGCGATCTATACATCTGTGCGGCCTATTTGCCACCACCTGTGCAACTTGGCCCTCTTGATTCGATCCTGGACAACGTGGATGCAATGATTGAGTCAACGGGAGGAGATGTAATAATAGCTGGGGACTTCAATCTCGGTTTTATCGACTGGAGCACGGATAATTCTCTCTCCAACTCACCGTGTACAACTGCTAGAAACTTTGCGAACAGGTTGGGCTACTCACTGGTTGATTTCATGTCGTCAAATAGCATTAAGCAAATTAACACTGTTAAGAACTGTTACAACAGAACTTTAGACCTTATTTTATGTAACTTCCACGGTGGATCTGTCAGTGAATGTAAAAATCCAATGTCACTTGTCGATGTTCATCACCCTCCTCTTGATATCACCATTAAAAATATTTCACCCGCAATATTAAAAAGTAAGGGTTCCCTCAAATATAACTTCTGGAAAGCCAACTATGAACTCGTAAATGAAAGGTTGAGGAGCATCGATTGGGCGCGTTTGTTTTCGGATCTGGCAGATGTGGACTTAATGGTAGACGCGTTTTACGAACAATTGAATCGAATAGTGGATGAATGTGTTCCTAGACATAATGGACGCAATAATAAATTTCCTATATGGTTCTCGAAATGTTTGATCAGACTCCTCAACGAAAAGGAAAAATTGAGACTTCGTTTCAAAAAATACAAAAATCCTAGGGACAATTATGAATACCGTATATTGGAGGGACGTTCTAAAATCATGATCAAAACTTGCTACAGCACGTACGTCAATAAAACTGAAGATAACATCAGACTGAATCCGAAGGCATTTTGGTCATTCGTTAAGGCCAAAAAAGCCAAGTCTAATGACATCCCATCTGAGATGTATTGGAACGGGAAAGTGGCAACTTCTGGAGAAGAAGTGAGTAAACTGTTTGCCTCACATTTTTCTGCCACCTTTGCATCTCCAGCCGGTACAGTTGCGGTACAAACAAAGTCAAAAGAGTACCCTCAGCTTGCGCTAGGAATCCATTATTTCACAGAGCGAGACGTACTCAAAGGTTTAAAAAAATTAAATATCTGCAAAGGTCCAGGGCCTGATGGCCTACCGCCGAATTTCATAAGGCAATGTGCCAAATATTTATCGTTACCGCTCAAACTTATTTTTAATAGATCCCTTATGTCTTCTAAGTTTCCCAAGCAGTGGAAAATCGCACATGTAGTTCCGATATTTAAAAAAGGGGAGCCTAATGATGTTAAGAACTATCGGCCCATATCTCTTCTTTCAATTTTCTCGAAACTGTTCGAATCATTAGTTTGTCCTGTATTAACTTCGCTCATTAAAACTCAATTGGCTACACAACAGCACGGTTTCTGTAACAATAAATCCACTGCCACCAACTTAATTCACTACATTAATGATATCAGCAGATCCGTAGACTCCGGTGTGCAAGTGGACTCAATTTACACTGACTTCAGTAGTGCCTTCGACAAAGTAAATCACGAGCTTCTACTTCAAAAACTTGAGAACTTCGGTATGCATGGCCATCTGCTACGCTGGTTTGACTCATATCTTTCAGAACGACAACAGAGAGTTATTATAAAAGGTTATCAGTCGCCACTTTATTTCTCAACGTCTGGGGTGCCACAAGGATCGCATCTTGGTCCTGTTCTTTTCCTTGTTTTTGTGAACGACATCATACACTCCATTAAAAACTCAAAATGCTCTATGTTTGCGGATGATCTAAAACTATACAAGGAAATTCAATCAAGTACTGACATTGCTTTGCTTCAGAAGGACTTGGACGCAATTCGCGAGTGGTGTCAAAGTAACAAGATGACTCTCAATGCCGTGAAGTGTTATCATATAACATTTACACGAAAAAAGTTGACTCATCCTTCAGCATATCACTTAAATGGCATAACTCTTCAAAAAGTCAATACCATTCGCGATTTGGGAGTCCAACTTGATAGTAAACTATCCTTCATAAATCACGTTGACACTATTGTCGCCAAAGCAAATAAAGTGTCGGGATTTGTGAAAAGAACTTGCAAGGAATTCCGGTCATGTGACACACTCAAGGTTCTCTATAACTCTCTGGTGAGAAGTATACTGGAATATGCATCTCCTGTATGGAATCCCGCGTATCGTGTCCACATAGACAGAATAGAACGTATTCAAAAAAAGTTTACGAGATATCTCCGCTTCAGATCACAGACTTGTGATCGCGAAGCTGATTATCCTCAAAGGCTCTGTCATTTCAGGATGGGCTCCTTAGAGCAACGAAGAAGCTGCTCAGACTTAATTTTCCTTTATAAGACCCTCCACAATTTGGCGAATGTACCGGAGTTGGTTTCGGAGATCAGTCTAAATGTGCCCCGCCGTACCTCATACAGATCCAATTTTAAAACTGAAACATTTAAAATGCCAAAAAATAGAACTAATCTTGGTCGTTCAGCTCCTTTATACCGGTTTTTGTCTAGCTACAATAAGCTGAGCACGCGCACTAACAACTTGGACATATTCTCGAATAGTCTGAATGAATTCAGACGAAACATCCTCAGTCCTCGATCAACTTGTTAGTTGATTCCCTTGTTAGTTGATTCCCTTTTACAAAAAGGTAATTTGTGTGACTTCATTTAATGCATTTATACTGTACAACTTAATTTAAATTTTTAACTCAATCAATTTTATTCTTCCAATTTTAATTGTAATTAATGTAATGTCCTAATTTATCTGTTATTTTTGTAGTTTTAATTTATAATTGTTTGTCTATTCTAACTCAATCGATGTTTCTAATTTTTTTGAATTATACTGTATTTTAGTTTAATTTAACTACTTGATATTTTAATATACTTAATTTATTTTTTTAACTCAAACTTTAATCTATTTTATTCTATCAATTCTAATTGTAATTAATGTATTATGTCCTAATTTATTTGTTATTTTTGTAGTTTTACTTTATAATTGTTTCTCTATTGCAATTTAATCGATGTTTTTAATTTTTTTTTGTTAATTATTCTGTATTTTAGTTCAATTTTTGCTACTCGACATTTTAAATTTAATTTTGATTTACTAAATTACTAAATTATTAATTTTGTTATCATACATTTCCATTTAATTTTTTTAGTAACGATTATACAAGTGCTGTGCACACCTATAAGTGACGAATTCACCACAACGTGTTTAAATAGAATAATTATATCTAATGTAATGAGTTAGTGAATAAGTCGTTGGTGTGTCAATAAATAAATAAATAAATAAATAAATAAATAATAATAAAATGAATAGTACCTAATTAATAGTCTTTTTTATATTTTAAATATGGAACACACCGCGTCAATTCCGCGGGCCGTCCGGCTTAATAGGTACTTTTTTTTTAATTCACACTGGTTGTTTATACACTCTCAAGACCGTAGCATTTTTCTTAATTATTTAAAAAAAATCGTAGCTGACTGCCTAAACAAATTTAGTTATATTTTTATAATGGGCTTCAGTGAACAAAATACCATGATACAAGCTTTTCTTTTTTTGGTTTAAGCTGCTCGTTGAATGTCAGTCAGATCGTTAGCTACCAAGAAATCTTTTAACTCTAAATTGTGGACATTTGGCAGGATAGCGTTGTATCTTTTGATGCAAACTATAACATTTCGCCAGTCCATCACTCGCCTGTAAAGGGTTACTTGAAAATCAGCGTCTGACGGCATCTGTCTGGCATAAGTGCTGTAATGAACCTATTTGGCGTGGCCTCGAGGCACATAATCCAATATTCATATTTAGTTTCTTTTGTAATTTTGTTGATATGTGTTCCTTGGATATCTACAGTACTGTGCTAAATATACATTTTCTTTCATTATTATAAACGTAAAACTATCTTTTATATCAAAGTGTGACTCTAATATCCCTCATATTATATTTCTCGATCTTTCAAGCACTTTTATGTGCCGTGCTAATGGCACCGAGGGGAGCTTTTCTTTCATGAAGGGAATATTTAAGTATATGGCATGCATCCCATTTATGTGTAGTGACGATGTCATATATGTATAAGCCTTACGGCGATCCCCATCATATTAAAGTAGGGAGACGTTTTTTATTGCACCAGGCATTAGGACATATTGGTTTTCACGGGGCAAGTTTTTTTTTTATCAGTCATATGTCATAAAAATAAGTAACCTAAGATACAAATAAATGATTTTAATGTATTGTATAAATACAAATACAAATAAATTTATACATAACATAAACGTGCCCAGAAGACTGGCAGCATTGCCTCGTTGAATGTCAAAAAAAATTTGGCCCTCCCTTACAAAACTGACTACCAGCTGATTGATTTACTATGGGAGAGCCAAATTTTTTTTTCATATTTCGACCTATGTTCTTTGGGGAAATTTGTTGAGTTTCATGAGCACATTCACCTCCTTCAGGGTTGATACCCCCTTTCCGTTACACGCTGTATACAACGTGTAACGTTAAATGCGCAAAACCTGAAGATAGTTTGATCAAAATAACGAGCAGAATTAATTGAACCACTTTTTAATATAGGTCTCATTTTTCATAAAAATCATCATTAAAAACGTTGCCGTGTCTATTTATTAATAGGTCAAGCAAGCCAATGTCAGCGCGGCGCAGCGGACCGGTGACGACTCCTCCCTCGATAAAGCGTCGTCGCAGACGCAAGAAACGATTATAATGGCCAGTAAAACTAAAACAGCACATAAAACTATTTTCTCTTTGAAATAGGTCAAATGAATTAAAAATCAGTTGGGATGTCTGAGGTTTTGCGCAATTAACGTTACACGTTGTATAGATATTATAATTTAAAAATGATATTCGTGTCTTCAACTTTGTTCTTCTAAACAGTTTTCACCGTTATTTAAATAATTTATTTCAGGAGGTTTTTGTGTACACTACATTCATAATAAACTTAGATTTAGGCAAAATCGCGATGTTTTGGCATGTCGTCACATTAGTAAATTGCACCCGTGCGAAGCAGAGGCGGTTCGTATTCTTACCAATATTTGTTTTCTTTCAGTGGAACTTCTGTTATTATATTTTTAGTTTTAATAGTATCTCTCATAGTTGCTCAATGTATTTATAAGCTCGGTTTATTTTGCTGGCGTGGTAAACATAATTTGGTGTTGTTTTCGTTAGTTTATTAGAGGGTGCATGTCTTGACGACGGCTCATTGTTTTGTTGAGAAATTTACGTGAATATGAATATACAGTTACAGCACAAACGGTGTACGTCAACATAGCTGTGGTAGAATGTTAGGCTAAGATTTAGCTTACACGTGCGGGGAAATTTTCCTAAGAGAATTACAATATTGTGAAGGTTCCAGAATTGTTGTAGAACTTGCTTATATATAAGTGAAAATTGTTAAATACAAGCAAGTTTGTCTAGATGTTGTAGAAGAATCATTTGATAATTTCGGAGAAACTGTCAATTGACATAAATAGCTAGAAGGCTTCTAGATATTTATTACGAAACTAGCGACCCGCCCCGGCTTCGCACGGGTGCAATGCTGATCACTACATAGTATAAAACAAAGTCGCTTCCCGCTGTCTGTCTGTCTCTATGTATGCTTAGATCTTGAAAACTACGCTACGGATTTTGATGCGGTTTTTTTTTATAGATAAAGAGTGATTCAAGAGGAAGGTTTATATGTATAATACATGCATGATATAGTAGAGAAACACTGATAATTTTAGAGCCATTATTTCTCGTAAAAAGTTAAGGATTAAAAATGGTTATTGTGGGTTATCCCTAAGAGATAGACATATACCATCGCGGACTTTTTTGTAGAACTTTTTAAGGTGTACAATACTGTAGTACATTATTTTGATCTATCTTGAATGGTACAGCCAGCGTTTACAATGTAAGCGCAAAAAAATGTGTTTATTTACGACATCACATTAGAAACCTCTAAAATAATTAGTGTTTCTCTACTATATTATGCATGTATTATACATATAAACCTTCCTGTTGAATCACTTTATCTATTAAAAAAAACCGCATCAAAACCCGTTGCGGAGTTTTAAAGATCTAAGCATATATAGGGACAGACAGACGGAAGCGACTTTGTTTTATACTATGTAGTGATGGTACAGCCAGCGTTTACAATGTAAGCGCAAAAAAATGTGTTTATTTACGACATCACATTAGAAACCTCTAAAATAATTAGTGTTTCTCTACTATATTATGCATGTATTATACATATAAACCTTCCTGTTGAATCACTTTATCTATTAAAAAAAACCGCATCAAAACCCGTTGCGGAGTTTTAAAGATCTAAGCATATATAGGGACAGACAGACGGAAGCGACTTTGTTTTATACTATGTAGTGAAGTGGTCAAGGGAGATGATTTAGCTCAGATTGTTTGTGGCCATACCTTGTTACTTAAGCAAGCTGAACTATAGATATTATTCGATACACACACTCGTGAAAACGTACCTTGTAGAGGAATATAATACGAACCGGTACTTGTGTTATAATTTTATCAAAATACTTTAAAACCTAGGTGGGCCGACCTATAACACAAGAATGCTTAGCAAAATCACCGTTTAATTATCCCATTAGGACTCTCTTCGAGAAGTAGGCTCTAATCTACCACGCGGGCCCAGTGTCGGTTGGCAGATGTCACATGTCCTCGAATTGTTGGTTCTAGGACATGCCGGTTTTCTCACGATGTTTTCCTTCACCGTTTTAAAAAAAAATGGTGATGTAATTATTTATACGAAGTAAACGCGCTTGCCTGGGTTCGAGCCTACGAACTACAACTCGTAAGTCCGGACAATAATCCTTATAAAAAACTAACCAGCAAAGATCCATCTTCATACCACATTCACAAAACAAAACGAAAATATAATGATAATGAATTATACACGAAGCTGCCAGCACCCCCTAAAATAGCTTCATAAGACAAAACTAAACAACGTGGCGCGTACTACGGAATGAAGATAAATTAATTTAACGTCAGCCCTTATTTACATAATGGCATCAAGTATAAGGGAGCTGGAGTGTAGGACTTGGTTATGTACGAGAAGATGTCTTTATTTTAAGAGTTGAGAGTAAGTTGTTTTATATGGTATGAGGTGAAGGGCGAATAAGACGGATCGCTGAATGTTCTCATTTCTATGCTCGAGGTTCCTAATTTAATTTTTAGTATAGTAGTGGGTTTGACTAATATCACCCTGTGAATGACCCGCCACTGATGTCTTAGAGACCCTTTGCGTGTAAAGGAAATGTTAGCGGTAATTACAGCTGGTCTAACCTGTAAAATTTCACCGTGAAAACGTGGTAAGAAAGCTTAAGGTGGGTTGCCTGGTGCTTGCAATTGACACTATTGACAATTCACTTCACCTAAGTTTTCAAGGTGAGAATTTTACAGAATAAAAATAGGTCTGACAGAATTTCCAACGACGTAGGTTGTACGGTTATATCCTAGCATTATGTAATGGTAAGAATAATTGATCATCACTGATTTGTCCTAGCATTACGAATAAAAAAATCCATCATTATTGAGTAATACTACAAATAATTGACGTCCTTTTAAAAATACAGAGAAAAAAGTGTAACCTTTTCAAAGAAAAAATATCTTTAATCCACTTTATTCCTTACAATATGTACACTTTAAAAATATTAACAAAAACTCACAGATGCAGACGACGTAGCACCTGCAAATTGATCAAATCAGGTAGGTGGCTTAGGAAATCCATTGTCAACGTAGTGGTCGAGGTAAGATCCGAAGATCCCAAGTTTACCCATCTCAACGATTAAGTTCAAATCAATTGACACAAAATTGTTCAATAATAAATCCGGTGGCAAGAAGTGTACTCGTTGGGGTAAACGAGTTTAAATAATTAGCAACTCTTCTTGGAAAGCTGGGGTTGTACGGTACCTTTCCGGATTGTCGCTTTTATAGTAGGGTGAACTTTGAGCGCGTGTGAATATTTACAAGAGGTGTGTGGCAGCCATTAAAGAACGATTACTAAAGGCAATTGGAATTTGTTTCGAAGAAAATGGAGGTAAATGGGTTTAATGTTAGTACTTAAGTTAAAAAGGGGGATGATTTATGAGCTGGGTATAATATTATTTTTTTTAACTTTAAACTTTCAGAAATAATTTAAATCAGCTATTTCCTTTCTGGTTTGTGACTGACGTTGAATACAACAATCACTTTTGTCTTTTACAAAAAATATTATTCAGCAAGAAATAAAAACCTATACTTTCCCTTTTTAATTTCTCTTTTCCAGTGTTATTTTTTATTTTCGAATACAAGGCTAATTTGTATCAGTATTACTATTTGCAATCGTTCGATATGCTTTCGTGCAGAAACGAACATAAATCAATGTTATATCAAAGGAACCCTCTAAAAGCTGTTCGCAAATCCCGAAAATTTTGTCAGTTTTAATCAAATGGACAGCCGCTAGGTAACTCAGTATTATTTTTCTTTTTTTTAAATGAATGTCTCATTTTACGATACGAAAACTTGTCGAATGGTTGTCAATAGCTATGCCGCACCCTAATTGCGTAACACACTATTACTCTCAATTTGAATAATTTTGAAGCATATTGCTAATCCATTGCTACATATGTTGGAAAAATGTGTCTGCTCAACGACGTAAATAACGCGATGAATGTTGTTGAACTTTTAAAATAAAATCCATTGCTACTGATAGTGTGTTACGCAATTCCCCTGCTGATCGTGTGTTATAGTAAGTGTCTTATTTGTGCAGAGTAATAATTTATCTTTCTTTTTTTATTTTTTTAAATTCTATCTTACCAGCGAGGCGTAATATCCTCTAGTCTCTAGTTTAGTATTCCTCTATGCTGATGGACGTGACAAACATTCCAAGGCTATGTCTTAGCACACACGTTGTGGAGCCCAGTTTTACTCCAAAATCTGATTGGTGGAGATAAAGTGTAGATTCCTTGGTTCAATATTAAGAGTACTAAGCGTGCTTATGTTTTACTGTTAATCATTTTTCTGAAGCAGAATGAGCAAAACATAACCTGCCTATGATGTTCCCACTACTGGAACACAAGCCTCCTCTCTGTAAGTGCCGTAATAGTCTAAAATTGAATTACACATAATAATCTGAAAACCCTAGCTGAAAAACACGCTGCACCAATATTTAGACACGCTGTCCGGTTGCTCGTGCGGCAGGGTGAATAGAAACTGTTTTTATTTTTGATTATTTTATTTTGATTATATATTTTTGATTTGATTTTAATTTAATTAAATACTAACCCTTAGTTGATAAGTTATTGCTGTACTAACCATTGGACCAGTGTTGTCAAATTAATAAATAAATTATAATTATTATTATTATTATAATCCTCCAGGCTGTTTTTCGGCCATGTCGGCCAATCTCAACGGAGACTGGCCTTCGATGCGGAAAATATTATACTGCAAAGAAAAGAAAGAAAATACATTTATTTAGCACAGACTATAAGATACACAGTACACCTGAGATACGAGTATACATGAGAAAAATAAAACAAATAAAAATCAAATAAAAAAGTGTAAAGTCCGATGTAAGAAATTAAACAGGAAAATGTGCCTCACGGCTGCACCAAAAAGGCCCAGTTCAGCAAAAATGCCAGACAACTTTTCAACTGCACAAGTGATTGCGCAGGCATAGGTGCACACTCTCTTCCCTCACTCTCATAGTCCGATGGTACGGCAAACAATCTGACATGACCGGAGAGAGATCGAGAACGGCTTAACGTGCCTTCCGTGGCACGGTGTGTCACACCGATAACTTCCAAACTTCGGGAAGTTATTGGGTTTTTCCAGTAACAAACATAATACGTCGATCTTTAATGTTATGAAATCGGTA
Organism: Eremobia ochroleuca; assembly: GCA_949629135.1. Lineage (NCBI taxonomy): Eukaryota > Metazoa > Arthropoda > Insecta > Lepidoptera > Noctuidae > Eremobia > Eremobia ochroleuca. Next base: position 2,901,628 of record OX451392.1, read on the forward strand.
GCACTGTGTAAAATTTGTGCTATCAATTCAAACTCAAACTCAAAGCATTTATTTCAAGTAAACCAATTACAGGCACTTTTGAATTGTCAAGGGATCAGTTAGTCATAAAGATGAAGCTAGTTGCCCATTCCAAAGCGAAGTAGGTACATGTGGAGAAGAACGGGCAAGAAAATCCACGGACACTCTTTTAAATCATAAAAATTGTTACAAAATTTTGGTTACATCATTGAAGTTAAAATTATACATGTGAGAACGATGTAGAAAAACGTGCACGTTAAAAGCGTCCGTACTAAAAAGACAAAAACAAAAAAAACAATTCAGAAATGAAAATACTTAGATTAAAATAAAAATAAGCCGTGGCGGCGGCGGCGCCCTTTCACGAACATGACGTATGGATCAGCACCATTTAGCTCAACCACAACAACTCAGTACATTATAGGAGTAGTACTTGCTACCAGCACACATGAACGACCGGACTTATGAATGTAAAGGAAGTATAAGCTGCATTTTAGTACGTTAGAATCGAAGCAAATCACGCTCTTCCTTCACTCTTGCGAAATAGTCAGTACGTTTTTCTCTATTCTTTAATATTTTTTTAAAATTCTATTTTACAGTGATAATTTGATATCTGTTAACTAGAAATTAAATATAGTCTTCTCTGCAATAGTTTACTCCATGCCGCAGCTTCACAAGGTATTCTATGTTCAGACTTGATAAAAGAAAGAATTTGAAACCAGACGAGGAGATATACTATAAATACTTGACTGTACCTCTACCAAACACAAAAAGGTAAAAATTGCAGGTAGTTAATCCTCGCCCTTGACCCAAACGCACTATAAACCAGCTACGTATCACTGATGGCCTGAATGATAAGAATTGAGTGTTGAAAGCAGTAGTTTGGTGAGATTTAATAGATTAGCCAAGCAACCCTCAATAGCTATAGCGGAATACGTAAAAACTTTGGCAGTTCATTGAAAAAAGTTCCGTGACGGCTTTATAGTTTGTGGGAATGAAACTGTGTTTTGTGTTGGTTGTTTATTTGCGAAAAGAAAAGTTTATGAATACGATTGTGACCTTAACGACTCTGCTTTGGCACTATACTTTTAAATCATGGACAGAATTGATCTTGTTCTTTTTTTTACAATATTGGTCGTAGCTTTAAACCCAGACAGGCGCTTTTCTTTGAATAAATTATGTCATCACCATTGCTCTTAAAACGGTGAAGGAAAAAATTGTGAGGAAACCGACATGTCTTAGAACCAAAACTTCGAAAACTGTGACATATTTTACCAACGCGCACTGAGCCCGCCTGGTGGATTACGGCCTACTTCCTCTCACTGAGAAGACGCCTATGTCCCAGCAGCAGGAGCATTATAGGCTGATGTTTCTGCTAAAAGAGTTGAACGATAATGAAGTTAAAAATGTGCGAAAAACAATACAACGTATGGACAGCAGTTTTGCTATTAGTAAAAAATGTGCAAAAAACAACACAACGTATGAACAGCAGTTTTGCTATTAGTAAAAAAATGTGCAAAAAACAACACAATATATGGACAGCAGTTTTGCTATTAGTAAAAAATGTGCGAGAAACAACACAACGTATGGACATCAGTTTTGCTATTAATAAAAAATGTGCGAAAAACAACACAACGTATGAACAGCAGTTTAGCTATTAGTAAAAAAATGTGCGAAAACAACACAACGTATGGACAGCAGTTTTGCTATTAGTAAAAAATGTGCGAAAAAAAACACAACGTATGGACAGCAGTTTTGCTATTAGTAAAAAATGTGCGAAAAACAACACAACGTATGGAGAGCAGTTTTGCTATTAGTAAAAAAAAAAAACAACACAATACAACGTATGGACAGCAGTTTTGCTATTAGTACTGTAAAGTACCTACTGGTTACTTTTAAAGATATGAATGTGTGAGCCATTTAGATATTACAAAAAAAAAATGCGTTTTGATCTCTTTAAAAAAGGAGAAATCATTCAAAACTCCAACCCTAGATTTTGAACTTAAACCTAACAACTAAGCTCTTAAAACTAGATTCTTAAATTAAAACCAAGTCAAAATCAAAATAAAAAGTAATTTATTCAAATTAGGCTGGGAATCAGCACTTTTCGAACGTCAAAATTACATTAGACATTCCCCCAAAACGGAAAAACGGAAACGGACAGTCCGCCCTTTACCACTTCTTAGTGCTTTCACTGGGAAAAAGTAGCGCAACAAACTACCCAGCAGCACAGCTGTCTGTTCAGTTGGATAAAAAAAACAAGTCTACTCCCAATCAACTTAAACTATAAAACATAACAGAAGCTGACAATATTTACTTTGGTAGGATTTCACCACAATAGTGGTTCAACAGGTAGGGTTTAAGCTCACGAGCTTCCAATCGCTGTCACCCCTAGGCAGTGTCGCTTGCAAGTCTGTAAGGCTTATTATTCGTGGTACATCCCGGCTCTGTAAATATTTTGTGCAGTATTTTTTTCTCAGGAAGTGATTCGCGCTTTATTTGTGATAACCAAGTGTGCAAACATGCTATGAATTTGTGCATGCAGACGAGTAGCCTTAGCACATAACACACAAACTTCGGATTTCGCAATTGTCTCGGACGGTATCGAGAGCTCCTGTGCATACACACAAATTCACAGTGTGTTTGTGCACTTGGCAACAAGTGAAGCGAGCGTCGCTTCGTGAGATTACAATTCTTTACTGGGCTGTAGTAAAGTCTTTTTGGAAAAAAAAACGGTCAAGAGCGAGTCGGACTCACGCACCGAGGGTTCAGCACCATAATATTATATTAAATTTTCATTTTTTTTTTTCTGAAAAAGTGTGCTGTTTAGAGACACCTTTTTATTTTTTCTGTAACCTTTACATAAACTTCTAGCACATAGAATAATTTTACATTTTACTCTATGCAAACTTCGAAGATAAGGGGGAACGTTTTTTTTTTTTCATCATAAGTCGAAAACTACGCGGCTTAAAAAAAATGTTTGAGTATGTGCAAACAGCACTCTTTCATATGATACACCACATGCCCTAGTAGCCCCACTTCGAATTTTTAAGACCCCTTTCAGTCTCTGTTGCAAAAATATATAATATATGTATGTATATTTTTATTTCGTTTTTATTAACAAAATAGTTGGGCAAACGTCATCTAAAATGATTCCAAATTTCAAGTTCATGGTTTTAGTTCTTGAGATATCCAACTGTGATAGATGGACAGACATACTAAGTTGCACCATAATAGTTTCCTTTTTACCATTTTCTTACGGAACCCTAAAAATAATTAAATTAAATTTCATGTCGTGTTTATGCTCTGTCATGTCAGTGATCCAATAAAAACATTATAGGAACAATGTTGTATTCATAATCATAATAAAATATACTTAAATGAAAGCTACTCCCTCTTTTAATAGAAACAAAGGACTTTGGTAAGTTTTACATCATTATCATTCATTCTTCTGTCCTTACCCCAATTTATTTGGGGTCAATGCAACATGTATTTTTCCATTATCGCCTCCCCCATATATGCTAAGTCAGGGCTAATTTAAAGATAGTGTATTTGTATCAATCAACTCCGGCTGAGTTGATTGTTGGTTGGTTGTTGATGCCGCAGTCCACTGTTGGACATAGGCCAGGCTTCTTCGCCTTCCACATCCAGTCTGTCCCAGCCACCTTGTTTTGGTGTTACCGACATAGATTGCAGAGTAAGCAAACTGAACTGGGTTGGCCATGTTTGTAGAAGGACCGATGGCCGGTGGAGCAGACAAGTCCTGGAGTAGAAACCTCGTACAGGGCAAGCGTAGTATGGAACGCTCTCCAGCTAGATGGACCGTATTTGTACCACATTTTAAAATATTGAGTTTAGAATTTTACTACTTTGCTTAACTAACAAATAATGTATTCATGTTTGACTTATAATTGCAATGACTGTTCAAGTTAGAGCTTAGTTTCAGTTGAATTAGTTTGTTAATTCAACTGCCAGCGTACCGTAGTTTAACTATTTAGTTCCCGTTTGTGGTTCTGTATTTTCGTAACTTTTGTATGTCTGTAAGCTGTGTTATTCGTCAGAATTCTCAAATTCAGAAAACAAACATAACTAAGTTTAAAAATGTTAAGAAAACTTTCCCGGATGCACAAAGTAAGAAATGTTAATAAAACCCTATTTTCTTAGTACCTCGTTCAAAAAGCTTTTCATGGGATACTAAAACTCTTAAACGTTCTTGTTTGTATTTTTGTTAATTAATTATGTTTATAGCCTGACTACAATCAACATTATGTTCCTACAAATTCATCTCTCGTATCGGCATGAATTTACAGTATTTAAAAGTAATAGGTGGGCTGGCTACTCAGGGTGTCCAACTATGTATCCACCCATGGAGACAGATAGATGCTCTGCTCTCTGGTAGGCAGAAAGGTAGAATACTCTTTATTATGTCATCATCATCAGATGATGATGATCTAGCCTTTTCCCAACTATGTTGAGGTCGGTATCGGGTCTAACCGAATACAGCTGCATCCGCTAATACTCTTTATTATGTACATTATAAAAATCTGTCCATACTATAATCTGAATGGTTTGTTTGTTTTTTTTAGAATAGAACTACCTGTGCCCCGCGGTTTCACCCACATAAGTGTGGATCCCGTGGGAATATCGGGATAAAAAGTATTCTGTGCGTTAATCCAGGCTACAAAATATCTGTGTACCAAATTTCGAAGGAGAGACAAATACTGTAGGTAGTCTGTGTTGTACAATTTACACGATATATACATATAATAATAGACATGAAACAGGAGTAAAGAAAATATAATGTTGCTGTTTAAGGAGAGAGGAAATGCGTTTTTATCATAATTTTAAAAGTGGACAAAGATTGAGCACGCCTTACCGACACGGGCAAGTCATTCCATAACCGTACTGCTTGAACAGTAAAAGATTTTATTTTTTTTCTTTGTTAGAACGCGCTAATAACTGAAACCGACTTCTATTTGAAAAAAATCTTGTTGCATTTTATAGCCCGATTCATAAGGAAGACTATAGGATATACATAACATCACCATAGGGCCAATGCAAAAACAAAAAGAGTCATAAATAACGCTAAGCGAAAGCGATTAAAATTTAATATGATTAGTAGGTAATAGCGCGGGCAGACGATGCGATGCGACAGGGTGGGTCGGGGGAGCAAGAAATGTCACGCAGACGAAGTCGCGGGCAGAACCTAGTTACAGATATAAATGTTTTTTTTTTATTGCTGAATGGGCCCGCTCTTGACCTTGAGGGGCCCGTGGCTAAAAGAGGGGCCCGTGGCAAAATAATAACAGCCGCACAGGTCGATCGATCAGGTTAAGCTACGCTTGCCACGGTTGGTCTGTGGATGGGTGACCATCTTTACATACCGAGACCCCTCCGTGTCTCGGAAAGCACGTTAAGCCGTTGGTCCCGGCTGTCATCCGTAGATCTTTGACAGTCGTTACGGGTAATCAGAAGCCCGAGTCTGACAACCAGTCTTACCTAGGGGTATCGTATTACCCAGTAACTGGGTTGTGGAGGTCAGATAGACAGTCGCTCCATATAAAATATTGGTATTCAGCTGCATCCGGTTAGACTGGAAGCCAACCCCAACATAGTTGGGAAAAGGCTAGGCAGATGAGGGCCCCCTCTTGAACTCGATCACGCCTCATGGAAAGCAATGGATGAGGTCTATGATGGAACGAGCGTACCCAGAAGATGCCTAAGGTGCTGGAACTCCTATCAACGAAACACAGCAGGCTGCTTGATGCTGGACTCCGGTGGGAGGGTGGTCGCAAATCAGGCGGGCGTTAGCCCTACCACCGCAAGGGAAGAATTGGCCATTCAAATAAGGTGTTAGGTGTGACTGTCCAGGATGCGCCGAGCGCTCGGTTCAGTCGAGTAACTGCCGGAACAAACTGCGCTACAGGAGGAGGCTTCTTCATGCATCCCAGAATGTAGAAATTTTACAAAGGGTGATGCAATGGGCAGTCTTAACGCTAAAACCTTTGAATGGATTAAAAGAGATGGAGAGAGAATACTGCAGTTTGTCTAGTGAAGGCTATTATAATACGATTAAAACTATTTTAAAGTGCGACTACACACTACCAACAATGACTGCGACACAAATTTAAATAAAACATACCACGACTAAGGGAGTACCGACCCGGCGACAATCCACGCCGCAAACGACTTGTGCCCGCATTAGATATGTCAGATTCCATAACAGTTGCTTGTGTACTAGCGTTGACCCACTGATGACCTCCCCGCATGTTCTGCAAGTTTAAAATACGATTCAGTTCTCAAGGAACTATGTAAATCCACCCAAAGTTTGCAATATACTGATACATAGAAGCATATTTAAGTTAAACTATTGCTTAACCCATTGAATGCTGACTACGTAATATTACGTAGATGGTGTTAATAGAAGAGGCCAACTACGTGTTAGTACGTAGATGTTATCTGTTGATTATAAGGCGATCTATGCTATTTGGCCTCCCGGGACGGCCATTTTTATACTCTTTGGCATCTCACGTAGTTGACCATATGTAGGGTGGCCACCGATTATGATTTGATATTTTACCTCGGCATTAAATGGGTTAAATCAGAACTTGAACTTTAACAAAATATTACGGAGGCCATCCTAGCGGAGGCCGAGGTTCAGAGCTTGACAAACAGTTTTGCGACCTTCCACCTTCTAGGCTATTTCTTTGTGGTTCATTAAGTAAACCGGCTCCACTAAACAGTTCAATGCCCATTTGGTACTGAACTGGCGAACTGGCTGGTGGCGGTGACATGCAAGCAAAAACTTGAAACTTCGAATTGTGTATATCTCCACCACATTACACAGCCTTCGCTTTATTTTGGAGACAATTTTCTTTATTAGAACTCCATTATGACTCCTTTGAAAACTAGGAGGAGGTAGAATTTCATGCGTTTCCTCATTTGCAAAGGCAGAGGCGAAGTTCTGTTACTTTTTTTTTATGAATGGCGTCTCACAGTTCAAACTATGAGGTCGTTGACTGCTTAACCGGGCTTGCCTGTGGATGCCTCCATAATTGAAGGTCTCCAGTCAGTGTTTAAAAAACTTAAAAACTACACGCTAAGGGCACCCCCTGTGTGGTACGGACCTCGACTTAGGGCGTCGCTGGGAGAGGGCAGCAAGAAACGGGCTAGATCGAAATTAATTAGGGATGAATTTAAAACTACAGGCTCAGCGGCGCGGGCAGGCTCGAGCAAGGGTCGGGGCGGGTTCTGTTACAAGTTCAACCCTTTAAACAAAGAGTATAGGAAAGAGGCTGCTGCGCCGTGGGTGTGGAGTGTGTCAAAGTCGATAATCAAACATGACAAAAATTATCTCATAAGTCAAGAACAAAAGTATATAATTATGTCTAATTAGCCGGACATCGATTAAAGCAATAATTATAAGCTGTTTATTCACTAAGCGATTACCGCTTAGTGAATAAACAGCTTATAATTATTGCTTCGACATAACTGACATCGATGAAGGAAAACATCGTGAGAAAACCTGGATTTATAGTAAACCCAACTGCTGACCAAAAGCTAACCCGACGGACTTTGTGCTGTCCAAAGTTCAATACGGTCTTGAGTTCATACAAAAATCCCATAGAAAAACCTTTAATTTTTCCTAATCTGAATTTTTTGTTTGCATATAAATTTTAATCGGATTATTCAAAAAAAAAAATATCCAAAAAAAATATCTGTTCTCAAGTTATGCTCTTATCAACGAACCACATTTCATTTTTGTCTATACAGGTTGAAATTGAAAACATGCGACAAATCGAAATGAGAGATTGTACTCATCATTGTGAACAACTTTTACTACTTATGAGATAAAACCTGAAATCGCGAAAAAAAAAATCAGCTGTTCCCTACATTTATGTTCGCATAACGCGTCAAAATGTAGGGAACAGCTGATTTTTTTTTCGCAATTTCAGGTTTGGTCCCATGGTAAAAGTTGTTCATAATGATGAGTACAATCTCCCATTTCGATTTGTCGCATGTTTTCAATTTCACCCTGTATAGATATACGAGTAAGTCTGAAATCACCAACGCGTCTTGCGCATGCGTGGTGATAAATGCTCGTGCCTCTCTCTTTGCCCTGCAGTGGCACAATAATAGGCTGGTATTATTAGTATCATTATTTGGATAGATAGGATTTTTTTTGTAACGTAAACTTTTTTCTGACCTGCACAAATAATCCAGCCTTTCGGGCTTTTTTCTAGGGTGTTGGTTAAAAACTTCACTTCCATAATCGCATTACCCATCAGCAGTCGTGTCAAACATACATAAACATCAAAATGCGTAACAAAGAGAAAGTAGGAAACTACTAGAATACTTAATGACCCCCACGTCAACTTTAATAGACACTCCGTTACATTTGTCGGCATCACGCAAACTCGCAAAACCCTTTAAAATCGTTTTAATTTCCACTCAGCGATAACCAGTATAGTTGTTAGCAACAAGTTGAGAATTCAATTAATAAGTGTTGATGGTGTTGATGAAGTTGTTTCGGTTGTTGATTTGATAAATGTGGCGGAAAAACCGGTTTGCGGTCATGGTCATGCCAAGGGATGGGCTTAGAATGAGTTTCAGGATCTGCCAAAAACATTTCTGCGTGTCGATGGCAATCTATACAACGTGTAACATTAAATGCGCAAAACCTCAGACACCCGAACTGATTTTTAATTCAATTGACCTATTTCAGAGAGAAAATCAGTCATTAAAAAAATTGTAAACGTTTTATGTGCTGTTTTAGTTTTACTGGCCATTCTGATCGTTTCTTGCGTCTGCGACGACGCTTTACCGAGGGAGGAATCGTCACCGGACCGCTGCGCCGCGCTGACATTGGTTTGCTTGACCTATTAATAAATAGACACGGCAACGTTTTTAATGAAGATTTTTTTTAAAATGTGACCTATATTAAAAAGTGGTTCAATTAATTCTGCTCGTTATTCTTATCAAACTATTTTCAGCTTTTGCTCATTTAACGTTACACGTTGTATATACATTCAGCCACGAATTTAACTACAAGCTTGACAACTTTGGTAGCGTGCAGACAACAGGCCATGCTGGAAATACCCCATTATTTGTGGGACAGCACCGGACAGTCCGAAGTATATTTAAAAATTCCTGGTAAGCCAAGGCAATGCATGTCCAGGTGTGAGTGAGATTTGACTAGTGAAAGCTACAGGCAGGTACACATGACATTGATATTATATGTATCCCTCAAATTGCGTATTATTGTTAACATTTTTTTACCAAAATAAAGGATCTCGTTTCCGCCTTTTCTTGTCTTATAAGCGATATATGAAGGCGATGCTGTGTCAGAATTATGAGCCTGCCCGAAGGCCAAAGTTCGCAACGCAACGCAATAAAGTACCCGCTAAAACATGTTTTCTTACAATTTCAACCGTAACTATTATTGTACGACTAAATAACAATTTTGAAACCACTTCTTTCCAACAATTATCACAATTCGCTGCGGATTAAAAGCGTTAACACGTATACAAAGTCAGCACTTCACAGCGCTGAAGCGTTTATTCTTTTCTAGGAAGAGCGTAAAAACACGATAACTTTACCAAGGCTTTATAAAGTTGATAAGAAACTGTTTCCCGTGATTGGCTACTTTGGAATTGCTCTAGAATTTTTTCACCTCGAAGTAAGAAATACTGTCAAGGGAAAAAAAGAAAGAAAATAAATTATTTGAGCCAGGTTAAGGCACACAATATTCACACTAATACAAAAAAAAAGTTAAAATAGGTGTGTATATGTGTCTCACGGCTGAGTCAAATAAACATATTTTTCTATTTAAGATTGTACATTTCACTAGCCAATTCCTGTAATAAATATGATTTTGAGATAAATAAAGATTTCTGATTATGATTGTTATTACTAGTTTTTTCTAACTATACGTACAAAGAAAGTTTTATCATAAGCGTCAACATCACGATTTAGTCTTTTCAGAAATTGAATGACACAATGCTCGAACGCAAGTTCGAAGTTTCTTTGAAGAAGATATTCCAACAAGCATAGTTTAGTTATTAAAACGCGTTGCTTTGTAAGATAAAAATAGTTGATATATATTTTTATCTCACGAAGCGACGCACGTTTTACTTGTGGTTACCAACTGTACATACACGCTGTGAATGTGTGTGTCAAGTAAGCGTACCGTCCGATACTGCGAGAAAATGGCCAAGTCGGAAGTGTGTCTGTGTGCGATACTTGCTGAAGCTAATCGTCTCCACGCACACATTCACAGTGTGTTTGTACACTTGGTTACGTCATGTAAAGCGCGCGTTGCTTCGTGAGATAAAATACTGTACAATCAGTAAATAAAAACAAACCGTTCATTAAAAAAAAAAAAACGCGATGGATACCTAGTAATTATAATGTTATTAACTACTTGCTCTCCGCGAACTGTATCGAATATGAAAATATTATTCACCAGAGACTATTAATAATATTGGTAAAAGATTGGAAAAATATTTTTGTTACAACAAGAACCACCATTTACGAAATAATATTATTCCCAAATCAGCAAGTGAAAACTCCATTAACATCAATTTTAATGAGACGGAACGTATTTCACAATGATTTAAGTATTTAATTAATTAAATATGTGCTGGGTTTCAGGAATTTTTTAAGCTTAAAATGGTGATAAAAGCGAGTTTTATTCGGTTGTAAATTGGTCGTCAGTAATTTGTTTTATTATGTAAGTAACATGATGGGAGAAGAGCAATTTATGGAAAGCGCTTCTTCAATTTTGTTTTATTTCTGGAAAGAAATGAAAATAACGATTTTGCTCAAAAATAAAAGTAGTATATTTCTTTGTTTGTTCAAACAAAGAAATATACTACTTTTATTTTTGAGCAGAACTAAAAGTATTTAGCTTGCTAACTTGGATTCGATTGCATACTTGCGATAACTGGATTCCTGCTTTTTACAAACATACCTAATATTATTATCTCTCAAATTACACGATTTTCTCTTTCCAAAATATGGTTTACGTTGCTTTTAGGCTCAGTATCCCAAAATTGCTTAATCTGTTGTCTATAAGTCAGTTTCAGAACTGTTTTATTATTCTTTACATGTAGATTAATAGGTACTATTTTAATCAGAAAATTCCCAAAATGTCTGCTACCCTGACCTACTAGCGTCCTTATTACCTGAAACGGTTTACTGAAAAGGTTTTACTATCGGGACAATCTGTCTCTTTCTTCATTGATAAGAAAATCCCAAAGATAAGATAGGCTTTAAATGTATTTTTTTATGAATACCAAAATCATACCAATTGCGGGTATATTAAAACCATTACTCGATTATGATTACTTTATTTTTATTACCATGTCGAAAACTATTGAATTTCGGCCACTCGGGGGTTCAATTCGTTGAATTTGGGGCCCCCTATCTGCTCCTGACCGATATATGTCGAATAACAAGTAACTGTACATCCTTTTAAATAAACATTTTAAAAGTTATTTCATATATAAGGAAACGTATAAACTAAATAATAAATCCCTTGTTTATGAACTACTAGCATCCGCCCGCAACTTCGTTTGCGTAGAATTCGAAATTCCCGCCGTTTAAATCCTATTACCCGTTTTCCCGTAGGAATGAAGCATTTTCCCGCGGTAAAAAGTAGCCTATGTTCATTAGGGATAATGTCGGCTTCTAAGGGTAAAACAATTTTTCGAATCGGTCCAATAGTTTTGGAGCCTATTCAATACAAACAAACAATCAAATCTTTCCTCTTTATAATATTAGTGTATATTAGCTACATTATGTCCATATATTACATTGTTAGTAGGTATAATAGATCACAGTATTCGCTTCGCACGCGTACCTCGCAAAGCGTGGGTCGTGGATTGATGTCATCGCAAAAATATTATATCTACACCTATATAATACGTGGTCAATCATCCATAACATCCGTAATTAGATCTGCTATAGTCAGGTGACGACGTAGCGTTGGAATGCCTCTCACAAGGTGGACCGGTGACTTGGTGAAGGCTGTAAGAATCCTCTGGACGCGAGAAGTACAGGATAGGTTGAAGTGGCAATGGCTTATGTCCGGAGGATAGGAGTGGATATTTTCGGCTGAAATGATGAGGATTATAGTCAGGTGACATCAACAAAGTTCTAGTCTGATGGACATGATAGTAAAAGTGTATAAAAAATAAAAATAAATAACCAGCCCGTATTGTCCCACTACACGGAAAAGGCCTCCCTTTCCCTGTTCTACGCAATTCAATCCTGAGCCAATATGGACCAATCCCTCATATAAGTGTCAAGTTCGTCGCGCCATTTATGCCTGGTTTTCCATGATGCAGTTGGAAGTTTTCAGGAATCTATGCTGTGCTGGTCTTAGCCCACAATGCATCCGACATGCGGCTAACGTGTATAGTTTCTTGTGAAATAATCTTTACAAATAAATGTTATCATTATCCTATTTCAGCAGCCTAAGTGTCTAAACACACTATGCCGAAGTTACGCGACCGAAGTTCAGCACAATTACGCCTGCAATGCAATTTGAATTATTGACGACACAGTATGCCGAAATTACGTCGCGTCATAGCGTACAGCCTAACTTCGGTCGGGCGTAACTTCGGGTTTCGCACCTCGAAAGTAATAACAAGATCACTTTGTTTTGCGTCTGTCTGTCCAACTGTGTAGATAACACGACACGACGCCAAGACAGCGCTCGAGACACTTAATACACACACAAAGTTTCGGAACTGAATTTCTGCCGCGTAAGTTCGGCACTTATGGTGTGTCATATCAGCCGAATACGTCGGATCGTAAAATCAGCCGCTGAACTTCGGTCGCGTAACTTCGGCATAGTGTGTTTAGACACTAAGGATAATAATTACATGCGTCACTACGATATCTCGCGGTTGTGGTTTAGCTCGCTACCTCGATGTCACCTCCATGTAAATCAAATAGAATAGATAGAATAGAATACTCTTTATTATGTACAGCATATAAATTACAGACATAGATATAGAAATGTAACAAACGTAACACAATGGGTGGTCTTATCGCTAAGAGCGATCTTTTAAAGACAACCTGTGCATGAATTGAAAGGGGAAGGATTGACAAATACTGTAGGTAGTCTTTGGTGTACCATTTACACAATACAATGAATACATACATAAAGTATATTATACTAATCAAAATAAATATATATATAATAATAGATATGAAACAGGTGTAAAGAAAATAAATAATGATGATGTTTAAGGAGAGAGGAAGTGCTTTTTTATCATAATTTTAAAAGTGGACAAAGGTTGAGCACGCCTTACCGACACGGGCAACACACACGCCTTACTTGAACAGTAAAAGATTTGTCATAGAAACTGGTGGAATGCATCAGCATCTCTAGTGTCAGGTTTTTCGATGACCTCAGATATCTATTATGTGTGTCTCATGAAGGAACTTGAAACGTTCTTTAAGATATGAACGTTAAAATGCATGCTAATAGCAATCGCAGAGAGGCATATTCAGCATGTAATTACCCTAATAGCTTTCTTCCACTCCTTAATATTTTTGTGTTTCGGTTTGAAGGATACGGGTGCCAGTGTTTAGTATATAAAATAAAGTGTGAACTTAATAATTAGAGAGTATAAGTTTTTAGAGCCTCGCATAAAGTTGGCATCTTGGATTTTTATTTTGACCTCGCTATTGGCTTTAGCACCCCTTAAAAATTATGGAAACGACACCTAAGACGAAAAATATGAAAGTTTTCACAGTCGCCATCTCGAATTTTCATGTTGACCTCACTATCGGATTTGGCACCTTGGAAAACGACTCCCGAATGATGAAAGTGTTTAAAATTTTCACAGTCGCCCTCTTGAATTTTTACTATTGGTTTCAACACCCTCGAAAACCATGGAAACTTTCTTTCTCTCAAAAAAGTTGCATGAGGCATAACGTTTTTTCGTTACGAAATAATTTCTAGCAGTTTACTCCTACCGCAAGCTGCGTTCCAAAAACATTGATCGGTGTTGACGTTTAACACAATTTATTACAAACTTGGCAAAGTCATCTATGCATTAGGTACGTTTCCTAAATAAATTCTGAAAAAAGTAAAGATCGCTCATAACCCACGCAATACTGCGCCAGTTTGAAAAAGATCTGGCTAAGTTTACACAGAGATGAAAAATATTTCTAGGTGTAGGTAGTCGGTATACACGGGGAACGGAATTGATTGTTCCTCCCACGCAAATTAAGCAGTATACATTATTGTACCTTTAGCTAATTCGAATACCTAGTTACTGGAATTCATGAAAGCATGTTTTCCGAGCCCAAACTACGTTTCTAGTTATACGATTTATCTCATTTTAACTCAGAAAATGAGTATATTACACGAACATTTACTGAACATAAATTGTACAGACGCCAGAACATAAAACTACTAGAATCTGTCAAATTTCTTTATTGGTTTTCAACTTTATCGCTAAAGCATAGGGCTCAAAGTTGATTGGGAGAAATTGACAGTTTCGGGTAGCTTGATGTGCTGGCGTCTGTATTTAGAATTTGCAAGAAATCCTTTCGTACTGTTACATCCCTAGAATACACCCTTAAATGCCTAGTCAGCACCACATCATCATTCCTTTCTAGACTTAGTGCATTAGTAGGGGAATAGAGTCAGTTCGGGTTGAGACTCCTACAGGATAGGTCGCAAGTCAGAATATTGACCAAGTTTCCATGTTTAATACTATGTTTTGTGCCTTTCACTAATATAAATAATTAACTACCAATAATCGTTTTTTTTTAAAAAGGGATTTCTAAAACGTGTCCTAACATTGGTGGCAGCGGTGGGATTATATCCCGCGGAACGTCTCGTGAAGTTTTATCCAGTGAAAGTGTCCTTGTGCCAAGTGTATCTTGTGTGCTACATAAACCTACGACCCGAACTCAACCATCCATCTGCGGCCTAAGATAGGCCAACCCTGGCTGAAATAGGCCTACTCCAGTGGCCTACGAGAGGCTAACTCCAGCTCAAAAGAGGCCAAATCCAGAGCCCTTTTGAGGTTCATCCAAGTCGTCTCCTGTCTACTGTGCCAGTGGTACTGGGCAGCGCGCTGCAGGCGCATTCTACGGACCTGCTCGTATCCAGCACCGACCAGGATCAAGACGTCCTCCGTGTCCCCGCAAAATGAAGTGTTTTTGTGTCCTGTGAGTCAGTTCAGTGCTCTTAATTTTAATCCTATTTATAGATTTACCGTATTAACATAGCATAAGTTACTTTAAATTCCTGTTACTTTGTATCTGTTGACACACACGGTGCCCAGACCGTAGTCTAAACATCCTTCGCCCACGTATTCGGTTACTTAGAACTCGGAATACTGATAAGCCGTCTAGAACCAGTTGGCAAAAGTTTTAATATCGTGACCATAGTTATTGTATTTTATTACACAGCAAGTTATCTTAGGTACATAAAATGACTAAATCAGATTCAAAAAAAGACCTTGAGGAAATATCCCTTAATGTTATCTTAAAATTTATTAAGCCATTTGATGGTTCTAGAGAAAAATTAAATGCTTTCCTAGTAAATTGCGATAATGCGATATCCTTATCGTCATCACACCAGCAAGACATTGTCTTCAGATATATTATCAGCCAACTAGATGGTAAAGCGCAAAGCGCGTGTTCCATCAAAGACTTTGACAACTGGTCATCTCTCAAAGAATTTTTAAAAAATCAATTCGGTGAGAGAAAGCATTACGCCCATTTACTTACCGAGCTTCAAGAGTGTCATCAAACTAACCAAGAGACGGTCAGCCAATTTCATCTGCGAGTCGAAACTTGCTTATCCAAATTACTTACAGAAGTAACAATTTCCAACATGAAAAAAAGTGAACTTGTCGGTAGAGTGGCTGCGATGGAGGATCTAGCGCTTCATACATTTAACATAGGGTTGCATCCTCGTATAGCTAACATCGTAAGATGTAGAGACCCAAAAAACTTGAACGAGGCTGTCAACTATGCAATCTCTGAAGAAAAGATTCAACAACATTCATTCAAACAAAACGTTAATTTTAAGAAAGACAACAATAGACCTTCACCTAAGCCACATCTACCTAATAATAATAATCAACCTTCTTCCTCTAGAGATTCGCCGGTATGCAGATACTGTAAGAAAGAAGGTCATACTTTAGCTGAATGTAAATTGCGCGAATATAATAATAAAAAATATAATAATAAATTCAATTCTCCCGCGCAACAATATTCTTCTAAGCCCAAGAGTCCCCATGTAAACTTCGTGAATGACGAAGAAAACCACCTTACAAATGACTTACAATCTGATCAGGACAATTTAAATTACTAAACGTCTCGACAGGGTGTCGCACGAGACGAACATTAAAAGACGACGCCATTTATCCTTTATCCAATCACCATTCATCCTCCAGAGCTATACGACAGGGTAACCAGCCCCAAACTGGCAGCTCTCATAATGTCACGCGACAGGGTAGCCAGCCCCAAACTGAAGACATTCTCCCAAGAGCTATACGACAGGGTAACCAGCCCCAAATTGGCAGCTCTCATAATGTCACGCGACAGGGTAACCAGCCCCAAACTGAAGACATTCACCCAAGAGCTATACGACAGGGTAACCAGCCCCAAATTGGCAGCTCTCATAATGTCACGCGACAGGGTAACCAGCCCCAAACTGAAGACATTTCCAATCCTCCTCAATCCATGTGTATCCCTGAAAAAGAAAACAAAGATGATTATAAAGTATACGAAATAAATACTAATTTAAAAACATACTTACCCTATATCGTCGCCCAGTCGTCTGTCAGCAAGAAACCACTTACCCTTTTGATAGATACTGGAGCTTCCTTATGTATCTTAAAGAAATCATGCCTACCCAAACCCTTTGAGTTAGGTGTTGACATTGTCAGAATAAAAGGTATTGACTCAAAGGACCCGATTACGAGTCACGGTAACCTTACTCTGGACTTAAGTCTATCCCCTGAATACACAGTATTACACAAATTTCATATCTTTGATAACTTAGGCCTTCCCTATGATGGTATTATAGGTAATGACCTATTCATTAAGAGCGGCTGCCGAATAAATTATGATTCAGGTACGCTGGAAATCGCACACCATCACATAAAGTTGTCATTCAACCATCCGTCTTACACAATAGAACCACGAACCGAAACCATCATAGAATGTTCAGTTAAAAATCCAGAAGTTAAGGAAGGTATAATCTTGGACCAACATATTTCTCATAAATTATTAGTAGCTAATTCGATAGTAAAGCTAAAAAGTAACAATCGAATAAATGTATCGATCCTGAACGTGTCTGAAAAACCCATTTCAGTAAATCCTAACCTCTCCTTGACCCTAATCCCGATAACTAAGAACGAAATATGCTTATCTCAACCTAACGCTAATTGTTACGAGAGAGCAAACGGGGTCCTTAAACAGCTACGAACTTCCCATTTAAATTCTGAAGAGTCTGAAGTCCTTTATGACATCTGTAGTCAATATGCAGACATATTTTACCTTCCTGACGATGAACTGACTTCAACTAGTGCTATCAAGCATGAAATAAAAACAAGCTCCTCGCAACCTATAAATGTAAAATCTTATAGATTCCCAGAAGTACATAAAGACGAGGTCAGAACCCAGATAAGTAAGATGCTGGAACAAAAGATAATTAAACCATCCACCTCTCCGTGGTCATCCCCCATTTGGATAGTGCCCAAAAAAGTTGACGCGTCAGGAAAAAAGAAATGGCGCATAGTGATTGATTATCGCAAGCTCAACGACATCACTATTGGTGAAAGCTATCCAATCCCTCAGATTAACGAAATCCTAGACCAGCTAGGTAGGAGCAAATACTTTACAACTCTCGATTTAGCATCAGGTTTCCACCAAATTAAAATTTCAGATGAAGATGTCCCCAAAACCGCTTTTAGTGTACCTGAAGGTCACTATGAATTTATTAGAATGCCATTTGGTCTCAAAAATGCCCCTGCAACCTTTCAGAGGCTCATGAACACAGTCTTGTCAGGCCTACAAGGTATACATTGCTATGTTTATTTAGACGATATTGTAATATACTCCTACGATCTTACATCCCATGTCCAGAAATTATCCCACACATTCGAGAGATTACGGAAATTCAACTTGAAATTGCAACCGGACAAGTGCGAGTTTCTTCGCAAAGAAGTTACCTATCTTGGCCACACCATAAGTGAAGCAGGCTTAAAACCTAATCCTGAAAAAGTAAAAGCTGTAAGTGAATTTCCTATCCCAAAATGTCCAAAAGACGTCAAGTCATTCTTAGGTTTGGTGTCTTATTACCGTCGCTTCCTACAAGATTTTTCTAAACTAGCTAAACCTCTTACATCCTTGTTAAAAAAGGATACACCATTTGATTGGACTAATAGTCAACAACTCGCTTTTGAAACATTAAAAAATAAGTTAATCTCAGCACCAGTCTTAATATATCCTGACTTCACTAAACCCTTTATCCTGACATGTGATGCGTCAAATTACGCTATTTCAGCGATACTCTCTCAGGGCGAGGTGGGAAAAGACCGCCCAATTGCTTTTGCCTCACGCACACTAAATAAAGCTGAAACGAATTATAGCGTAACCGAAAAGGAATGCCTGGCCATTATCTTTGGAACAAAAATATTTCGGCCATATCTTTATGGTTACAAATTTAAAATTGTAACTGATCATAAACCACTTAGGTGGCTATTCAATTGCAAAGAACCAGGCTCCAAGCTAGTTAGATGGAGATTAAAACTCGAGGAGTATGATTATGAGATTGAATATAAAAAGGGTAAGATTAATAGTAACGCTGACGCCCTTTCTCGTTACCCTGTGAAATCCATTCAATCGCCAAACACTGCTCACGTACTCACCGACAAAGTACCACCTGTGAGTGTTCCACCTGCACCTCAGCAGCCTGAAAACCCTCCTATTAATCCTGAAAGTCCCGGAATACCTGAAATTCCCGACTTACCTGACTTTATTGACTTACCTGAAAATTTTGAGTTACCCGATGACCTTGAGCTCCCTGAAGATTTTGATATTCCAACTCCACCTGAAGTCCAGAACGACGATGATACTTACACTAAATGCCTGAAAAAAATAAATAATAAATTTAATCAATTTGATACCATAATTCACGAGCATAGTGAAAACTTATTAAAAACAAAATTAAAAACTATTATTATACCGACTTCCATTGACCTTGATGAGTCAAATCCTTATATTTCGGAAGTTATCGATATACTTTCGGAACCAAAGGACATCCTTGAAAAAGAAAGGACATTACATTCCTTTCTCTCTTTCGAAAATAATAATGTGAAATTTTACTTACCTTTTGTAAAAGTCCATCACTTCGATCAGTGTAACTATGAGGATATTTTTAAGAGCCTTAAAAATCTTAAACTCGAATTAATTAATAAAAACACAACCGAATTCGCTATAACGGACTTTCGTAATCCATTTGATTCGCATAGTTTTACAAAGATTCATAATATAATTACATACCTGTTTCACACCACCTCAATCACTGTCCATATTTTCAAAAACACTATAATTTATCCTTCTCCAACTGAAATCATTAAAATCTTAAAGGAAAACCACGACATTCCCATTTCAGGTCATTTAGGCTCAAATAGAATGCTAAGTAGAATCCAGGAAAAATACTATTGGCGCAATATGCGCAGAGATGTCGAAGGCTATGTCCGAAAATGCGAACAATGTCAAATAAATAAAGCCCTGCGTAGAACCAATCGAGCTCCTATGCAGATCACAACGACATCCACACAACCTTTTG
The DNA here is from genome assembly GCA_949629135.1 of Eremobia ochroleuca. NCBI lineage: Eukaryota > Metazoa > Arthropoda > Insecta > Lepidoptera > Noctuidae > Eremobia > Eremobia ochroleuca. Next base: position 2,921,480 of record OX451392.1, read on the forward strand.
AACGCGTGTCACTTGACATTGTCGGACCATTGCCCGAATCAGGGGCGGCCAAACTCAAGTTCATTTTAACAATTCAGGATGACCTCACGAAATTTTCAACAGGCTATCCTATCCGAAATGCTACGGCAGAAGAAACCGCTGAGTGTTTAATCCATTTCATATCTCAGTTTGGTATCCCCAAGACTATTCTTACAGATCAGGGAACCAATTTCACAGCGGAACTATTTAAACAAACTTGTACCTTTTTGAAAATCAAACAGTTATGGTCCAGCCCCTATCATCCACAAACTCAAGGTGCTTTAGAAAGAAGTCACGCGACCCTGAAAGAATATTTAAAATCTTTCGTTGATGACAACCAAAATGACTGGCCGAGATACGTCTACACTGCAATGTTAACCTATAATACTACAGTCCATTGCACCACAAATTATACACCATATGAATTATTATTCGGTTGCAAACCATTTATACCCAGTTCTATTTATGATACAGCATTAGAACCTACATATCCTAGTTATGTCCGTATACTTCAACAAAGAATGAAACTCTCCAGAGAGAAAGCCGTCGAAAACATTCTTAAATCTAAAATCACATCAAAAGACTATTACGATAGACGAACCAGACCTATAAAATACAAAACAGGCGATATGGTGTATATCAAACACCATCCGCGGCAGAATAAAGCTCTGTCGCCTATCTGGAAAGGTCCACATAAAGTGATAAAAATTAATGGCAACAATACGTTGACCCTTCTCGTTAATCGCCGTCACGTCAAATATCACTATGACGAATTGAAGCTAGCGGAAATAACTAATATTTAATTTAATTTTAATATTTACCTTAATCTAATAAACCTAGTTTTAACATATAAAAAAAATATAGCATTAGTTAAATATTTTGTCTAATATATTTCAGAATATCTACACTCCTGTCCCTTGCAACGTCTGATATCATCAACCAAGTCACTGAAAGTCCTGGCATATACTTCGATCCAATAGGAATCATGAAACAGACTAGAGATCATATTCATTTACTTGTACCTATAGATATCACATATATGAAACCACATATAGACAATATAGGCAATGCGTTAAAAACTTCTACGCTTTTGTGCCAACAAAATACGGCACTTAAAGGATCCGAATGTACAAATATACTACAGCCTCTGGTTTTGCGACTTACCGATATTCTGAAAGACTACAGTGCCATATCTCATTTAACATCTGGGCGAGAGAAGAGATCCCCTTGGTTAGCAGGAGTGGGCTCTCTTTTCAAACAAGTCATTGGCACAATGGATGAAGACGATGCCATAAGATATAATAACGCCATTCAGACCCTAAATAATAATAATACTAAGTTTGCATCTATTTTAAAAGATAACATTCTTATAACAAGCACAGCTCTCTCCCGTTACAACAAAACTCTTGAAACTATAAACAAAAACGAGGTCCGTCTGAATGACGCCATTATTAATCTATCTAATACTTTTACTAATCTGTCAGTTATATCCGATAAGCTGTACATAAAATCAAAAATGAATGATGTATATACTGAAATATCATCTTGTCTACTTACTCTGTCATTTAAAATAGAAGATCTTGTAAACGCAATGTTATTCGCTAAAACTAATACTCTTCACCCATCAGTCATGACACCAAATCAATTGTACAATGAACTAATAAGTAACGTTAGAAAATTACCGAATTATGAAGAATTGCCTATAGCTTTAGATTTAGATACCATTCATGCTTTGATTGATATATCAAAGTTGTCTTGTTATTTTGTAAACAATAAGTTAGTCTTTGTAATCAAAATCCCACTTGTACACTCTTTTGAGTTAGATCTATTTAAAGCTATTTCAATACCTATACCCCATAACATGGAAAAACCTAACTCTTATGCTATGATTGTACCATCTCGTAATTATGTTGGCATTAGTAAAGATAAACTAACATACACCTGTATAAGTAATCTAAAATCCTGTACTGAGCCTGTAAACAGAGTTTATATTTGTGATGATATTGACACACGCTCAGTTCAAGGAACACCAATCTGTGAAACTGATATATTAACAAGAATAGTAACAGAAATACCTAAGTACTGTCAAACTAAATTAATGTATGGTCAGATAGATATTTGGCAAGAATTGCAAGGAAACAAATGGATATTTGTCCAATCAGAACCGACTAAACTTTCCATCCAGTGTAAATCTGATTTAATAGAGTTCAAAATATTAGGTACTGGTGTACTTAACATTCGACCTAATTGTACGGCTTATTGTAGAAATAAACAACTGTTTGGAAAAAACAACATTGACATAAATGTTAACACTATAGTTTCCAATTTTAATCTAATTAATGAAGCCTGTTGTAATCTGGAAAAGTTTAACATATCAAAGCCCAAATTGTTATCTTCCAAGCTGTCGAATATAGACTTAGAAAAACTACCTAGCGTTATCAACAACCAAATGTTGTCAGATGTTGATAAAATTATAAATAATCCTAGTGCTAACCTAATTGAATATAGTTCTCACTATCCACTTTTGACTTATATTATATTCATCTTAATTTTAATTTTCATTAGTTTATAACTTTGTAAGAAGTTTGGAAAATATTCTGGCTGCAAAACAAAATCTAAATTACAAAACGATAACACCTTAGATAACGATCCGGAACCCGAAATAATTCCTCTTCCAAGGTTAAGAATAAATTCGTAACTTTCCATGAAAACCGTAAAGTTCCTCTTAAAGGGGGGGTTGTTACATCCCTAGAATACACCCTTAAATGCCTAGTCAGCACCACATCATCATTCCTTTCTAGACTTAGTGCATTAGTAGGGGAATAGAGTCAGTTCGGGTTGAGACTCCTACAGGATAGGTCGCAAGTCAGAAAATTACCAAGTTTCCATGTTTAATACTATGTTTTGTGCCTTTCACTAATATAAATAATTAACTACCAATAATCGTTTTTTTTTAAAAAGGGATTTCTAAAACGTGTCCTAACAGTACGCTATTGACACCGGAGACTGAGTTATAATGAGGTATCTACCTGGAAACAGTAGTGTTGCCACGTTAAAATGAATTTACAATCGCGATAGAATAAAACACACGTTCTAAGAATTATCTTTACAGAAAGCAAGTATTATTATCATGTCCACTAAGACTGAATTAAATTTTTATACTTTGGTCTGCTCAGTAAATTTGGCCTCCAAGGAATGCTTTAGCGATCTATTGCAACAGACACGCACTAACCCCTTAAGTTAACGTAAGTAGTGATCAGCAACCACCAACCAACCCAAACCAACCAACCAAACCAACAACCAACCAACCATTCTTTTTTGACGTTTGAACGTCACACACAATACGTAAAACCCCCTTATTTATAGTGGCCTCCAAAAGTTAGTTGACATTTTTCCACTTCAGCTGTGACACAACACATTATGATTTTTAAAATTCTAGTGAGCCTAAAGTTTGAACTACTATGACGTTTTTATTGATTAATTCATCTAACTTTGACTTATAAAAAAAAAATCAAGTATTCCCTTAGGATTACCTGACTATGTTTTATTTTTATTTTAAATCATTAGTGGCATTACAGCTGAAGTGAAAAAATGTCAAGTAACTTTTGGCGGGGACTGTATAATTTTTCACAAGAAAATCCTCCTTCTACTCGTATATTAAATTTTTATTACAAGATATACTCCCATTATCTTTTCAAACTGATATGAGCGACTTTTCTCGCTTTTTTTCTCATGGTATTCATGATACATAAAACCTAACCTAAAATATTAGAAGTTGACCATGTCATAAAGACCCATATAAAAAACATTAGGACATTCTGTTTTGTAAAGTTGTCTTGATTGCAAATGCAACTAGCATTTGCAATCAAGACAACTTGCCTTACAGTATTTACGATGTACATTCAAGCATAAACCCAAAGTCCCCCAGTTCAAAATTACTTCAATAACATGATTACTCGAGGTCCTACAAAACCAATTCTGTAACTATTATCGAATTTATTGTCCAGTGCGGCCGACGAGAGAATGCGTTCTTGACACCTGTCTGTTTCATACTAACGAATACATTCTATTCTATTTTTCTTTATGGCAATAGTGCTGATGTCGACAATTCTGCCAATGTCAGATGTGATATGAAAAACGTGGGGAAGAAATAACGAATACATATTTTGCGAATTTGATCTTTATTAGCAACTAGAATTCTCGCACTGATAGGTGTCAGGAACGCATTCTTTCGACAGCTGGACTGTACTGTAGTTGTTAAGTTTCACGAACACGCGTCAATCATAGTAGTTTATGTCTAAATTCTGTTCCAAAAGTATCTGATGAAAGTATAAACAAACTTTATTCAGATTAAATTCATATGTAATCACTCACTAAAGGGAATTAGGTTTCAATTCTATATCTCACCAGTATTTTCAACAAATATTGTTTAAATAACATTATTAAATTATAATTGCAAAATTATCGACGTAAGTATATTGAGCTTATAAAATTAACCTCAATTGTCAAATGAAAACAATTTTAACACTCATCGCCATGCGGTCTGCCAGCGGATCGTAAGTTTTCGCTTGCTGGAATTGTATGTACAATCTTATAATATATGAGTGGCGGTGAGGTTGTTAAGATGATTTAAATTTGAATTTTGGGTGTTTTGTTAGTGGCACTACAAATTGACATACACAGGTAAGTATTCTGAGTCCCGTACCTTAACATCATTTCAGCTTGGAATCACCCACTTTTGGGTATAGGCCTCCCCTTTTTCTGCCATACTTCCCAGTTCCGTGCGTCCCTCAACAAGGTGCTTTCCCGCGAGTTTGACGATAGTATCAGCCCTACGTGCTTTTGGACGGCCCTGGTTATTTTTGGCCTAATCTTGGTCAACATTCGGTCATAGCTTTATCCCATCGGCCATCTCCTCGTCTAATTAGATGTCATGCCCAACTCCACTTGAGTCGCATCGCCCAACAATGACATAAACCACGTGACACGCGCTTGTGATTTGCAAGTAGGTACTGTAAATGCTTTCTTACTAATTGTACATCTAGAACAAAGCTTTGAAGCTATTTTTTTCTTCTAATTCATTAACACGCTCAAACGACAAAGATTAACTACATTGCTGTACAATGCAGTGGAAGCGAATTAAACAATTCCAATTTATCTGGCTCAAATACCAGCTAGTTGGGTGAGGTAGCAAAATAGCTTCAACTTTCCTAATTAAAATAAAGTTCGAAGCTGAATATCTTTCAGCGTTCGATATTGTGCATTGGTAATTAAATGCTGTGAAGATATTGCTGCCGTATTGTTTGCGAAACTAAATGTTCTTTTGTTTATTTCAGGTAGATTTTTGATTGACTAGCATCTTGGAGACTTGAGAGGGCTTTCTTCGGTTTTTGAAAAGTACCTGTGCAAAGGTATGTCAACTAAAAATGTTTGGTTACATGCGACTTTTCGGCTCGGCAATAGTACTCGTATTTGGGTTACCAAATACAAGTAGTAATCGACATCATCATTTATTAATTAATTATTCAATCAATTAGGACAATAACGCATTATATTCCGTGTATCTGTCGCAGACGGATCGTCGAGTCCGCGTTCAACTGGAACAACAAAACAACGGTCAACTGGATTGCCATTGCGCTACGCTTAACAAAACTGCTAGGTACCGACGTTTAGACGTAATGCAGAATGGTTTATCTGCAGACAAAATAAGCGTTTGGTGTGCTTTTAATTCCAAATTGGTCGCAGTAACTAAACTAAGGCACTCTGTTTAGGTTTAGATTAGAACTGTGCGTGAACCGAGCTAGCAAAGCGAGCGGTGCCGCGGCAGCGGCTGGCGAGCACAACTTCCAAATTAGTTTCAGTTACTTGAATATTTAGTATTTTTAGGAATAACTTTTATAAGATTCTGATAACTTATAATTAATATTGTCCTTAAAATTTCATTTGAGCTAAGGTAATTTTTACTCATACTACTCGTTTTGTTTATTTGTGTTCATTCTTGTTCTTATGATATACAGAGGCACGAGCGACATTGTATTCATTATCATCAAGCTTAAACTAACCAGTGCCAACAATGGGCCGACAGGCATCATTGAACAAGCGTTCAAAAAACGTATTGGATTTCAGTGTGCTTCTATATGGACATAGGAAAGTGGCAGTACTATAGAGAAATCCTTTTGTCACCATTTACGACACAGAAGGATGGGTTACTTAAAGGCCATCACAACAACAAACACCCGCGGCAGTCATAACCCTTAGTATGACACTCATGGGGAAAAGTGGGGGATTCCATTTATCCACATGGTCTAAAGTTTATACTACGACTCTCACATAAACGCAAGGCAAACAGTTATTAGAATTAACGTAGGTGCGACGTAATATAAAGGTTGTAACACAATTTCACTATCCACGAGGGAAAACTCTGTGTTTTAAACAAAGTTGTTAGGGAAACTATTACAGAAGTTTTGCAACGGCGTTTATTAATGGAGTTCGAAAGTTCTAATTTACAGGTAAGCAATGATATGATCATTAAGTTCGCCTGGTTTGTTGTAATAAAGTGTTGGAGCTGCAAGCGAAAATATTCAGAGGTTTTTTTGTTTGCAAATTGAAATATATTGAGGCACTTTACCTCAATTTAATTACGTCTACAAACGAAAAAAAAAACATAACATCTTTGAAAGCACCTAAAAGCATGGTATGAAATGAAAATATGTTATTTCCCATAAAACTACATGGGCATTTATGAAACGTTAGAAGCTAGGTGCACGGTTCCAATTGGTCTTTTCCTGCGGAGAAGAGCCGAGAAGAAACTCCACGGTTACTCTTTTAAAAATAATTGGATTTTACAATGGGCTTGTGGCTAAGTAATAACAGCCGCACGGGTCGATCGATCAGGTTAAGCTACGCTTTCAGCGGTTGGTCTGTGGATGGGCGACCGTCTCTACATACCAAGTCCTCTCCGAGCCTCGGAAAGCGGTCGGTCATTCGTGGATCTTTGATAGTCGTTACGTGTCGCCAGAAGCCCGAAAATCTGACAACCAGTCTTACCAAGGGGTATCGTATTACCTTCTAACTGGGATGTGGAGGTCAGATAGGCAGTCGCTCCATGTAAAATACTGGTGCTCAGCTGGATCTGGTTGAAAAGCCGACCCCAACACAGTTGGGAAAAGGCTAGGCAGATAATGATGGCTCTTACAATGGTTTCAAATTACAGTGGTTAGTTACCACTACACTACCACACACCAACTACTGGGTACATAACATAATAAAAAATGTTCTACAAATCTACAGGCGTACAGCGTTCTCACATTTACAAAATATAAAATAATCTATATAAAAGATAAATACAAAAATGAAAATAAAAACCTACTTATACCAAAATATATTGATGCCATTACAACAGTTACAAATCTGAATGAATAAAAAAAAGTCCACAAAAGCCACTAATAGAATTGAAATTATAATTTTCATATAAATAATGATATATTATAATAAAAGGTACTTTATGATTGCCTTAATATAAGACAACTCACACTGCTTTCCCATAGACAGGCAAAGACATCAGAACACTGCGTCTTAAGATATTTACCTACTCCATCCAGCTGTCTTTTTTATAAGGTCTTTACCTATGACATTGCCGTTCTGCAGTACTGGCAATTTCAAATTAAAATAATTTTTGTTTGGCTAAGAATTCTAATTTCAAATTAATTTTATTTTAAAAACATGGAATTTTCTTTCCAAAAGTAGTCATTTGTTTATTGATTAGTGTTACATTTTCATCGCATTTCAATCTTTTTCGTCATCATGGATACGTTAAAAATTCGAGTAATTATGGAATATGAGTACCTTCACTACACAATCTACGGCTGAATTAGCAACAGCTTTCGACGTTAGCGTCAAAACAATATTGGTCCATTTGCGTCAAATTGGCAAGGTAAAAAAGCTTGACAAATGGGTGCCCCACGAACTCAATGATCGCCAGCGCAAAGTACGCGTCGAGACGTGCCTTGCACGTCTCGACGCGTACTTTGCGCTGCTCAACAGACACACAAATGCAGGAATTTTGAACCGCATTGTTACCTGCGATGAAAAATGGATTCTGTTTGATAACCGCAAGCGCTCAGCAAGTTGGGTGAATCCTGGTTCGGCACCTAAACAATGCCCTAAACGAAAACTTACCCCTAGAAAAGTGATGTTCACTGTTTGGTGGTCTAGCGCCGGTGTGACCTTACCAAACGGAGTGAGCATTACTGCAGATGTGTACTGTGAAGAACTGAACACAATGATGGAGAAGCTGGCACATCTCCAACCAGCATTGATCAATCGCTCGTCTCCGCTGCTCCTGCACGACAACGCGCGACCTCCTACTGCACAGCAGACGGTCTCCAAGTTGCAAGAACTGGGGTTGGAAGCTCTCCGTCATCCGCCCTACTCACCAGTCCTTGCGCCTACAGACTACTACTTTTTCCAGGATTTGGATAACTTCTTGGCGGGAAAATAATTCAATACCCGAGAGGCAGTACAAAATGCCTTTGAAGAATTTGTTGCCTCCCGTCCAGCTGATTTCTTTAAGAAGGGCATCAATAAACTGCCACTGCGTTGGCAAAGATGCATTGATTGCATTGCTGATTACTTCGATGAATACAAATAAAAAATACATGAAAAAAATTCGTTTAAATTTTTTCATACAAAACGGCAATTTCATAGATAAAGACCTATTATTAAAGGAGTTCATCACCAATAAAATCGGTGTGTGTCCTGTCCGTATCTCCAGAGTGCTATCCAGTAAAATCTGCAGTAATTTTTTTTATTTCTCTAGTGATTAGCCACTCAGACTGCCTGCACTATCTTCTGTTAATACGTTTACGAGCGTTGATGTGCTGCATCTGCATCTGAGGTCACCCTTTAGCACAAATCTTCCCATATCCTATAAATTCACCAATTTATGCGACGTACACACATATAAACATAATCGCATACCATACGCTCTATTGTAGCATTGTGGCGATAACCCAATTGATAAGCATACAAACCTTTTATACCCATTTTTATGTCAAACGAATCCAATCTGATATTTTATTTATTTTTGTATCTGAATATTTGGAATCCCATTTACCAGCTCCATAAACGTATATAAAGTACTGTTTGGAATTTCAGAGAAACTTTTATCAAACTAGTTTGTATGAAAATGTTACTGAAATTGTTTTGAATTTTAAAACGTCATTAAAAAGCGCCGGTGCCTGGTTCACAAACGTTGAACGGACTTATTAATAATTGAACATGTGGACTTGACGAATGCATCGCGTTCAACCCGTTTCATAGGTCATTGTATATTGATACACCAACATACCTGTACCATTGTTGATTATGAAGCACGTTCGCCTTTATGTACAGTACACGATCAAAACTGCATTAGCACGTTAAGGATCGTTTTGCTGTGAAACGCGTAGGCCTAGGTTCCAATCTCGAGATGAGACTTTTATAATAAAATTAAATACACTATATATAAATACACTATCTACCACAATCTGAATCATTTTAAAGGCTTATCCATTGCTTCATATGTTCGAAAAATTTGACTGCTTAGCAACGTGAATAATGCAGTGAATGTTGTTGAACTGTCAAAATGATATCCCTACTGTTAGTGTGTTACGAAATTAGCCCACAGACTTAATATAAATACTAGTATGTTAATTGGAAAAATTGTTATCTACTTGATCGATGCAGCCAAAATATTCGGGGATAGCATATCAGCCAACTTAGTAGTTATTTCGGGAAAATGGACAGAATGGAATCTCTCTATTGCATAGGGAATTAGGTCAGGAATAATGAATAAAGTTCACCAATAACCCTAAAAATTAAATGCAACGCATCACTTGAGAACGGCCGGACCGATTTGGCTATTTTTGTGTAAAAATGTATAAAATACCTAGACCGACACAGGTTTTTAGGGGAAGAAACATAGGAAACGTTTTCCGAAAAAAATGGGAATTAAGGGATTTTTGTATGAATTATTGAAATTTGGACAGGACAACGTCTGTTGTGTCAGCTAGTCAAACTCAAACTCGAAACATTATTTCAATCAAGTCACTGACAGGCACTTTGGAACTGTCAAAGAGTTGGTCAGTTAGAAAGTTGAAGCTGTTATAGTTGCCCTTTCCAAAACGTAGATCCATATGGAGAAGAACGGGCAAGAAACTCCAAATCACTCTTTTAAATCAAGATATCACAAAATTCGGGCTATATTATTCCCAATTCCTCTATATGTATGTAAGAAAAATGTAGAAAATAAAATTAAGAAATAATTTGTTATAAGATTAAAAGTAAGTGGCAGTTGTGAGATGACTAGTCTCGACCTACGGCGTCCGTTCCCGAACATGACGCGTGGATCAGCACCATTTTGTAGGTAGCCGAATAATCCAACACCATCGCGCCACCGTCAGTGAGACATTTAAGAAAGATTATTGAGCATGGCAATTGAGAGTGTGTATCAAACACACTCTCAATTGCCATGCTCAATAATTAATAAAAAAAATCCATTGATCGTTTTTATTTATTCAACAATGGCGAAGATTCCCTTGTTCACAAGCTAAACTAAATTTAGGTTCGGTTCATCTTTTTCTGTCTATTTAATTAAGAACAGGACAGAAGATAAATATTAGTACTAACCCAACAAGATCTGTATTGCGTTCAATTGTATCAATCAAAGATATTTTTTTTTTTTTTTTTGTTTCTCGTGCACACGTGTTTTTCTATTTTCACTTTAGACATTGGCAGAATAGTCGACATCGGCTTTGCTTGCCATTTATTAAAAATAGAATAGAATAGAATAGAAGATAAATATTAGTTTGTCAACAAGGGAATTGGCGCCAATGCAATTGTGAAGTTGTCAAAAAAAATAATAAAAATAATATCAAGATGAAAATAAACATGTCTCCATCTTCTATTACACTAAACAGATACTGAACATCACCAGTTTTCAAATAATCAATACATGTTTACGTTTAGCTGACGTGTGTTGCATACGTAATCATTAATTTAGCTTAAGATGATAGAAACAGTCTGTTGACGTGTACTCGAACGTGTGCAAGCTGTTACGTCGTTTTACGACATCGTAACTCCGGACATTAGTGTCAATTACTTCGGACTAATCCTTTAGGTCAGTTAAATTGTCAAACGAACCTTAGAATGGGACCATTGTTATTAGGGTAATTAGGTATAAAGAAACGTAGAAAATGTACAAGTTTGGAGACTTTTCACGCCATCTTTCCTGCCTATTATTATTTAAAGCCTTAAGGATTCAAATCAGGTAAAAGTATCCGTTATAACTATTGGTCAGGTTATTGTATAAGTTAGTTTATTGGCAAGAAAAATAAAAAATGACGCAAAATGAAAATTTTAACTAGTGTTTTCGTATTTCAAAACCACAATTACAATGATCGTAAAACTCATGAATATGACCATCACAAAGGTCATCGCTTACATTGCAGATATTTTTTTTTTCTTTTAAAAGCTTTAGAAAAACAAAAGTATAACCAAAAATACACGTAAAACGAAATCATTAGCTAAGTGTTTCCGTATTCAGAAACCACAATCACAATGATGGTAAAACTCATAGTTATGACCTTCACGAAGGTCACCGCTTTAATTCCAGACAAATCTTTCATTTAAAAGCTTTAGTCTAAAGCTAGACAGTGTAGCGTTGTCAATCTTCGAATAATCCCCTTAACAGGATGTAAATTGAGCTTTAATGGTATTAAATATGGAGATCCTTCCACTGCAAGGTGGCTTTAATTACGAAAGATTATCTAACCGTTAGCCTTTTATTGCTGCGACCTATGTCTTTACAAATTAACACCAATTGAAGTGTCAAATGCTTTTAACCGAGCAATTTGTGAAATTGCCGCGAAGACTCGTCCAGACAGTACCGACCGGCTTTAAATACCAATGCGAAGTGTAATGTCCTTTTATAGTGCAGTAATTTAAAAAAAAAAAGGTTTTCCCGTCTTTGCATAGATGCCTACATAAGGTTTAGAAGTTCTTCACTTTCTTATACTGTATATGTAGAAGCTATAGTTTCCATTCCGATCTCGTTTTTATTTCTCTTTATATTGTTTATTTCTTAGTCTTAAGTAATTAGGCAAATTAATAACTAGCTGCGTCCCGAGGTTCCACCCGCATAAGTGTTGATCCCCTGGAAATATGGGGATAAAAAGTATCCTATGTGTTAATTCTGGTTATAAACTATCTGTGTACCAAATTTCATCTAAATCCGTTCAGCCGTCTGAGCGTGAAGAAGTAACAAACATACAAACACACACACAAACTTTCGCCTTTATAATACAGGGTGGTCCAGAAATAAATGCACTTCTGAAAATTCTTTAATAAAACAATGCTTACGTTTTTAAGTGTAATGTTTATTTATTTTTTTATTATAAAAACGTTGCCCCACACTAGGATTTTCTCCTGTATCGTGGGTGCGTTTACAAACATTTAAACTCACATACAGAAACAGCCAGACCCGAAACAACTACTTGTAAGTCATACAAATATTTGTTCCGTGCAGGAGTCGAACCCGCGACACGCAGCGCAGCAGTCAATCGCTCAACCACTGCGCCAACCGTGCCGTCAAAATAAATTAAATTACAGACAATTAAAGGAATTTTACGTTATAAAAATCAAATCGTCCAGACGTCGTCCGTTGCGGCGACGGCACTGTTCCAATCTTGTTTGTAAATTTTGGAACCGCGGTGAGTCAAGGGCCAACATTTCACGCGGTGGAAGTCGCAGATAAATATACAGCAAACGCAAGCGTATTATTGTATATTTGTCATATTCGATGCGATAAATAATTCATTCCATAAATGTGTTGTGTTGGTTTAAATATTATTATAAGAGGTCAGTAACTAGGGGCTTGTGGCTAAGTAATAACAGCCGCACGGGTCGATCGATCAGGTTAAGCAACGCTTGCCGCGGTTGGTCTGTGGATGGGTGACCATCTTTACATACCAAGACCCCTCCGTGCTTCGGGAAGCACGTTAAGCCGTTGGTCCCGGCTGTCATTTGTGGATCTTTGACAGTAGTTACGGGTCGTCAGTAGCCCGAAAGTCTAACAACTAGTCTTACCAAGGTGTATCGTATTACCCAGTAACTGGGTTGTGGATGTCAGATAGGCAGTCGCTCCATGTAAAATACAGGTATTCAGCTGCATCCGGTTAGACTGGAAGCCGACCCCAACATACTAGGGAAAATGCTAGGCAGATGATGATAAGAGATTAGTTACGTATGTGTACATATATTTTCATCATCATAAGCAGGTCACTGTTGGACATAGGCCTCTCAAAATGCCAATCAACTCTATGATGCTCAATCTTTAGCCATGCTCAATCACTTAACACATATTACCAGGATCTTTAATAACTGCCCTGTTGAAGCCCTGTCTGTGTGAAGTCCTGGGTTCGATTCCCAGGTCGGGCATCGTTGTGTTATTGGATTATCCATCAGGAAATTCTCGGTAACAGCCCGGAGTTTTGAAGTTGGCGGTTTTGTGATACCCCCGTGCTTCGGAAAGCACGTGATGCCGTTAGTCCTGCGCCTGATCTCTTTCCTGTTGTGTCAGATTACCGTACCACTGGAAATTTATAGCATACAAGTGTGTGCGCAGACACACGTGCACTCACTCTCATAGGAGAGTGACTCTCATACACGGAGAGAAAATTCTTAGAAAAATTACTGTGCTCGTCACTGTAAAGTGAGTGCAAGTGACATCTACAGGAAATTTTCTGAGTGCGATTGGGAAAAATTCAGTATTTGCCCAATAAATTTTACTGTATAGCATAAGAATTTTTACTGTGCTAGCATGGTAATTTTTCCATTACCACTCAAATGTACTCAGATTATGAGACAGCACAGTAATTTTTCTAAGATTTTTCTCTCCGTGTAGGAGTGAGTGCACGTGTGTCTGCGCACACACTTGTGTGCTATAATATTTCCCGCACTAAAGGCTAGTCACTATTTTAATTGGCCGCCATAGCAAAATACGGTCTGGAGAACTATTATTACATTTATAAATTACCAGGATATATTTACACCATAACACAGCTTCTAAATAAGACTCTTTAGTCTGATTCAGAAGTTGTAATTCAGAATATTCGAATACCTACGTGTCCAAAATTTAAACCCCCTTAGACATTCAAGACTCGATTAGTTCAATAGCTATAGAAAATAGGTAAAGTTTCACTCACAAGTTGTTAAGGTAAGTTGGTGAACAAGCATTGGAACTAGCTTTGTGACTTTACTTGAAAGTAACTTTTGACATCGGAACGAATTGCCTGCTTTTAACACACTTTAACCTAAATATGTGGCTTCAAAGAGTTATACTATTATGTAGAGGAAAGTAACCAAATATGGAATAGTATCCCTAATGCGGAATACCGAATAATTTCTCGAAAACAAATAGGTACCGCAAGACGTAATAGGCAGTGATCAACTATCTCTTTCTAACACTATACACGCGTACAGGTTTCAACTCGTCAGTCGAGAGAGTGACATATACGCGGTAAGACTGTTTTGTTTTGTTGCTGTCCGAAAACGATACTCGAGGAGAAACTTGAATCAACTGCCTCATGTGCGAACTCTGGGCACATAATGATTGCGCTGGTGCAGGATTCGACCCCTGGATTTGCGATTATTATTTTATATTTTGTCCGAAGTTCCTAAAGTATCTCATGGAAATTAAGGTTAATTTTGACTGTTCCATATTTGGGGTACCTATTCCATAAACATATAACTTTGTGTTGATTTTGTTTTAGAGAAGTTATAGTACTTACTTATAATAAATAAATAAATTACAAGACTGTTACTATCCAAAGCGCAGATGTATGTCGCGTCGTGTGTCATGAAAAATATAAATTGGTCCAAGAGGTTGAGAAGTACCCTCACTTCTACGATTATAGGTTTAAGCAGTATCCAAGGAGGGATGTCACAGAAAATGCTTGGAATAATGTGGGAAAAGTATTTAATTTCACAGGTATGTTCACGTTTCGTCTACTTTCTAAAATAAAACGTTAATAATTTACACCATAAAATTCCATTGCCATGGAAGAGCTGCTCGAGGTGCTATAAAATAATTAGCCAAGTAATTTCTAGATCTATAAGCAAAATATTGAGCAGTTATTTGGATATTTTGTGTTAGTGCGAGGTAGAGGCATTGTGCGTGAAATTGAGACTGGATTGTTTTCAAATTGTCGAAATTGTCGTAGACTGTAATTACTGTAAATTCCTTCATCAAAATCAAAATATTTTATTTCACACTAACCGTAGTGCGTACTTATGAAATGTCAGAAGCTAGGTGCACGGTTCCAATTGGTCGTTTCTTATGGAGAAGAGCTTGCAGGAAACTCCATGGTTACTCAACAAATGGCTTTTAAAATGTGTTCAAAGTGTTAATAGGTATGGAAGAATAGCGTAAGCCTGTCAACAAGTACTTAACCAAATAGAAAATGGTCTACTAATCTACAAAAAACATGTATATACAACATTATTTTTAGTATATTGCAAACCTGGATATAGTTTTTTCAGAATAAGTAACTGAATCGATTCCAATAATTTTTACACCATGTTATATTTTGTCCCAAAAATATTTAAGAAAGCTACCAAGTTGGACACTGAGCGACACTAAGTACATAATATCCGCAATCATTATGCGCACAACACAGGTCACAGCCGGTCGGCCGGCGGCGCGTGTTAAGTGGTAACCAACTTTTTGTACGGACAATCAGGTAGCATAACAAGGTTATAACTTCGTGATTTTTCATGATAGAGTTTTGAAATCTTTTACATAGATTCTTTACATAAAAATACTAGATACGGGTTTCGGGTTTCCCATATACTAAAAATAATATTGTATATAAAATCCAAATGATATAATTGCCATTACAACACGTTCTTTCAACATTCCTTCTTAATTATACAGTGAGCATATCAATTTAACAATATTAGTTACTTTCTGTCGGTCACAGCATCTTCTGGGAGTGTTATTAAAATCCTTTCCTCGGCATTTACACATTCCCGCATATTCGTATTTTTTTGTGAATGTAAGGAGTAAGTAAATGTAATAATTTAATGTACGTATCTAGACATTCTATAGAATGACAAAATTTTTGTATCATCTTGCTGTAATTCTTTCTCGGCAGTAAATGCTCGACAGTTGACATTATTTTCAATATACGAAAAGCTGTCAGCCATGCGGACGAATTTTTTGATGCCGTATGTTTCTTTATTTTTGTTTTGTTTTATATACGTGTACAAATGATTATCTTAAGTCTGTTAGCTTGTATATTATATTAGGATGAATTCATTTTTTTTTCTCTGACGATTCTTTCTGTGCCGGTAATAAAATTAAAAGATTACTTCTTTTCTTCATCATCGTTTGTCTCCATTATATCAATCCTGTGAGACGTGTGCACGGTGAACGGACCTGAACGAATGATAAAATGACTTAAATTGATACAGCTTGAGTTGCGCAATGTGAGAATACCAGTTGCATCGCAGTTGGCAATGCCCGTTGCCAAGCATTTTAGGTTGAGTTACCGTCACCTCGTGTGAGACTGGGCTTATAGAAGTATGAGGAACAGGGTGTAAAATTCACTCATCTATAGAAAAGGGAGGATTCTCCGATCAGACGGGTGTTGTGTCTGGTGGGCAACTGCGCGACGATTGATGTCGGGACGTTGTATATATGCTAGTCGCGCGGTAAACTCTGCTTGCGTGATGCAGGATTTTGCGTGAAGTCAGTATGATGCGTAGTTTGCATGTGGCGGTGTAATTGCCGCTACAGGGTCATAGTTACTTAAGACATGAGTTAAATGTTTATCCACTGAGCTAAGTAGGTCTCTCTACAATACCAGTTCAGTTTGAACAGAGCCACCACTAAAGTTATACGATTTAATCCCACCTGCTTTTGAACGTACGTTACAAAGAACGAAAGATTATCTAGTTAACAGCAGAACGCACTCCAGGCTTATTACGTAGGCTCAGAACCTAGATACAGCACTTCGCTTTAATAAATTCAATTTCCGTTACACGTAGCCACACAGCTCTATTTCATTGTGGATTACGCTAAACAACTGCTGAATAGAGTTGCGACTTAACCCAGAAACATTTACAGAACTTTAGACAGTATTGTCTTAGTAATAAAGTGGATACTCCTGTGGAGTTTTTTGATAGGTTTAACATCCTGTGTGGTCGACTGTGAAAGTAAATTCCGACAAATTTAGGGAATGCGTATAATGAATCTGCGAGATCGTCTTGATAACAATATGCATGAATATTTCGCGTTGCGTTGCTGTTTTATAAGCCAGGAAATGTATCTGACAAAATAAGACTAAGCAGACATCAGAATTGTTTCAAGTGTATAAAATGTAATTAATTTTTGTTTAATTCACATTTAATGAGAACGAAGAGGGTGCTGCTTACCGAAATGCATCTCTGTTTCGCGAATGCTCTTTTTAGCATTCCAATTATTTAAAACACTGTAGATTTTAAGAAATTCTGTTTGTTACTTTCTTTTTTAAATATTATTTTTTTTTTTGTATTTTTGTGATTGTGTTTACATTACTTTATGTGATCTTCCTGTGCGAGTTAAAATAAATGCTTTTTCTTTTCTTTCGTTAATTATTTGCATCTTACTCAAACAAAATCCTTCCATTTTTAGGGTTCCGTACCTCAAAAGGAAAAACGGAACCCTTATAAGATCACTTCGATATCCGTCCGTCTGTCAAGACCTTTTTTCTCAAGAATGCGTAAATTTATCAAGTTGTCAAAAGTTCAACGTAATCAAAAGATACGGGCGTTTATGTTCCGTTTACGCCGCATATTTTGACACTCGCAGGGGAATCAAAACCTACATATAGAGTACGAGTACTTCCCGTTGACCTAGAATCATGAAATTTGGCAAGAAGCAATTTTATATAGCACAAATAAAGAAAAAGAATCTGAAAACCGTTAATTTGTAGTTAAATACCTACAAGTTTGTAAGGAACCATCGGTGCGTGAGTCCGACTCGCACTCGATCATTTTTTTTTTCTTTTTTGTTGATTAATTAGGTGGTTTTTTTGGTCTGAAATGATATATCGCATATTTCATACCGCAAAATCTCTTTGAAATGAAATAAAATAATTTTACAAACCGAATATTTTTATATCCTTTTCGGATAATCCCATTTTTTCCGGTAACCCATCTCTCTCCACCTTGGGCCATAAATTGTTGGCAGCATGCTGGTTTAACTACCTGTTCCAAGGCAGACGAAACCACGGGCCGGGTGATGTATGGATTGATCTTGTGTAGTGGAGTGAGAGACTATGGTACGTGCTTTGCGGTGGCTAAGTAATTATTAAGTCAAGCAACTAGCAGCGGGGTCACAGAGGAGGGAAATGCAGTGCAAAAACAGCATGTTTATAAAACAGTTATTAAACATTATGCGTAAATTGTGCATCGATGCTACAGCATCCAGAGACACCCTGTATATTTGTATAGATATACATATATATACAAATATACAGGCTGTCTCTGGAAGTATGGATCAAATCGAATAGGGGCGTGGGCAAGGTCATTTCCAAACTTTTTAACCCTGAGAATGCCCTTTAACTTTAAAGGGTAATCGGTTGTCATCCTGATTTCCTGGAGGAGCGCATTCCACAGAGAGATAGACTGAACGAAGAAGGAAGAGTGAATGAAGTCTGTGCGGTGAGTGGGACATTGGAGAAGACGATTCTGTGATGACGGTTGACAGGACTCATTGTATATAACAATACATATGTATGTATGTACATAACGTATAATAAATTGATGTAGGATATGATATCAAAGATGACAGTTCTACGGTGATTATGTAAGGACGGTAATATTATTATGTTGTTATTATCCAGGGAGGATAGTAAAAAAATTGTTCTTACTTTCCTGGTACCAATCTTATGTAGTAACTTTTTAAGCACTCAATTACTTACCGTACTAATAACATTTT
Source organism: Eremobia ochroleuca (assembly GCA_949629135.1). Classification (NCBI taxonomy): domain Eukaryota; kingdom Metazoa; phylum Arthropoda; class Insecta; order Lepidoptera; family Noctuidae; genus Eremobia; species Eremobia ochroleuca. Next base: position 2,940,519 of record OX451392.1, read on the forward strand.
CGGTAACTTAAAAGCTTTTGATATTAAGTTATGATATAAAAAATGCTTTTAACTCACATTATAAGATAGACACGTGCGATTTTGCCAAAATCCTACTGCTTTTTCTTACTCTGTGTAACCAAGGTTAGCGCACACCAAATTATTTATACCGAAAGTCCAATTTATTATTAACGTTGGACAGGTTTGTCCGTAAATAACTTTCGATTGAGACTCAAGCTTGCAACTTAGTAAGTTACACAACTCAAAATGTTATACAATTATTAGCATATTATACATTCTCAGCGCTCATGGAAACTTATTGCACAGGACTTTGTATTTACTTGCATAGGAAAATTATTTTGTTAAAACTTTATGTTGAGAGAAGTTTTTTTTTTATTACCATGGATAAAATGAGATGAGGAATCGAATTACTTATTGTATAGATGTTTAATGTAAATAACCGCTTGTAACTCCCGCCCAGATAATTTCTGGCTGGGGCTAACTTACTAGGTATACTTTCCAGCGCAACGAATAATACTCCAAAAGTACGCTTATATGCGCATTATATTTAACTGATCTACAGAAAAATGCGATAACCCAAATAATGGGCAAACGGAAAACAATACATGTTCTAGCAACGTTTGTAAAAATACACAGCCAAACAAAGCAAACAAATACAACCACAAATACAGGAATAACAAATCAGAACCCAGTCACTTCACTAATCCAACAAAAATGTTATCTTAAAAAAAAAAACAATACACCGGCAGAATCATCTCAAAACCCCGGGCAATGTATGCAAATTAGTTAGGCAACTCCTACGATCTCCCATGGGCCTGACCGGTCCACTGAATTCATCCGTGCTTTATTTAAACGTGCCTCGTCAAGGTGAGTTTGAAACGACAGAACTTCAGACACTCTAAAATAAACTTTACAATAGTGGTTTAAAATACAAAATTGATTGTGGGCACTGAAGTAGTGCATATTTATAGAAATAAAACAGGATTTATACGGAATCCAGACTTAAAGCTAACCGTAGAATGCTTTTATGGATCGTCGTACTATTTTATTCTTTAGTTAATCGACTTTTCTCTTTTAATTAATCAATTTTCCCTTTCCCAGTTCATTGCTGAATATAATATAGCCTTTCCCAAGCTCAACAGCCGGTTCATTCTTTGTTGTTCGTTTTAAAAATCAGAAATAACTCTTTAGTCAAATTTTGAACTGAAAAGAATATTATTTCCAGCAGATGATTCAATGTTATGAAAATTGAATTGGTAAGATTTTAGTTTGGGTCTATTTTTGGTGGGAAATCTATTAAAAATACAAAAGAGTATGTACTCGTAGTAGTTATGAATATGCCAGATGATGTTAATTCAAAAATCGAAGACACACCTAACCAGGACTAAGCATTGTGAATACCCTTTTCCTCTCACAGAGAAGAGTCCTGAAAACAGGCAGAGGTCAAAATCTTGAAAATGAAAAATATTATATGTCTCACTTTTTTCAGCATAATATTCACTTAAAAAAAGAGAAATAGAAAAAGAGAAATAAAAAGAGTATTCTATTCTAACATATTTACGTACATACAGAAAACCTAAACAGAATATCAAAAGCGAAATCACTTAAATGTTTAGCCCCTTAACAAACCCGTTATGATCTTTATAGCAAGATAAGTATAAATTGAGTCAGCACAATGCATCAAAGGGCACAAAAGCAATTGTTTTTCTAATAAATAGGTTACCTAAGGGAGGGCGCCCACGAGCAACTTAGTTTCTCAGCAACTTTTTTGTCTCTGTCGCTGTCTTATTGCCGAGATTTGAACGATGTGCGCACGGGAGCGACAGCAACGCTAATTTTTTAAGTGAAAAGTCTTTAGCATCGTTGTGATTTGAAGCTCAATGAAACGAGAAAGCGACAGTAAAAAGAGGTAAACACATACATCTATAGGATTTTACGTGCGAGAGAATGAGATAGAAGGCATTATACAGTGTTTCTTATATTAATTGTGATCTCCTCTTTGTGCGCTGTCCGTACCTTCTCCCATCTTCATACTTCGGGAATATTCGTAAGTATTCGTAGATTGTCGGTACTGCTCTGGGCGCTTTCAAGCAGAAACTTAATAACATTTTTGAAGGTTTCACTTCTATAGCGTGTGAACTGCACACGTTTTTTTTTTTTGTTAAATTTTTGGTTGAGCGGTAATTATTTTGTCGCCGTGCGTGTTCACTTGCATTGCAACGAATAGACTGGCGACTGTTGCGTCCAAACCCGCCGACAAAAAGTCTACCAGCTGTCGCATCGCTACATTCACGCACTATCATACAAACCCGTAGACTTGATGTGAGAGACAATTTAGTTGCGGAGACAAAAGTAGCTCGTGAGTGCCTCCTTCATCATCGCTTAATGAGAATAGGGCCCAGATCTCAGTCTCACCCGATAAAGACTGAACGTCAAGCAGATTAGGATTTACTTTTAGACTGTGCCTTAATGAAAGTAATTTTAGATAATGTGTCCCTGTTAAGAGTATTAATTTATTGTGAATAAGTATTGTTCTAGTTGGTAGAATTCTGGCGCTGCTCGGGATTTAAATTCAATTCTGAAAATATAAGAATATGACATTTTGACGTATTTTTGCACGATGATGTATGAAATGAGTCGAAAGAAGAAGTCATGTTTTAAAAGTTCCGTAACCAAAGGGTAAAACGGGACCATATTACTAAGACCCCGCTGTCCGTCCGTCCGTCCGTCCGTCTGTCACCAGGCTTTATCTCATGAACCGTGATAGTTAGGCAGTTGAAATTTTCACAGATGATGTATTTCTTTTGCCGCTATAACAACAAACACAAAAAAAAAAAAAAATTATGGGGGCTCCCACATAAAAAACGGTTTTTTTTTCCGTTTGAGCGTGAAGAAGTAACAAACTACTCACAAACTTACGCCTTTGTAATATTAGTGTGATTAACAGTGATCGGAGTAGGTAGATTGATTTTTGGTACTTGTAATAATATGGATAAGCTATTTTCCCGGAAAGCAATTCCGGTATTTCCGGATCCGATTAAATATTGTTAATGTTGGTAGTGATATTATTACTACTCAATTCAAAATTTAAAGGTAGGTATCAAAACTAAATTCATTTATTATTTATTTGAATAATAAAAACAATTTTTGAGCAGATTCCAGAAGTCAGTATGTACACAAGCGAGAGTCAAGTAACGTTTTAACAACACAGTAACAAACAAAGAAGCGCAATATACAAACCGAAGTAAATGAGTGAGCTACCTGGCATGTCGTCGGTGGGCGTACGCATTGTTTTGATAACCGGTTAGTGCACCACCCATTATCCTTTATTCTGATTGGTCGCTGGGTTGTGTCAAATCGTGACTGTGCCGTTAAAAAAAAATAATATAAAGAATATAATATTGCTCATTTTAACACAGTTCCTACCTAAGTTCCGGTTTTTTTTGTTAATAATCAACCAATTCCGAAATTCCGGAGGAAAGTCCTTATTAATATATACGTTTCGGATCAATGACCCCATTTCAATCTACCTACTCCGATCACTGGTGATTAATCAATCAAAGTTAGTAGATACTTAAATTGCATATTTTTTTTTAAGACAGACGATGTTCAAAAAGATCAACCACCGTACACGCTCCTATATCAAAGTGAGTATGTTTTCTTACGTAAAAGCCGGTTCTCTCATGTGCAGAAAGCTTTGCAAACATCATACTTAAACAAAACATACTGTAGGTACATACTGAGAATTCCCAGATGGCGTAAAAGTAGCAAACTGTGACGTACACACCAATTGCGGGGAATTTATACCCTGTTACCTCCCATAGTGTTGAGAATTAGAAGAAAATTAAATTCCATGGACATTTAGCTCGTAGTGTGGAATTATTGCTGGCCGGGGTGCAGTCATAGAGCCTCCATGACGGACACGGCACTTAGTGGTCGTCCGGCGCAACCTAGGTAATTAGTAGTGCTACCATCCTGCTGACTAGCTAATTCTGCTTGCTTTCTCTCTCTGAAAATAAGCCTTAGACGATGGCGCAATAACCAAAGACTCTTTTATCAGTAATTAGTATGTCGTATTTCTAATTATTTATCGGGAAATAGCCTATTTCAGTGAGGGGCCCGTGGCTAAATAATAACAGCCGCACAGGTCGATCGATCAGGTTAAGCTACGCTTGCCGCGGTTGGTCTGCGGATGGGTGACCATCTTTACATACTGAGACTCCTCCGTGCCTCGGAAAGCACGTTAAGCCGTTGGTCCCGGCTGTCATTCGTAGATCTTTGACAGTCGTTACGGGTGTCAGAAGCCCGAAAATCTGACAACCAGTCTTACCTAGGGGTATCGTATTACCCAGTAACTGGGTTGTGGAGGTCAGATAGGCAGTCGCTCCATGTAAAATACTGGTATTCAGCTGCATCCGGTTAGACTGGAAGCCGACTCCAACATAGTTGGGAAAAGGCTAGGCAGATGATGATGAGCCTATTTCAGTTAGAGAAAATATTCAGTTAGACAGTGTTATAACGTAAGGGGCGTTCTGTTATAGCCGTTCTTCTATGGTCATTTAATTACGAATTTATAATGAGATTGGATCTACCTTTTTAACTTGACGTGGCTAGATTTCTCGATTTATGTTACAGAACTACTCTTGTACTGAGAAAAAAGGAGAACTTTTTAGTGCTATAGTGTGTGTACACTTCTGCCTAACTCTTTGGGTAAAACAGGTATGAGGTTATGTTAGGTTGAGAGTTTTTTTTTTTTTTGTTACACTAATCCATAATTTGTAAGTAAACAAATAAAGTCCTCCAGACCGTATATCGGCCACGATGGCCAATCTCAACGGAGACTAGCCTTCGGCGCGGGAGATATTAAAATGTGTGTGAGACACAGGTGTACTCCCTCTTCCCTCACTCTCATAGTCCGATGGGACGGCAATCTGACACGACTGTATATAAATTAGGTGCAGGACCAACGGCTTAACGTGCTTTCCGAGGCACGGGGTATCACACCGCCAACTTCCAAACTCCGGGCTGTAACTAAAAAATTCCTAATGGAAAAACTCAATAACACTTTGCCCGACCCGGGAATCGAACGCAGGACCCCAACTAGGACCAACGGGACAGTTAAAAACGTGAACAAATACCTACAGACTGTAGTGAACATAATAAGAATCACCACATTGAATATAAAACGTACAATTTTTTAAAATCAATTTCGATTTATAATGTATAAAAAAATCTAAATATAAAAAAACGGAGGTTTCCTACTCGATACTTGTTGGAAAATAATATTAGGAAAAAAAGAGGATCTGCAAGACGTAATAATGAAATTTTTACCTAATATACTTCTATTTTATCGAATTTTTTAACCTCTCCGCGACAGTAAAACATTGCCATGAAAAGGAACACTAAAATATAGTTTCAGTTAAAGCGAGTGCCTAAAGAAAATTAAATTACACCCAAGAATGTTTTGTATGATTCTGTTTCAAGTTTTGCTTTCCAGAACTGAAAGGCATTCGGTATACAATGTGAAATTCTACGTTTGTATACGAATGAACGTGTGAGACCCACATACCCTAGGTTTCCTTGTTAGAAATTGCATTGTTTGTGACGGCAACTGTGTACCTTCGTCCTCCTTTATTGGAATATAGAACGAAATACTACATTTACTGTGTGCGTACTCATAGTAGAATATCGTTATTAGTTAAAGATTGCTTATTTTCTTACTCATAGTTGGAAGTATTCTTTATTATCAACTGAGATCCTGCCTCTGCTTCGCACGGTTTTACGACTTATCAGAACATCGAGATATATTTTTTAAACGTATGTTTCATACTGATTATTATTATCATTAATCTTCCGGAATATATTTTCTAAATTTTCGTGAAACCCGCCTAACGATCCGTTGCGTAGTTTAAATGAACAACGCGGTTATACAGCCAGCCAAGAAAATTTTTAATAAGTATAGAGGATTTGGATGTAATATGAAGTATGCCCAAATCTTGTTTAGTTCACTATCTGATAAATCTTATGATACGATTTAAGGCTTAGTTTCATTGGTCGATAGGGCTCGTACGCTTATGATTTCTGTAACGCATCGGGGACTCTCCGCAGACGGGGTCGTCTTCGGAGAGTCCCCGAATGCTGTTAATCGACCGAGTTGTCGACTGAACTACTGAATGAATGAAAATGGGCCGTTATGGATTACATTTTCACGGCTACTCGTAATAAGTTTTAAAACTATTGTTGTTGTACAGCTTCTACAACGTGTAACGTTAAATGCGCAAAACCTCAGACACCCCAACTGAATTCAATTTACCTATTTTAGAGAGAAAATAAGTCATTAAAAAAATTGTAAAGGTTTTATGTGCTGTTTTAGTTTTACTGGCCATTCTGATCGTTTCTTGCGTCTGCAACGACGCTTTATCGAGGCAGGAGTCGTCACCGTGCCGCTGCGCCGCGCTGACATTGGCTTGCTTGACATATTAATAAATAGACACGGCAACGTTTTTAATGAAGATTTTTTGAAAAATGTGACCTATATTAAAGTGGTTCAATGAATTCTGCTCGTTATTCTGATCAAACTATTTTCAGGTTTTGCGCATTTAACGTTACACGTTGTATATGCATGCGGAGTTTGCTTGTAGGTGATTGTCGCACTATTGCATATACATTTTTGCATGTTACTTTAAGCACAAAACCAGTGTGAGCAATAAGTTGGTGAACCAAAAAAAATAATAATAAAAGCACAAGCATGATAATTAAGCACTTTCATATCATAAACAATTAGTAACATTCTGAAACAAACTCTTTTTGGATTGATTCATTCAAAATACCAAAAGTATTTTTTTTATGGTTTTATGTTATGAAAACGTATTGCGCCGACTCCAAGTCTCTTTTCTTCTCATCTCATCATTATGTTCTTGTCCTTGGCCTAACATGGACCAAGGGCAGGCAGATAACACAATATATAATCATCATCTGCCTAGCCTTTTCCCAACTATGTTGGGGTCGGCTTCCAGTCTAACCGGATGCAGCTGAATACCAGTATTTTACATGGAGCGACTAACCTACCGCAAGGGCTTGACTGAGGTGGGAGAAGCCTGTGCTCAGCAGTGAGACAGTGTAGACTACATCATCTGCCTAGCCTTTTCCCAACTATGTTGGGGTCGGCTTCCAGTCTAACCGGATGCAGCTGAATACCAGTATTTTACATGGAGCGACTGCCTATCTGACCTCCACAACCCAATTACTGGGTAATACGATACCCCTTAGTAAGACTGGTTGTCAGACTTTCGGGCTTCTGACTACCCGTAACGACTGTCAAAGATCTACGAATGACAGCCGGGACCAACGGCTTAACTTGCTTTCCGAGGCACGGGGGGTCTCGGAATGTAAAGATGGTCACCCATCCACAGATCAACCGCGGCAAGCGTAGCTTAACTCGATCGATCGACCTGTGCGGCTGTGTATTATTTAGCCACGGGCCCCTCCCCATTTATTCAAAATACCAAAAATATTTTTTTTATGGTTTTTGTTATGAAAACGTATTGCGCCGACACCAAGTCTCTTTTCTTCTCATCTCATCATCATCATCTTGCCTTTGGCCTAACGTGGGCCAAGGGCAGGAAGATGGCAATACATAAAATACCAAAAAAAAAAATATTTAAGAAACTTTTCGCGCGAATAAACTCAAGGTACCTATTTGGCAGTTTCAAGTCGTCCTCGATTTTTAAAAGTCCAAAGAAGATGAATTCACAAAATGGAATACTTAGAACTTTGTTCCTTACAACAAAGTTTTAGTTAGTGTAACAGAGTTTGCCGCTGTGAAAAGGGTCCTCAGCACTCGTTTACACAGACAAGCTTCCCTCATAATTTTGAAATAAACCAATCATCTTAAAAGGACTGACGTCAATTAATTTAGTTGTTTGATGGTCCCGAAAATACAAAATATTCACAACTGCCTTTTAGTTTTAAGTCAAGGATGTTTTGAGATGATTTACGAAACTTTTTCAGGAAATATGTTTCATGCTTTCAGAAAAAAATACCTTTGAAAGTTTTATAAGTGAAGTACATTTTTGCTCTGAAGAAGCTCAGTTTGAGTCAATAACACGAGTTGATGATATTTTTAGTCTCTGCATTTTTCGATTTATTTATTTAACTATTTATTTACGTACATAAAAGCAGACAAGAAAAAGGAACAAAACAATAAGAACAAAAGTCGTCTATTTGCTATTTCATCGATACAATATAAGACATTCCAGTGACTTACAGATCGACAGACGATGCACAAACTTCATTATTGCTTTAAACAAGTGGAGAACTAATATCATGTTATTCTGGTAATTTGAGAGCGCTGGTGGCTCAGTAGTATCGCCCCCTGACTTACGAGTTGTAGGTAAATGATAAATGATAAATGATTTATTTTCTGTAAGTAGGTTTGTACAAACACTTTTACATGTCAATCATATTTTTTTAAACTAGATGAGGTCGGCATTTCCTATCTGACTACTCTGAGAAGAAAGGCCGAAACAAACTCAGAGGTCACAGTCTCTTTTAAAGTCCAGACATAATCTTGGTCAGATAATGTGAAGACCATGTAGATTGGTGTCTGAAATGGTCTTTTGAGTAAAGAACCACACAGATTGAGCGGACCTGTCCAGTCAGTGCACGCATTTGTCAAAAATCGTGCAGCTCAACTCAGAACTTGAGGAGCCTTACGATTCGACGAACAATACCAATGAAAGGACATTTGGGTAGGCCGCATAAATGACTCAAACTGCCAGATCATGATTAAAACTAACTAAGAAGGAAACCTAAAAAAAGAAATGACCCACATAGTCTTCACACTCACAGTAATAATAATAAAAATAAGATACTTTACAAAGTAAATATCCATGTCATTGTTTATATAAAATTCATCAATGTCAATGTGTATATAAAAATCCGGATATAATCTTTGAGGACCATGTAGATTGGTGTCTGAAGTGGTCTTTTGAGGAAAGAACCACACTGAGTGGACCTGTGCAGTCAGTGCACGCATTCGTCAGTAACCGTGCAGCTCAACTCAGAACTTAAGGAGCTCAACGATTCGACGAGTAATACCAAGGACAGGACATTTGTGTAGACCGCATACACCACTCAAACTGCCAGACCATGATTAAAACGGAAACAATAATCCACATAGTCCTCACATTCACAATAATTAAAATAATATAAGACTTTAAACAGTAAATGTTCATGTCATTCTGTATATAAATAGATATTAAGAAAGAAAAAAAAAACAAAAGTGTAAATCAGCAAAATAAAAAATAAACAACATTCACTGTCTAGACCTATTGGAGCAGCTCAAGCCCAAGCTTTTTTGTCCTCAATATAGTCTTTTACAGTATAATAGGCTTTCTGGCATAGTTTTAGCTTTATAAAAGATTTGAATTTATTAATGCTTATTTCTTGAATGTGGCTAGGAAGTTTATTATAAAAACGTATACATTGGCATCTAAACGAGCCACCTATTTTCTTGAGCCTTGTTGTAGGAACAACATATTTGTGTTTGTTCCTAGTATTTATATTATGGATATCACTGTATTTTTTAAACAGATTAATATTTTTATGTGCATACAAAAGATTATCATAAATGTACTGAGAAGGCACAGTCATTATATTAATCTCTTTAAATTTGTCTCTGAGGGAGTGTCTGGGACTTAATTTATAAATGGAACGAATTGCCCTTTTTTGTAAAATAAAAACGGTCGGGTCGTGAGTTCGAACCCAGGGAGGTACTTACTTTGTGTAATAAGCTTCATCACCACTGAACCCCACTACAGATTCCTTCAAAACATCGTGAGGAAACCGGCATGTCCTAGAATCAAAAATTCGATGAAATGTGACACCCACCCGCACTGTGCTCGCATGGTGGATTATGGCCCACTCCTTCTCACAGAGAGGAGGTCTGTCTGATTATGCTTATGGTAATTTGAAGGAGGTTTGTGCCAAAATGTTTGCTAACGACTATTGACCCAACACAAACAACCCAAAATGCAAAACCCAGAGCTTTAAACATGCGTCACTTAATTTCCCCGTTCCATTTCTGGAACTCTTGAAGCGGTACCAACACTAGTTTGTCGGCACCACTCAAAGCAAACGCAAAAGGGTAATGAAAGACGGCGACCGCGCATAAATAATTACGAGTTGCAAGCTTCTCGCCTTCAGATGCCACGATAACCCTCCCTCGGTTGACTTTGGTGACCTCTGGGAGGGAGATTATGAGCAGCTGAAAGATATGCTTAATTTCTGGGTATCTTCCGGTATATTTGAATTTACGGTTGATTTTTGTCGAATTCTGTTTCATTTTGTGGTCGTTTATCCTCGTATCACTCTCGTAGCTTAACGCGGGACGCCCCTCGACTAGATGTACCAACGACCTTAAGAAAGTGGCTGGGAAAGAGGTGTGAAAGGCCGAGGACAGGGTATTGTGGCGCAGCCTGGGAGAGGCCTATGTCCAGCAGTGGACTGCGATAGGCTGAGTTGATTCTCGTAGGTATTTGCCTGAATAGCTACTAAGCGAGTATTTAGTAACTCATACACTCAAATAGCACTTAATATTACAAAAAGTGAAGTGCACGTCACCTATTGTGTAAACGACTATGATGCTACAGGATTCCGTAGCCCTTTTGTACTGGGACGAATGGGACGCTGCCAATAAAAAGTTATGCTGAATTTATTCAACACATAATTATATAAATCTATATAAGAAAATGTTGCCCCACACATTTTTTTGGATGTTTTGCATTGTAACGCAGATATGATTTAGATACGCTAAAGTGAACACGTCTTCTTAAAAATAAATTGACCTAAAACTGTTCCGAAATAACTTTTACTACATACATACATAGAGTAAAAGTTATTTCGGAACAATTTTAGGTTTACACATAAGACACGAAGATAGCTGCAAAAGTAGAAAAACTATTATTATAGCGCAGCTATGCCCGATACAAAATAAACTAAGGTCCGTATTACAGAAACTACTCAAGACCCACACATTACTCAAAACTTGTTGCAACCAATTGAATGGCTCTAAACTAGCTTTAATTAATGCTTGAGTCTTGAGTGAGGTTCTGTAATAAGGGACTAAAAGGGCTCGTGGCTAAGTAATAACAGCCGCAAGGGTCGATCGACCAGGTAAAGCTATGCAGACCCCTCCGTGCCTCGGAAAGCACGTTAAGCCGTTGGTTCCAGCTGTCATTCGTGGATCTTTGACAGTCGTTATGGGTCGTCAGAAGCCCGAAAGTCTGACAACCAGTCTTACCAAGGGATATTGTATTACCCAGTAACTGGGTTTTAGAGGTCAGATAGACAGTCACTCCTAAAAAATATTGGTATTTAGTTTTATCTGGTTAGACCGGAAGCCGACACAAATATAGTTTAGAAAAGGCTTTTGGCTCTTTAAGCTTTTGAAATAAAGTGCAGGTAAAAAATCTCATGGTTGAGAGGTCGAGTATGGGGGCAGTTATTGGGTGGAAGTGCACCTAATGGTGGTTATCCTTTTATTACAAAACTGTTTCTTAATCACATACGATCGAGACATTTTCTGATTTGTGCCATCTATGTAACATCAGAGCTGTTGGTGGTCCAGTGGTAACGATCTCGACTTACGAGTCGTACGTCGTGGGTTTGAACTCAAGCAGGCACTTTGCATTCAGTAAATAATTTCATCACCATTGCTCTCAAAACGGTGAGGGAAAACATCGTGAGAAAACCGGCTTGTCCTAGAACCCAAAATTCGAAGGATATGTGATATCCACCAACCCGCACTGGGCACGCATGATAGATTACAGCCGTGCGATTCCGTAACCATCTCACCGTGAAAGCTTGGATGAAGTGAGCGTGGAGTGAGCTGTCATTCGCTAGGGATTAACACTATTAAGTGGTCACTTCACTTATGATTTCACGGTGAGATTTTTACAAAATCGACCGGCAGGTCGCTCCCTCTCGAAGAGAGGAGGCCTGTATCGCAGCAGTGGGAACATTATAAGCTCATATGTATGTAACATCATTACCTTCACTGCATTGCAAAGTATACCATACCAACAGTCTTGTAAACAGTCTAACTTTAGACCGCTTATCAATGAAAATGCTCATGCTTCATTACGCCAGATTACTCCAGAAATAATCAATTCATAGATCAGTTTAATCCCTTACATTAGCCGTAAGGCAGGGCATGCATCATGCGACCGAATTAGATCACCCGGGTTAGCTTAGGTCAATACAATTACATGTAATTGGTCTGAGGGGCGGGTGTCATTAAGCCCATTCTTAGTGACTATGTGTCATCATTAAACATATTCGTGGTCAGTCTTAGTGTGTAAATTGAAAAAGTGACCGTGTGTACTGTGTGTAGCTTTGGATTTTTTCGTGTCGTCTTTTGAGTGAAAGGTAAGGTTATTTAATATTTTTTAATTAGGATAAAAAGATAATATATTTGTATGTAGTTATGAAGGGAAATTTCCTATAAGTTTTTTATGCGGTAGACGTTAGTTTTCATCATTAACCGACTTCAAAAAAAAGAGTTTCTCAATTCGATTGTATTTTTTTAAAATATATAATATCTGTTACGCGATATCTCCGGCTATTGTGAATTAATTTAAAAAATTTTCTTCTTTTAATGGATAAGGTTGCATCGGGGGTGGTCCCATATAAATTTAATTAACTTTGCTTAGTAGTTTTTGAGTTAGCTTCAACAATAAGATTTTTTCCACTTAGAGTATATTGATAATGTTATAATAACTTCATGTCACTGATATTTACATAGCAAATAGAGTTATACAAATTTGTGTGGGATACAACTACTGGAACGTGAAAAATAAAAATTTTACAGAAAAAACACTGTGAAAGTGAAAGTGTGGCAAAGAACAAAAATGTAGAGCGAACGACTTCGGTAATTAAAGTTATTTTTCACTTTGTAGTGATTTTTTTTTTTGGAATACGATAGATTTTTTTTTTTGTAATATAATTACCTAGGTACCCGGTTATAATGAAGACGTCATATTATATTGATTGCGCCATAGAAGACTGTTATTTACAAGTTGTTTATAAATGTTCTTATTAAAAATAAGTCACATAAAGGAAGTATGTGTTACAAAGATTGGTAAGAATATAATTACGAATCAGAATATCAAAACTACATTTGACGTAGCTTCAAAAGTCGCGTTCGTGTATTTACATTGGCGTTTGAGAGTAAATACGTTAAGTAACGCACATCAAAAAAATTCACACAATTCGATATAATTCGATGAATTTGCAATCGAATCGCTCTTTCATCTTCAACGTAATAAATGAAAGGACACAAAGAAATATTAAATCAATGCTGTTGTTCAAAGCGGTACATTAGGATAAAATGCTCTTACAAGGGGAGGGCACGACCTTCGGGAAACGGATTCGCTTCATTTTTTGTATTGTGATATATACCATGTGGGTATACCATCAGCAAAATAGTAACACGCAACGCTCAGAAATAACTGAGAATCGCGTTTAAACGGACTTTGTGACACAAGAATTTGTTTCAGAAATGTCAATGAAGGCTGTTTATCACCAGGCCGTGTAAAAACACTCGTAAAAAAGCAGCATTTATTTGTTGCTCCTGGTGCAGAAAGAATTTATGTTTCAATTGTTTTTATCGTAATTATCATCCAGGATCATGTATGTCTGACGATATTTAATTATAATATGATTTTTTTTTTATGAATAGAATAAATTCCAAAATTAAAAAATTAAAAATAAATTGTGTATTTATTTATTTATTCAAAAAAAAAAAAAAATTCGAACTCGAGCGAGCGAGAGCACGAGTCGGGAACGTTGCCACTTACGCCACGGAACGCTCGACCGGAGTTTAATGTAACTTATTCATAAAGTGCTACGTAAAGTTTAAGCGCGATTTTCTCATTTATTTCTGAGCGTTGCGTGTTACTATTTTGCTGATGGTATACCCACATGGTATACTATCACTATACAAAAAATGAAGGGAATCCGTTTCCAGAAGGTCGTGCCCTCCCCTTGTTAGACGTAAAGATCATTGGTCCTCAAATTAAGTTTCGAGAAATTTCGTCTTCGGAAGTAGTTAAGCAAAAAAAGGCGTTTATTTCATTCACTTATGTAAAAAAATAACATTGTATAGGTATATATAGATAGGAAGTACCTTTTAAGCAAAAATTTTGCTTGTGTTAGGTATTTCCGCTCTTCCGGTTTACAGTTCCATTTACATAAATGTGAAACATTTTGTAACAATAAATTCAATTTAAGTTAAAATAATACCTACTTATAAATAATTCTACTCAAATCAAGATTTTAAATCATAATCCAAATTAAAAATAAAAATAAAAATTAGCATGCGTGCACGAATAAAGAACGAAAGAAAATAAGTTTATTAGAACCATGTTAAGAGAGTGGGCACACAATATTCACAAAAAAAAAAAAAAAAAACAGATAATATTGTGCACTTCTCGGCAGCGCCAAATAGGCCCAGTTCAGCATAAATGTCAGACAACTCATGTATGATGCTGGTTTTGAACAGGACCCTATGTTACAAGGACGTCTTACGGATATAAATTTATGATGTGTGTAAATATTTAAATTAAAAAAATAGATAAGCTCTTTCAATCCGCGAGTTGACTAATTTTTTTTTTATTATTTAAATTGAAGCTTTTTTACCTCACTAATAGCTTGGTATAAACAGTTTTTTTAATATTTTTAAAAATTGAAAAGATATGAGCGTTCAAAATTCTCAATTAGACAGAGAGGGAAATACTGAATTGTGACGTCATAGTTCAGTATCGCCATATAAATTACATGCAAAACTTCGTTTTGCGAGAAAGAGATAGACAAAAAGTTTCTATAAGTTATAAGTTTTTAATTTTTCGACCGATTTCAAATTTGATTTCGAATTCTATTATTGTATTACATGTGTGGATATATTATCTACTAGAATATATAGTATTCAATATCATGCAACTACCCAATTGTTTCGCTCATTGGCTCCAGGTGTAACGTTGCGGGTAATCTAGCTAGCTGCTGCCTTGTGCCAAATACCATGTATTTTGTTTTGGTTGGGTTTAGCAAAATTCTTTTCAAACCAACCGGTCGATTCTGAAAAAATGTCACCGTGATAACTAAGGTGAAGTGAGCTTAGAGTGAGCCTGTGAGTCATGCTGATGCTAGGGATTGACACTATTGACGACTCACTTCGCATCCACTTCACCTTTGTTTTCACGGTGAGATATTTACAGAATAGATAGGCTGGTGGCTATTCTGCGAAGGGCATCGTTTAGGTCTTAAATGGCACTATCGTATTTTTCTGAGCTAAAGGATAAATGTACAGACGCCAGCACATCAAGCTACTACAATCAGTCAAGAATCTTTAATAGATTTTCCACTTTATTGCTAAAGTATAAGGTTCAAAGTTGATTGGCAAAATTTGACAATTTCGGGTAGCTTGATGCGCTGGCATCTGTACAGGCATCAAGCATAAATCTGATGCTTGAATCTCTGGAGGTATTTAATTATATCTGCACAATATAAAATAAAAAAAAAAGAATATCCGCAAAGGGATTACAAAGTACTGTCGCATCAATCAATGTAAGTAATTGCAAAAATTAAATTCCCCTAAGTAAGTAAAGTTCAGCCTATGTATGCGTTTACTTTAGGACTTTTCAATCACAGGATGAAAATGTTTGTTTTCACCTTTCGTTGTTTCTCAGGAAACAACACAGCCACAACTTTGTGTGGACCGTGAAAATGGGAACTTGAGAAAAGCAACTTTTTAAACAAGCATTTTGTAACGTATGTGTTTTTTAACATACTTCCGTGCAAACGAAAAAGTAACTTAGTTATCTTGTAAAATAAAATTTAAATTTTGGGATGTTTCTTCCGTTTTCTTCCGTTGGAAGATATTTCATAATTATTTTGTTTTTTGAGTTTTTACTTCAATTTACGGAATAAGTTATTTAAAGAACTTAATTGCATATTTTATTATTCATGATGCAGCTGAATACCAGTATTTCACATGGAGCGACTGCCTATCTGACCTCCATAACCCAGTCACTGAGTAATATGATACCCTTTGGTAAGACTGGTTGTCAGATTTTCGGGGTTCTGACTACCTGCAACGGCTGTCAAAGATCCACAAATGACGGCCGGGACCGACCACTTAACGTGCTTTTCGAGGCAAGAAGGGGTCTCGGTATGTAAAGATGGTCACCCATCTACAGCCCGACCACGGCAAGCGTAGCTTAACCTGATCGATCGACCTGTGTGGCTGTTATTATTTTATCCACGGGTTCACGGGCCCCACAAAATAAAATGAAATTTCACAATACTGCAACATAATATAATAAAATGTCGACGAATTTACAAGGATATAAGGATTAGTATTAATTACAGCTAAATAATTGTTTGTGAATTTACTGATTTTAATTCTGAAATTAATATTATGGGATCGTAAATATTGAATGAATCATTCACCAGCTTGAGTGCACTATTTAATGATATCTATCAAATCCTGGACTGGACACAAAAGACCCACTAATTCCCGGAACTCATAATGAACAGCTTCACTTTCAGGTAGCTCTGAGAACCGATATGAGCTAATGTCAGCTACGTCGAATCCCTTTATTTCCAACGAAATATCATGTCTCTTTTGTTTTTCATGTGAATTTTGAATTAAAATACGATATGTGCGTTATTACGACACTTTGGCAATGGCATAGTGGATAAGATGCATAATCCATACGTATAATATTAATTCGAAAGTAGCTTTATCTGTCTGTATGTTACCTTTTCACGCCTAAACCACTGGACGGATTTCGATAAATCTGCATCCTGAGGAAGGGCAAAGAGTTTTTGTTCCGATAGCACGTTCCCGTGGGATAATTTCCGACATACACGTGGGCGAAGCCGCAGGCAAAAGCTAATAAAGTAATAAAGGCAATTTGTGGGAAAACTTGTCCGTTAGTTTCCATTTATCGTTGTGTCTAGTTGATGGGTGGTCTTTTTATTAATTCGTATTTAGTTTAAGTTACTGACAATAATGTTTTAAGTGCAAACCTTTTACTAACAATTTATGGAACTTTATATCAAAAAAAGTTTCTCAATTCAGTTGAATTTTTTTTTTTTATGTTTGTTACCTAGAACTCCGTTATTTATAAACTGATTTGCAAAATTTTTAATGGATAAAGTATACTTCAGGCCTGGTCCCATATAAATTTTATTAACTTTACTTTGGCAGTTTTTAAATTAGCTTTAATTATTCGAATTATTTCCACTTAATATTGATTATGTTTTAATAATTTCTGTCACTGATATTTATATAATAAATAGTGTTAGGTATATGAATTTGTGTGGGGTAGGTACAGCTAAAAGGTGAAAAATAAAAACCTTTTACAAATAAAAAAAAACAACCGACTTCTGTCATATTTATTCTTCAAATGTAAGTTATCTATTGTAAAATCATTCCTACATAAATCATGTAAAACGAGTGTGCTAAGTCAGCATTTCGAGGTTTTAGCAGCATTTTGCTTACTTCTCTTGAAACTTAAGATAGATGATAATATCGTAACAATGCCGTAACAACTATTGAGCGGTAGATAGCGAACCGCAAACATAACGCCTTGAAATTCCAACAAAACTATTAAACCGTCTAATTTGGTTTGTGTTCTGACTCCAGTAAATACTAAATTTGACATTTCATGTTTAATTTCTTTTGGTTAGATTAAATTAATTTTCACCGTTACCAAGGGACACGACGACACCTTTAATATTCTTTTAAGGGTTTTTTACCTTAAGGCTGCCAACGGGACCCTATAAGTTACAAAGACTCCGCTACCGTCCGTCCGTCCGTCCGTCACAGGAATGTATCTTTTGAACCGCAATTGGTAGACACTTGAATTTTTCACAGTACATGTACTTACTACCTATGGCCGCTATTACAAAAATAATAATAAAAATAAAATAAAGCTAAAAATTAGAAATATGTAGTGTTCAATATTGATGGTGGTACGGACCCTTTTTGTTCGAGCCCGACACGCACTTGGCCGCTTTTTCAAAAAACGTTTGCTTACACAAAAAAAAAAAATGTTAGAATATAAATAAAAATTCAACTATTCAACACGCAGAGCTCGTAGAACTTCATTGCGAGACACTAATATTTTAATTTTCTTTGAAAGTTTCTTCAGCTCACCAATTAGACGATTCGTATTATTAAAATTTTAGTAGCGATTCAAGTCGGCGGCAAGCGGAATACATCTCTGGCTAACTTTCATAAGGATAGAAAGTAATGTATGCAAATGAGTGTAACTTTATTCCCTTAGAGCTATTAGGGCGACTTTGACCGTTTGATAAGTGGGGAGTGAGCAAAACTTTTCATTGGGTTAGGTCTTCAAAGAATATGCAGATGACTGTAATATGATTAGGTTTACGTTTTAAAATTCTGCCGTTACAAAGGAACTTCGTGCCAAGTTCTCGATGAAGGACGGATACAGTTTTGTAATTGAGTTCAGCCTTTGTGGTGAGGAACGGATATTTTGCACTCGGTGCGCCGTGCTCTGTTTGTAATGAGGTACTAATATCTTGGAGATTATCTTGACAAGGCTGTTATATTAAAATATTGTAACAAATTTAAAGAAAAGGAGCATTATTTAACGTACGTAGGTTTGTTAGCGAGCAAGAATTCGTTTGCCCAATCTCAATTTCGGCGGCATGGTTGGCGCAGTGGTTAAGCCATTGACTGCTGCGCTTCGTGTCGCGGGTTCGATTCCCTCACGGAACAAATATTTGTATGACCTACAAGTAGTTGTTCCGGGTCTGCCTGTTTGTGTATGTGACTTTAATTGTTTGTAAACGCACCCCCAATACAGGAGAAATTCCTAGAGTGGGGAGACTTTAAAAAAAAATACAGAAAAAAAACAAATGACGTGATGGAATGTTTCACATAAATCTACTACTAGCGCAAACAATTGCTTTGTTACCTACTAGGATAGGGTTAAAGATTGTAACAGTCATGTGCAATCCTTTCAGCAGATATTCTTTATAACTTCAAATTGAAACCTACGATTTACGACTACTTTTACTTGACTCCACGTGACCAGAAGGCTGGCCTATTTTTAGCCCAAAGAATCAGCATTTTGCCATTCAACATGGTAATGCTGCCAGCCTTTTTGGCACTTATCCCATTGACAATGAATAAATATTTTAGCGTTAGCTTGTATATTGTAATTGATGTGTCTTTCTGGATAAAAATATTTAAGTGTGAAAAGATACTTTATATTACACTAGCTTCTGTCCGCAATTTCGTCCGCGTTAACCACCCCGTAACATCGCATCGCCTGCCCGCGCTATTATTTCGTCCGCGTTAACCACCCCGTAACATCGCATCGCCTGCCCGCGCTATTATTTCGTCCGTGTTAACCACCCCGTAACATCGCATCGCCTGCCCGCGCTATTATTTCGTCCGCGTTAACCACCCCGTAACATCGCATCGCCTGCCCGCGCTATTATTTCGTTTTCGCTTAGCGTTCTTCCTTTTTTCTTTTAGCTCGGGTCCTAACACAAAAATTTTAAACCAACAAAAATACTTCAACGGCACATGAAAACATTACTATTACTATATACTACTTATTACTTTACCAATTTTTAACTATTTATATTAATCACTAAAAATTATTAACGTCACTCGTGACTAAAACTTCCTACAAAGACAATATCTGTATCAAATAGCAGATACTGTCAAAAATAAAAATGTATCAAATAATTAACAACCACGCAACAAAATAAATAAAGCAAATCAAAAAATGAATATACAAAAACAGTCGTACCGTGATATGATATAGCCTTTCTTTTTAAATGCAAAAAGATTTTTCCAAATCTTATAATTATAGCTTTTATTTCTTGGTAGCTTCAGAGTTCGACTACGGCAGTTTCTTATCGCTTCGTGGATAGATCTAGAGATGACTTCTTCGAATACGTCCATTATATAAACTGGCTGTCGTGTCCTTCCCGAGTCAACCTGTCTATTTAACGTATCACGTGGTCATAACCTGTGAACAACGGTATAGTAAATGAGTAGTTTGGGAATCTTTTGCTGGATAATAGTTATATTAGTTATAATACTCACACATGTTATTTACCAATATTATTTTATTTATTGTAAACGCATTTAATTTTAATTTTATACTAACCAAATCGTTTTATTTTATTCGGACCTATGCCTCTATTATTATAATATTATTAATTTACACATTATATCTACATATAACTTTATAAATAGTGAAGTAATCACACTCATACGAACAAAACTGTTTCCCAATGCAAAACTTTACCGTAGAATACATACTTAAAGTGTCGGGTATGCTTACATATTATAATTTCACTCATAACACTGTCACAACACCAACTTATCTCGTCTGCTCAGCGTCCGTCTGTCATTGCAGGGATCCAGCAGAATATCAGCGTCAGGTATATTTGCCTGACACATGCTGAGCTGGACTCCCATTTGGTGCAACCTTGAGGCACACACCGCACTGTGTATTTTCGTTATTAATGTGTTTTTAAGTATTTGTCATAATGTACTTTTACTTCGATAAGTGTGTTTTCTTTCTGTTTTTATATCGGCACCTTGTTTTTATATTTAAATTCATGTAGGTTAATTGTACTTCTGTCTATTGTGCTATCCTTAATGTGCGCCAAATAAATGGTTTATCTATCTAAATCTGACGGATGGTTCCAGAGATTAGGGGTGTAAACGTAAACCAATTCTTCAGCTGTATTGTTAGTATAAATAATCATCTTCATATTCAAAATCTTGATGAGCACACGTTGTTCTAGGTTTATTTAATTTATTAGGCACCAACGCGAAGATACATACTACTAATCACACTATGATATTAAAAAAAGCGAAATTATTATTATTATTATTATTATTAAGCGAAAGTTTGTGGGTGTGTGTGTGTGTTTTTATGTTTGTTACTTCTTAACGCTCAAACGGCTAGACCGATTTTGATGAAATTTGGCACACAGATAGTTTATAATCAAGATTAATACATAAAATACTTTTTATCCCGATATTCCTACGGGATCGAGACTTATGCGGGTGAAACAGCGGGGCGCTGCAAGTTCAAAATAAACATTTTGTATTTGTATTTGTATTTTGTAAAATAATCATCTGTATAAAAATACTAACAATATTACAGATTACAACAATATTATTAGGCACAATAACGTTAGGGCAAATATTTATTTATGGCCATAGTAAAACAACAGGTTATTAATAAAATCGGCCATTAAAAACATCGAGTGGAATGAGTCATTACTCAGAAAGCCTTTTTCACTGAATTCACAATAGTTGAGTAAGTAGAATAAAAACGAAATGAAATACTAAATGGATTTTAATTACTAACTTTGAGTTAGTACAAGTACCATTTATCGTAATTGATGTTATTGTCATTAAATGTAATAATTTATTCAAATTGGCTTGGACAAACGTCGTAATGATGAAAATTACCAAACAAATCCCTGTAGTAGGACTGGTTAGGAGACACATGGCAAAACCCTATTTACATTATACGCTATCAATCTCATTCTGAAACATTTTGAAGGATATTCCTTCTCCATTGCTTCAAATGTTAGAAAAATGTTTCCGCTCAGCAACGTAAATAACGCAATGAATGTTGTTGAGCTGTCAAAATGAAAGCCATTGCTGCTGATAGTATGTTATTTAATTACCCCGCAGGTCAAGGCTAGCAGTGTTTATTATTAATAATCAAGTACAGACGCCAGCGCATCAAGCTACCCGAAACTGTCAGATTTTCCCAATCAACTTTGAACCTTATGCTTTAGCGCTAAAGTTGAAAATCTATGAAAGAAATCTGAGAGATTGTAGTAGCTTTATGTGCTGGCGTCTGTACATGAGACATGGCAATTTGAACGGTGAACCTCAAACTAGACGTTAGTCTGTATCTTGAGGATCAGTGTTTCTTGTTTAAGTTTTTCTTACTGAACAAACAGCTATACTGCTGGGGAGTTTGTTGGGCCATTTCTTCATCCCAGCGTAAGCACTAGGAATTGGTAAAGGGCGGGCGTTTTGGGGGACTGTCATATGTAATTTTGACTTTCGAAAAGTACTGATTCTGAGCCTAATTTGAATAAATGACTTTTGATTTTGAACCCAGAAAAACGTACCATTATCATTAATCATTAGACTCGCATCCCAATTACGTAATAGTTTCTATCACAATCACTCATGATGTTTTTCTGCACCGTTTTGAGAGTACATTGTATGGTAGGTACAGACGCCAGCATATCAAGCTACTACAATCTGTCAAATTTCTAAAGTAGATTTTCAACTTTATGGCTAAAGCATTAAGTTCAAAGTTGATTGGGAAAATTCGACAGTTTCGGGTAACTTGATGTGCTGGCGTCTGTACGTAATGCCCTTTTGTCGATTAATGTTTGTTTGAAAGAATCGATTTACATATTTTACCAGTTTCTTTACACCTTGTTGCACTTCGCAAGCTTCACGATCCTCAAGATTACATTAAAAATTTGCATTCCACTTAATATGACTGTATTATTTTTTGCGGTTCCAGTATTTAAACACTGCTAAAATGCAAACAAGATAATTCAATGCTGTGTTTAAACTACAGGGCATTGTACGGTGCAATTAACTTTGACAATTTTGTATCTACATAATATAGTTATGTCTTCTGGGCCCGTGGCTAAATAATAACAGCCGCACAGGTCGATAGATCAGGTTAAGCTACGCTTGCCGCGGTTGGTCTGTGGATGGGTGACCATATTTACATACCGAGACCTCTCTGTGCCTCGGAAAGCACGTTCAGCTGTTGGTCCCGGCTGTCATTCGTAGATCTTTGACAGTCGTTACGGGTAGTCAGAAGCCCGAAAATCTGACAACCAGTCTCACCTAGGGGTATCGTATTACCCAATAACTGGGTTGTGGAGGTCAGATAGGCAGTCGCTCCATGTAAAATACTGGTATTCAGCTGCATCCGGTTAGACTAGAAGCCGACCCCAACATAGTTGGGAAAAGGCTAGGCAGATGATGATGGTTATGTCCTCTGTGGAAATAAAATTGTCAAAATATAAAATTATTCTTATTGCAAAATGGGTCAGCTCTTGACTTCTATCTCGCCTGGTGGATAACGATTGATGAGGTCTATAATATTTATATTTCTAAAAACTGCCTCCTTGGTCCAGTGGTCAAAAGTGCTGAGCATGAGGTTCTGGGTTCGGTTACTAGATCGGGTGAAGTGTTATTAGATTTTTCCATCAGGAATTTCTCACTGGCAGCCCGGCTCACTAAAAATACAAAATAGTTTATTTCTTTAACAAGCATTGTACTACATAGCTAGTGATCGAAGTCTCTTTTTAAGCAATTAAATGCCCGTACTCTTTCGCAACAGGCAGATATACACGCCAGCCCATCAAGCTACCCGAAACCGTCAAATTAAAAAAAAAAAAAACAAAACTTTGAGTCTTCTGCTTTAGCGATAAAGTTGAAATCTATTAAAGAAATTTGACAGATTATAGTAGCTTGATGTGCTGGCATGTGTACTTTCATATACACAAAAATTATACCCGTAATAGTATTATATAATTTTGAGAAAGTGAATTAAGACTAAAGAGAATTACCGAAGACTAATTACTTTATTTCAGCTTATTCTAATGAGTGTGTTTTGTGTATATTATATGTGAGTTGGATATGTGTGACAAGTGTGTGTGAGGTGTATATGTGTGTGTGTGGTGTGTATGTGTATATGTTTTAGATGTGTTTTAGAAGTGTACGCTTGCCTGCAGCACACATCAGAATTCACTCAATTCTGATGTGTGCTGCAGGAGGGCATCAGTGTCCTCATAATGTGAGTTGTTTTATTCATTTAGTTATAACATTCATAATATGGTTTAGTTTATATATATATATATCTTTATTTATTTTATTGCAAAGTTGAGAAGACCGTTTCTCGCAAAGCCTACGACAAAACCTGGTTTTTGTTCGTGGAATCGGTGCTATAATATACTTATTAGTATTGACGGCAATAGACTTGTTCCCTGTGTTATGACGGTAAAACCTAACTGGCAAAATGTGGCTGAAATATAGATCTGCCTACTGCCTAAAGTTACAGGGTAACGTTTTACAAAAAAAAAAAAAAAACAAAAAGTGTCGCCGCCGTGGTTAAAGAAAGAACTACAGTCCTGCCGTCGAGAGAAAGCGTTCTTCACATCTGTCAATTTCATACAAACGAATACGTGTTTTGTGAATTCCACCATTATTAGTTACTAGAATTATCGCACTGACAGGTGTCAGGAACGCGTTCTCTTAAAGATCGGACGGTGGTGTGGCATCTTTCAAAATATTGTGCAACAGAACAGTATACAAAATGGGTGGCCCATCACTTCACTAATAAATACTGCGTTCTCTCTAAACAGGATATTAACAATTCCGAATATTAAAAAGAACACACAGGGCTGACCAACGCGGCAACGTCATTTATAACCAAAGTAATACAAGTCAAATTAATGTACATACTAATAATTTATTAGTCATGCGGGTGTGTTCCGTCAAAACCATCTAACTCCCTTGGGAGTTGTGACTCCTTTGTAATTTTTATACGTACTGTGTAACACAATTCTGCTTGCAATTTTTTGTCTCAATAACACCATAAATACAATTTTATCTAACTCTCGAGAGTCATTCTGTGAATATTATAGATGTGAGCATATTACAAGAATATGGCTGTTTGTAGAAAGATGTAATAGTTTTTTTTTTTTTCTATTCTCTATTAGATCTTTGAAGTGGTGTGGTTTCTACTGAAAGTTTTTTTTTATAATGTTGAACTTTTCCAAGTTCTACGAAGGTAGTTGTAACGCATAATTATTTTCCCCCAACTGGTTCTTTTTCGTGTTTGTGTTGAAGTTCCCGTCATGCTTACCGCAATAAAAGTTTTTCTTTTTCACCATAAATTACAATAATCTTTATATAACTACATATATACGTTATTTACCTATACATCAATATGAAACAAACAAAATAGTTTTAGCGTATTAGTTTCAAGTTAATAACAAACTTAATATAAAATCGCACTAACATAATATTTTATGTAGATATGACAAACATTTGCATTGGCAAGACACGGGGTGCTGGCCGAGCACTGACGTGTCCAAGCTGTAATAATCCATATCTATTATCTATTCTAAGGGAAACATTATTAATTGAATTAAGCCCTGACTCTGTGCCGGTTTCAGCACGTAATGAAATTAGCATTTAATATTCATTCGACACAAAGGCATAACGGTAGACGTATCAAATATTTGTTAATAATATAATTTTGTTGAGCTAGTAAATTATTATCACCGTGTCCGGTGTTGTGTACCGACTGAATTGTTATTTTGTTTCGGTTTTCGATGTTAGCCATTTAATTTTGGAAGTTTTGTTTAATAGGATAAATTGTCTATTAATGAGGTGTGGTGTTTGGTACCAGTATGGGTTTGTATATGAATGTATCAACGTGAGGCAAACCAGCGTCAGGCACCAGTTGTCTGGCATTTTTGCTGAACTGGGCCTTTTTGGCGCAGCCGTGAGGCACAACTTCCAGTTTAATTTCTTACATCGGACTTTACACTTTGTTATTTGATTTTTATTTGTTTTTATCTGATGTATATCTCAGGTGTACTGTGTGTCTTACAGTCTGTGCTAAATAAATGTATTTTCTTTCTTTTCTTTCTTTCTTTGGATCAAGTACACGCGTTTTATAGTTCTTGTCTTGTGCTTGGGAATTTGTTTTATTGCATCTCGCAGGACAACCTAGGAGGTTGTAGTCTTTGTCGGAGAGGTGTGTCACCTTCTTGGGACGTGATGGCGAACCAGTGCTGCAGGCCGTACGGTGTTCCACAGGGCTCAGTTCTAAAGCTGCTCCTGTGGAACATTGGGTAGGATTGGGTGTTGAGGGGTGAGCTCAGACCGGAGGTAGACCTGACGTGTTATTCAGATGACACGCTGGTCACTGCCCGGGTGAGCTCGCACAGGGAGGCAGCGTTGCTGGCGACGCCTGCGGTCTCACAGGTGGTAAGCCACATACGTTGCCTAGGCCTGGAGGTGGCCCTCAGCAAGTCGGAAGCCATGGTGTTTCATGGCCCCCAGCGGGCGCCGCCGCCCGTCTCTAACATCGTGGTCGGGGAGCTCGGATCCCTGACGAGTCTCACACATCGTGATTAGGGGCTCCGATCGCTGTCGACGCTACCATGAAGTACTTTGAATTGGTGCTCGACAGCCGGTTGTACTTTGGGCCCCACTTCCGACGGCTGGCGTCCAAGTTGCTGGGCACGGCTGCTGCGCTCGCAACACTGCTTCCCAATCTGAATTTTTCAATTAATATTAATTTTAAATAACATCTAATTTTTAAGAGATCCAAGCGCCGTCTGTAGACTGCTCTACGTGGGGATAGTGTGATCGATGGCCCAATATGGGGCCCCGGTCTGGGTGACGGCCGGTAGCATCAGAGTTTTGCGAAAACCGCAGAGAGCCATGGCCGTCAGAGTCATCAGGAGGTATCACACGATCTCTTACGAGGCGGCTTGTGTACTGGCCGAATCCCCGCCCTGGGATCTCAAGGTGAAAGTACTCGCGTCATTGTATCGATAGCGCGAGTAAGCGAGGGCGTGGGACGAGTGACCAATGCAGCGACACATGGGAGCTGCGTCGGTTTCAGCTTCGCGGTGTCCTGGTGGCGGAATGGCGGGACAGGCTTTCACGCCCTACCGCCAGCCTCGTCACCATTGAGGCGGTCCGCCCGGTACTCGAGCGCTGGCTCGGGAGGAGGCACGGCTCCCTGTCGTTTCGGGTAACTCAGGTGCTCTTGGGGCATGGTTGATTTGGGAAGTACCTGTGTTGCATAAACGGGGAGCCGGACGACAGGTGTCACCACTACGTCGACTGCCGGGAGGACACGGCGTGGCATACGCTGGCAGTGTGCAGTTTGAGAGGAGCCGCGCCGTGCCCTCATCTCAGGAGTGGGCAGTGACCTGTCGCTGCTGGCCGTAGTCGACTTGATGGTCACCAGCGAAAAACAAGTAAATTGGGATAAAGGCAAGAGAACGATGATGATGATCTGTCTCACGAATGTAATATAAAATAATAGTAAAAAGTACTAAAATGATTTATTGTTTTGTGGTTTTGCTTAAATACGAGTAATTGAAACCATGATGGACGGATTAAATAATTGATGATGGACGGCGCTACCGTGGCCGGCCCAGGAAAAGCTGGCGAGAGTACCGTGGCGGTGGCGAGTGTGGCGGTAGGCATCTGCCTACCGCAAGGGCTTGACTGAGGTGGGAGAAGCCTGTGCTCAGCAGTGAGACAGCGTAGACTACATCATCTGCCTAGCCTTTTCCCAACTATGTTGGGGTCGGCTTCCAGTCTAACCGGATGCAGCTGAATACCAGTATTTTACATGGAGCGACTGCCTGTCTGACCTCCACAACCCAGTTACTGGGTGATACGGTACCCCTTGGTAAGACTTGTTTTCAGACTTTGGCGCTTCTGACTACCCGTAACGACTGTCAAAGATCTACGAATGACAGCCGGGACCACGGCTTAACGTGCTTTCCGAGGCACGGAGGGGTCTCGGTATGTAAAGATGGTCACCCATCCAAAGACCAACGGCGTCAAGCGTAGCTTAACCTGATCGATCGACCTGTGCGGCTGTTATTATTTAGCCACGGGCCCCTCTGGCCCGGGCCCCTCTGGACAGTGTAGGCTAACGTACAAAAAAAAAACGAAACCGTAAACTACGTTTTATTTCACAGTGTTGTAGTAATTTTAGCTACTTCATTATTACAAGTAGGGGAAAGTGGTTACCCTTCGTACACGGGGCACATTCGTACAGTTAGTATACCAGAAAAACTAAACGGCGCACAAACACGCCTTTGCTTGTGTGCATAGAAATATCGGCCGCCAAGTTGCTAGCGGAGTGTCGCGCCAGTCGCACCACGGTTTATCAGTTGACAAGACGTAACGTGTTTTCGCGCCCGGTGAGTAAATTTTATACCTAACTTTAGTTCGTGATTGTAAATAGAATTGTTATGTTTTTCACAAAATGGTGATGATTAAATAATGTTAATATTGTATATTTTGAGCTTTATTTGTTATATTTCTCAAACTAAATTAGAATCTGTATAAAGTTGTATTTTAATTTTGTGGAAGGCATGGGGTGCTTTCGGACAGCCAAAAAAGGGGTACATTCGTACGCGTACGAAGCTTCCATCTCTGCGACTGAGACACAATCTGAACCGAGTGCTTATTTTCCCATAACACCAGAAGTTATAAGACCATACCCTACAGCTGTTAGAAACAGAAAAACCAATAAAGGAAGAAAACCGGGTAAATCCCCTATATATACAGATACACCTGAAAAAAACGAACTAGAAGAGAGACATAAACAGAAAGAATTGAAAAAAAAGAACAAGAAAGAAAAGCCAGAGCCAAAGTAATGAAACGTAGTTTGAAGGAACTTGATTCAAGACAAAAGAAAAATAAAGCTAAGAAAATAGAAAGTGATGAAGATTCAGAGGAATCTGAAGGATCTCAATTCAGCTTGCGAGAGAGTTCAACATCTCCAGTTGATTTAGAAATGGACGAAGAGACTGATGATTGCAGTATTAACGATAATTTAAATGTGACCCCAGACAAAATCAAAGATAATTGTTTTGTTTTGGTAAAGTTTGAAAAAAAGACTTCTGTTGTTTATACGTCGGAAAAGTTCTCAGTCGTTATTCAAGTACAGAGCTGAAGATATCTTATCTTCGGAAGAAACCAGGATTATCATGGTCATTCTGTTTCCCTGATGTAGAAGATATACATACTCTGTATATCAGCGATGTCGTCATGATCCTCCCTGATCCTCAACCACGAACGGGCTGTACAGCTAGGATGGCTAGACTTTTTACTTTTGCAGTTAATTTAACTAATTATAATGTGCAATAAGTTCCTAAATGTTCCTAAATGTATAATTACCTACTTTAAGTTTAATTGTGAAAGACTGTAGACTGATTGATCTCATTTAGACTGATTGTAAAGCTTAGAATTATCAATAAGTAAACTAAGGAAGAACGATTTTATTTTTTGTTATTTTTTTAGAGAAAGATTTATCGACTATGAGTCAAGTCAAATATTATTAAGTTAGTTCTTTGATAAATAAATATTTTTATAACAATTAATAAAAATTTAACGACTTTAATGGGCTTTTTAATTACCCTGTATGAATCCACCCCATGGCGTACGAAAGTACCCCACCTACTGTACGAACGTACCCCATACGTGGGGAGCGTTCGTACAAATATCTTATCGTAGAAAAATGACTATAACTTTTCAACCTTTTGACATAATAGTTTCGGACTTTTTTGTAATAAACTACAATATATTGGTTACATTTAGGTACATAAACGAGATAAATTCGACAATAAATCATAAAGTAAAAAAATAAAATCTAAAAAGTGTACGAAGGGTAACCACTTTCCCCTACGTTAATAAAGAAACACTAATTCCAAATGGCCTGTAGGTAAGTATTCATTATTTAATCTGCTTAGCTCAGAATAAGTGTTAATGACCCTCTTACACGACTTTATTGCAGCTAGTATGACTAAGAACATTGTAAGCTGTCTTGATCACTATAATGATTAGCTTTATGTGTCTTCGCTATAACACTTTTAAGAGAGTTTTCGCTCTCTGAAAATATTATCCTGTAATTAGGTATTTCAAATTATTAAGTTCAACTTAAGCCCCATCATCGCCCAAGCCGAGCAGCAGTGGACCAGTGGTATCGGCCTCGACTTACGAGTTAAAGGTCGTGAGTTTGAACCCGGCCAGGCACTTTATTTTGTCTAATTTTCATCACCACATCTGCTCTCAACGGTGAAAGAAAACATCGTGAGGAAACAGGGGGAGGCATGTCCTAGAACCACAAAAAATCGAAGACATGTGACGCCCACCAACCCGGTGGATTACGGCTCACATAAAACAGGCCGGTGTCCCAGGAGTGAGAGCATTATAGGCTAATTTTGCCTATGCTGAGCCCCATTTACAAGGTGTGAGTTATTTGAATGAGTCAAATAATAAAATTATAGAACACAGTTTAGGTGGTGCAATGCCGCCCCATCACACCGCACCGTTGCAGATAGATGGGTTGAGTAAGGAATGATATGAAAGAGAAGGGAGTTATAGTAGTAGTAGTAGTAGTGAGTGGAGGGAGGGGAAGGGGGCTCCGGTCTATTTAACGTCTAAATAGACCGGAGGTTTTAAGACCGCTTGTCGTGCATAAGATGGGAAGTTGGTAAATCCTAGGCACGCAATGTGCTTTTTTTTTTGTCATGTATTTTTTTTTTTAATTTAGGGATTTTTTCCATTTTGTTTCAGTAATATTTATAAAAAAAAATAAAATAAAGGAAAATAATATACTTCAATAATAATTTTATAATAATTATTCTTGCTATTATTTAACAAAACTTTGATCTTATTTTATTACAAAGATTTATATTTTACAATTCATATAGAACAACTATTTTTGTTCTCATAAAATTAGAAATCATTTAAAAAAGAATAATGGGTAAATCGTATCGTAATCGTTTACTCTTCGTCGTTTTAAGTGAACATACATCAAAAAGTTGTAGTTATAACTTGACATTTTTCATCATTTTCCATGTAGATTAATATCCATTTGGTCTTTTGGAATAATATTAACTAGAAGTATGTAAAACCCTCAAACTGCCCCGAAAGGTGGTAATGTTTAGGGGGCTATTTCACGCCCAAAAAAGGCGCGTTGGCAAAAAAAAAAATACGTGTGTCTTAAAATTTGATGCAGAATATCATATATCAGCCACAAAAAAATCAGGTGACACGTCGGGATACCTTCCTTGTAAGTCGAAACAATGAACTTTTTTTCAAGTATACTTCAGATTATTCGTAACGAATTCAATGTTGTAGCAGTGTAACATTTTAAAAATTGATGGGTTAGCACATACTGAAGCTGTGTGTACTATAATGTATATCTCAGAAAATTTAGTGTTTTACTGTTTCTTATCTGCAGGCATTCTGTAAGTTTTAGAAGCTATGTAGTATCTAGGTTTTACCGACTTAAAATATAAAGATAAGAAAAGAAAGAGATTACGAATTCAGGTTACAATAAAATTTTATTTATAGTATTAAGGTAGTCGGTCACAATCGAGTAAGGCTCTTTTACAGTTCATGTTACAAATCTACGAATGGGAAAGACACAGCTCATAGGATTTTTAAACTTTGAAGTTATATAAGATGAATCTCCTACATGTTTGCTGTATCTTGGACAAGGACCTTTACAGCGGATCCAATAAAGTTGATTGAATAATAGTAAATAATTCAATAATAAAAATATAGTTGTAATGACAAAAAAAAAATAAGGCAATTCGAATGTGCGAGAAAACGCGGGCAGAGGATGTGGAGGACACAGAGTGACATTATTTATTTTTATTTTATTGGCAATGTTCTTTAGAAAGGTCTCGTGCGTAGTACTCGCACATCACATTATTTTATGCGAAGTAGAAAGAGCGTTGACGATGAGAAAATGGAGAATTATTAATTAGGTATGTAAGAAAACTGGGAAGGAATCTACTTATATCATCGTTTTCTTGTATAACGTAAGATTTGACAAATAGCTATAGAGTATCTGCACGTAAACATACGTAGTGTGTTTCCGATTAAATAAAGGAAACCGTCGGACGCGATTGACCAGATGTATGAACAGAAAAGGAAGCAAAATGAGTCTGTAGGGATCGTAGCTAGTGGCTTTCTGTGGTTTCTGTCTACCTCCATGGGAGGAAAGCGTGAGTTTATGTATGTGTGTATGTAATCAAAATTGTTGTCTTTCAGTCGGAATTTGGGCCATATTCCCGGACAAATAATAATAATAATAATTAAAATTTATTTATTTGTTACCATAGAAAAAAGAAAAATATTTAAAATAAATAGAAAAGTTGTATAGCTTACAGGTTTGGAGTCTGTTCGTGTCTGTCTGCATCCACGATACAGGAATAGGTAATTCCGAATACGTTTTCCGAATCATTCCGAATACGCTGGCAACGTTTAAAAATGTACTAGTAGGTGCTGTCACGTTTGAAATTGACATGCAAATATATGTAGACTAGGCAAAACAATAAAGCATTCGTTTGTATTGTCTGAAACTGGATGGACGCTTATCTAGGCGGAAAGGAAAATAAAGAACGTATCTGTTGCTCATCATTCAGAACAAATGTATGTAAGCAAAGTGCTGAATGGGTTCGTTACAAAGTGGTATGAGGCTTAAAAAATGTATTTGTAACGTTTTTGTCATGAAACCTTCTCATTCGTATCTTTTTTTTTTTTTTTTTAATTTATGTTTGGGTTGATTAGTGGTAATGTTTTGTTAGCATTATAATCTTTTTCATTTCATACTTATAATTAAGTAAGGTTAGGTTAAGCTTGCCGCGGTCGGTCTATGGCTGAGACCCATATTGATAAAGCGAGACCCTCATGCCTCGGAAAATACGCTAAGCAGTTGGTCCCAGCTGTCATTCTTGGATCTTTGACGGTCATTACGGGTCGTCAGAAGCCCGAAAGTCTGACAACCAATTTTATCAAGTATCGTGTTACCAGTAACTGAGTTGTGGAGGTCAAATATGCAGTCGCTCCATGTAAAACACTGGTATTTAACTGCATCCGATTAGACTGGATGCCGACCCTACTATAGTTGGGAAAAGAGGCTAGATAATGTCTAACAGTGCTTTAGGTTCCTACGTAAGATTTTTTTCGAAATAATTACGACCTCTCACAATAACTTTGTTAGAATTCCAAAAGTCAGCCATCAAAGCATACTCCGGTCAAAGCCCGTAATGTCTGAAAAAACCAAGGCGTTACATTATGATGCATCGAAGAGTACGAATGACGGTGAAAAGGAAGAAAGACATGAGAAAAGATACTAGTGTCCGTCTGCAAACGAAAAAAGGTACCCACCTTTTTCTTTTTAACCGCCTAGATTGTCCTCAAAACCTGCCTTATGACCCCATAAGGTAGGTTTTGAGGACAATCTAGGCGGTTAAAATCAGCTGGTAAAAAGAAATTAACTCAATATTTTAATTTTTGATTTCAAGCCCAAAATAGTTTTTGTTGGGTTTCATTTGAATTCATTTACGTTATTTTTTTTCGGAATTTCTTTAGGTTTTTCCGAAATTCTTGTAAATATATCTTTTATCATTTCTGATATTTTAAAAAACAGGTCTGTGCAAATTCTTGAAGTCAATGTTTTTATACAAAGTGCCTTGAAGAATCCCCTATCACATGAATTCATTAAAAGTTTCCCATGAAAACACAAACGTTTTTATCGATTCTGCAAATTGCTTCGTAAACTGTTCGACTTTACCTAATCCTTTAGAGGTAAGAGGTCAAACCTATATTTTATCGAAGAAACAAAAGTATCGATATACGCCTTTAACGATTGCACCGAAGTAGAAAATGGCGTCTACTATCGATAAAAATAGCCGGACAATTGACTTTTACGACACTTGCAACGTTGTATACAATTTTCATTCACAGTTCTGTAAAAAGTTTCTAATACCACTTAATGTCTGTGGTTGAACGTAAGCCTTTCGAACAATCAATGCTATTAGTGGTGTAATTACAGTGTTCGTAGATAGATTGATTTATCGACAGATTGGTACCTAACGTAGGTATTATTACAGCAGTATGTTATATACACCCCTGTGATATTATATTATTATTGGGCACAACACTAGTACCTCCGTGTGATATTATATTATCATTAAGCATAACACTAGTACCTACTTATTCTATTGTCTATTATCCTACTTAGTATATTTTTATTTTAATTTAATCAAAAATAACAACACAGATACAATATAAAACATAGAAACCAGAAATCCACAAAAGTTATAGACAATATCGCAGCCCTCAACGCTGTTCACAGATTAGTTATACAGGGTGACAGGGACGAAAAGATTATCAGCTTTTTTATAGAAAAGTGCAATACCTATGTGGTCAAAATGTATGGAACAGTAAACTTTTTTTATAACATCGTAAAATTTCAACACAAGCGGGTTCAGAAGAGGTATTTCTACCCAGAGCACTGATTTCAACCGCACCTGAACACGTGCACTAACCGCACAAACAAAATTTTGTAACGTGCGGTTCAGTGGAACAGTTTATCAATATCAGTACTGCATCCATGGTAAGAAGTTGCACGTCGGTGTTCCTGCCACCCTGTTATACAACGTGTAACGTTAAATGCGCAAAACCTGAAAATAGTTTGATCAGAATAAGGAGCAGAATTAATTGAACCACTTTTTAATATAGGTCACATTTTTCAAAAAATCTTCATTAAAAACGTTGCCGTGTCTATTTATTAATAGGTCAAGCAAGCCAATGTCAGCGCGGCGCAGCGGCCCGGTGACGACTCCTCCCGCAATAAAGCGTCGTCGCAGATGCAAGAAATGATCAGAATGGCCAGTAAAACTAAAACAGCACATAAAACCTTTACAATTTTTTTAATGACTTATTTTCTCTCTGAAATAGGTCAATTGAATTAAAAATCAGTTGGGGTGTCTGAGATTTTGCGCATTTAACGTTAGACGTTGTATATTATACATGACACTAAAATAATCGCTACGGTTAAAAATATAGAAGTAAATAGCCTACATTTTTGCGTAAAAGAGTTACATAAACCAAATATCATTCCAAAGTTTGACCTCGAAAAACGTGTGGCGGACAAAAAAATCCAGTCACTAAACAAATTCTAATGAATAGTGCCTTACCCAGGACTGAGTGGTATTTCCATTTCGAGTCACGTCCGCCACCAGATAGGCATAGAGAACAGCTTCGAAACTCTTATTTATGTTTTCATTAATGTAATCGATCATGCTTCTCTGTAATGGATCCTCTTCCACGAAAACTTTATTTAAATAAACGAACAGATTAACAAAATACCTAAGAAAGTGTAATTAGCGCGGAAGTCTGAAGTGTCCTGTCAAGACAACGGACACTGTAGATTAATTTATTAGCCCTTTAATTGGTTATTCTGCAGTTCCAGTGCTAATTTTATTTCAAAATTTCAACGGTCAAAGTTCCTCCCAGCAGAGGGAAAGACACTAAGCCAAAATATTTTATTAAACGTGACAGTTAATATAGGGGGGACGGAGAAAAGTTGATATATTAATTAACTCGTGAATAAGTCCGTCAGGGAGAAGAGTCACTCTGTTTCACGCAAGCGCAGTGAGGATCCGTCAAGTTACGCCCTTACGTAGTGCGAACGCGGCATTCGGCGAGTGCACACGAATATCATCTAAGCCCCGAACAGACGATGTTTCATTAACCTAGAAACGAAATAAAATGTAGCCAATGACGTAAATGTTGAAGAGTAAAAAAGTTTTTGTGAACTTGAATTAATGATGAGCGAGGGTTTCCGAGTCGGTAGAAACTTTGTGAGTGTACCGCTAACTATTAGGAAATTTGAAGAGTTTGTTCTTTTCACGGTTGTGTTTATAGTTGTGCTTGTGAGCGATGTGTTCGATTGTAAAAGTGGGATATTTCTTCCGCATTACGGTAAGTAAATTTATTTTAAGCGGCACGTGACGATTTTATTTAGGAAAATAGTTTTATTTGACTTCGTAAAAAAATGTTGTCGGTACATTTTCCTGTCGAAGTTTTTTATTTCCAGTTTTATGTTCCTTTGAATCGAATTGTTGGATCGAAAACTATTTATATTTAATATTTATCGTAGATAGTTAAGAGGAATATTTTATTCAAATATTATTCGTGGAAATATTTGGAAACTGCCTACATTTCTTTTTTTAAGTTATGTACTGACATAACTTAAAAAAAAATGTAGGCATGAAACATACTGATGTTCCATGTTACGCCATTACTTTAATTAAGTGTTGTATATTATGCATGACTCAATATTTAAAATAATTATAGTGCATTTTACCAGACATATATAACAGTCTCATATAAATTCAGTTATTGTATAACAGACACTGTAAAACATACTTAACAGACCAAATAGAAGTTCTATTTAAATAAATTCCATTACTGGAATCTTTGACCTTGAGTAACGTTGAATAGTTTAGGTATCCTAATTTTGATACCCAATATATATTCACAGCAATTCCATAAAATATGAAAACTTAATTTAAAATATAGATTTAGCTATAAATTCTTAATTTATTAGTTCATGCTATGTTTTACTTGAAATTGAGCCAACAATGTTAAAATTTTCGGTATAAATCACCCTTTATTTTATTAATAAAGACAGGGATTTATGCCAAGATGGACTGGAAACCATTATTCTTTATCATTTACGCGTAACAATTTTTCCAATTTCCTGATTAAATTTGAGACAAAAGACGGCCGATGTAATCAAAATCACTGATAAAATTCCCAGAAAGATTTTTAGTGTGAGATTTGCTATCTTATAATTGATTCCTGTGTCGCGTCGAAAGATCAACATTGTTTCGATAAATAAACAACGGAGGGAGATAAAATGACAAAGTGTATCTTAAATGTTTGTTCGGTATTGTTTATTGTTTTTTTTATTATTAAGTATACTTGATGTTTTTTTGATAAACATTGTATTGTACTCGTATTCATTTAGATTATAATATAGTGGAGAGAACAGCATAGGCAGGTATACAATTGATAAATTGAATGCTGCACCTAATGAATGTGACATGTTTTCTTCATTCATAATTTATTTTAATTATAAGGTAATACCTACGCGCTTTGGTTATTATGCACATTTGAAATCCCTTTCCATTTGCAAGATGGCTTCCTCTTTTTCTGTATATAAAAAAAATCTTTTATCATTTTCAATGCAGACTTTTCACAAAATGTATCACGAACAACTCAACAACTGTAAATGTAGCTTGGAAACTTTTTTTCCTTATTTACTTCGCCGATTCCCCTGCGGTAAAAACAGGAGAAAAGAGCCGCGAACGGCTACAATGTCCGCACTTTTTCAACATCTTTGACTTTTGTAAAATTATATCTGTATTTTTTATTTTGTTTGAGTTTTCAAACATTTTTGATACACTGATGAAGCAAAAAGTACTTGTCTACTTGGAAAATACTAGTCTGTACTATACTTATTTATATAATATTATAAAGAGATAAAGTTTGTGAGTCTGTACGTATATTGGTGGTTGTTGATTGTATCTTTGGAATGACTGCTCCGATTCCGAAAATTCTTTCACTAATGGGAACTACAGTATAGCCGAGTGTCATAAGACATTTTGTGTTAAAACAATAAATTTCACGTGTACGGTGTGTAGTCACGGTTAGAAACTGGTATTCAATAATTTTACAGCGTCTGTAAAAAAGGTGTTATTTATTATAAGGGGTTGATGTGCCAGTCGTTAATTGTAACTTGAATAAAAAAATATCAATGAACAATGATTGAAGATTTTTACTAACGATGTTTTAATGATATTTAATCAATCAAGCTGTCCGCGAGTCGAGAGTTAATTATTGAAAGTTCTATTATTGCTGCAGCTATTATAAGGAAGTGAACTAGCAATTGTTTTAATTCTTGGTAGGTTGTTAATTTGAGCTTGGTTTCAATGGTGCTTTCAAACAATGGGTTTACAGTTTTTCTAGGATTTTTTTGGACACAACTTTTTCATAAAGCCTTTCATCATTCTGCCTTTTCCCAACTATTTTGTGGTCGGCTTCCAGTCTAACCGGATGCAGCTGAATACCAGTTTATTACATGGCCTAACTGCTTATCTGACCTCCACCTCTCAAATATTTCATCCAAGATCAAAATTCCTGATACAGTATTTGCTATTCTGCTCACACGGACCCTGACGCATGAAGTGAGATTTATCGGGATCTCATTTCACCATTATCAAAGATTCAGGTTTGAGTACGTCACCCCTCCATAGATAATATGGGTCGGTCTGTTTGCCTTTATTATCTTCTACTCATATTTCACTGAACGTTCCTAATAGATCGGAATATAATTGTTGGTTTATAGCAAACAGAGTCAGAATTATTCTTTCGGAATTTTGTTCGAAAGCGTATGCATGTTTACGTACGTTACGCCCGGTACGTGGTTACGTCCAGATGTATGTTTTTCTTTTTGTTTTTATATCGGCACCTTGTTTTTGTATTATGTTCATGTACGTAATTGATTATCATCTAATTTTATGTGTTGTGCTGCGTTTTGTGTGCGCTAAATAAAATGGTTTATCTATCTAAGTAATGGTTTTTAGGGTTCCGTAGTCAACAAGGAACCCTTATAGTTTCGCCATTTCCGTCTGTCCGTCCGTCCGCAGCTTAGCTCAGAGACTCTTAGTACTAGAAAGCTATAATTTGGAATAGAAATACATATTTATCACGCCGACAAAGTGGCAAAATTAAAATTTGAAAAAAAAGAACATTTTGTTTAGGGTACCTCGTCTATACGTAAAGTGTAGATGATTTTTCTCGTGTAACTCATGGTGTGGGGTATCGTTAGATAGGTCTTTCAAAAATATTGCAGGTTTGCCGGAATCACTTTTCGATTCAGGGATCCGTTTGTGAAATATTAAGCTTTAAGTATTAGCTAATTTTTGTTAGAATCAAGTGTCCCCCTTCCCTGCCAGCTAAATGGTTGCTTTTAGTATGTGGAAAAATTCACGGCAGTAGTATATATAACGACATTAAGAGGAACACTATCGCAGCTAGGTAGGCTTTACAATTTTACGAGTAATAGTCGACCAACTTACAATTTCACTTGCAATGTATGGAGGAACATGATTTTTAGCTACAATGTTAGGTTTGTTCTTGGGATAAATTCATTCCAACTACGGAAACCTTCATTGTGCATGCCCTGACACGCACATGGCTGGTTTTTTTTTTGGATTTTTATTTTATGAAATTAAAGGGAAATTATTAATGTTGGATCGTATTTTTTTTTTTTTTGTTCCGGATGAATGATTTACTTACCGATTTGTAGTGATAACAGAACACAGCATAGCATCACGCCTATATTTCCAAGAAGGGTTAGACAGAGCGACACCAAAGTAGTTATAACCACATTTCGCCAGCATTTTCTTAATCATAACATTAAATTCATTATTATTTATTTGTATAAAAAATATTTTTTTTTGTTTTTTTTTTATGTACGTCATGTCAATGTATGTGTATGTTGTTACTGACTGGTTGGATAACTTTTTTTTTTTTTGTAAACCTGTTTTTTGTCCGACTCCTAGGTAAAGGCTTTCCCCTTTCTCCTTTCAAACCTCCTTCCTTCTCAAAGATGAGACTTAGGATAAATAAATTCAACCATTATGCTACATCACGACAATAAAACAGTACCAACCTCTCCTTAAAATGAGATGCCCTTTTAAAACTTTTAGGTTATTAATACCTTACCTGGAAATCCTACCATATAAAAAAGATTGCAAAAAGGTTCAGATTTAACCCCGTTTTAACCCGTTCCAAACGAGTTACACGAAGTGTCGGGTACACTAGGCCTGTCAGATAGCCGTTTAGTTCGTCCATTAATAATAATCCCTAAGAGTGTCAGCCCCAGGTCTTAAGAAGACTTCGGGCCTTAATCCGTTAATCTTAATCATCTCCTTGTTGACTTCGGACTTTGTTGAAAGTATCTTACCATTTCATAAACATTTCAGCCGTTAATTAGGTTCAATAAATATAATTTTCATAAATTTTCTGATGGTTCTCCTGTTGAGTGTCGCAGAGTTGTTTCGGTGAATTCCAGCTGACATTCTTATCAAATTATTTGACAAATGATGGGCGGTAGTGACCGCTTGCTGAGCAAGGCCGCGGGTTTGGTCCCGTTGGGAAAACAATTTGTAAGGACTGGTTTATTTTGAGTGTTGGAATTTCTGCATTATGAATAGACAGTTAGGAAGGATTATGGCGGCTGGGAATTTAATAAATTTGTTTCAGAAAAAAAAAATGTATCTTTTTGATACTTTTTATAAGGAATTCATAAAATTTACATTAACCATGAATATATATAAATTAATGATATTCGACGGCGAAACATAGAAATAAGGTAGATGTCTAATTACTAAGATATTATATATTTAGGTAATTAGACACCTAAGTCACGGCCTTCGTAAAATGTTACATTATTTCAGTGAAATTACAACATAATGCTAGTGATTGAGTTCATAATATGAGCAGTGGTGGCCCAGTGGTAACGGCCCTGACTTACGAGTTGTAGGTCGTGGGTTCCAACCCATTCAAACACTTTACTTTGTATACATTATTAATTCACCACAACTGCTCTCGAAACGGTGAAGGAAAACATCGTGAGGAAACCGACATGTCCTAGAACCAAAAAATCGAAGACGTGACATCCGCCAACTCGCAGATGGTCCGCGTGGTGGATTATGGCCCACTCTCTCTCAAACAGAGGAGGCCCCAGTGGTGGGGACATTATGACAGGCCTGTTGGTCTAGTGGTCAGTGGCCCTGACTGCTATGCCCAAGGTCGTGGGTTCGATTCCCACCTAGGACAAATGTTTGTGTGATGAGCACGATCATTTGTTCTTTGTCTGGGTGTAATTTATCTATAGTATGTATGTATTTAGAAATATATATGTATGTTTATCAGTTGTCTAGTACTCATAGCACAAGCTCTGCTTAGTTTGGGACTAGATGGCGTTGTGTGAAAGTTGTGGAATATTATTATTATTATTATTATAACCTGATTATGCTATGAGCTACATGATACATTGTGTACAAACAGAATACAACACCAAATATAATATTATAAGTTACTTAAAGCTTTAATCTGACAGTGTTTTCTTTGTTCGAAGGGTATTAGAAACTACGTTCATGAAATCGAAACCAATTGGGAACTATGAAACGTGAAACTTGTAGAAACCTTAAAATTAAATTAATTAATAATTTGCCTTTGTTGATTTATGAATGTGTGAATTTTGATTGAGGAGATACTTTAGTTCAATTTGAGTGTGTAGATGGGTAAAATAATTTAGTTGATGCGTTTCATTTTTTTTTAATAAAAAAAAAATCTTTTAAAATTGCAGGTAGCCAAGGTATCTAGAATAGGGTCCAAGCTACCGGTGCTCATGGGTTCAAAGAGAGACAGGTCTTAAAAATACACGCTGCACCCAAAAGTAACACTTTCTGTATCCTTTATCCAACTGTGTAACAAAAGGTTCCTTAGATAACATCACTAAATAACTCTTTGGGGATTAAAAGCATCCTGCTTTTAATCCCCAAAGAGTTATTTAGTGAAAAAAATAAAAAAATAGTTAGACACAGGCATACCTATAATAACAC
Organism: Eremobia ochroleuca; assembly: GCA_949629135.1. Taxonomy (NCBI): domain Eukaryota; kingdom Metazoa; phylum Arthropoda; class Insecta; order Lepidoptera; family Noctuidae; genus Eremobia; species Eremobia ochroleuca. Next base: position 2,981,907 of record OX451392.1, read on the forward strand.
CCACATTTGGCCAGCTATGTTCAAGTCCAATAGTGTTGTGTGTGTGTTTGGCTCCTTAGGTGTTTCGTCATTAAATTGATATACAGACGCCAGTACAGTAAGCTACTACCACTTGTCAAATTTCTTTAATAGATTTTCTACTTTATCGCTAAAGTATAAGGCTCAAACTTAATTGTGAAAATTTTACAGTTTCGGGTAGCTTGATGTGCTGGCGTCTGTACAATCGTATCCGTAATGAATACCTGATGATTTTTTTTTAACGTCTCCAAATTTTTACATTGTGTTCTACCCACGAATATGAACAACTTTCACTATGTGACAAACTCTGAGATCACGAAAAAAAAAATCAGCTGTTTCATACACTTTGGTCAACAAGGTATTGAACTTTTGTATTAAACAACTGATTTTTTTTGGGATTTCAGAGTTGGTCCCGTAGTAAAAGTTGTTTATATTCATGGGTAGAACAACCTGTAAACATTTGGAGACTGTAAAAAAAAATATGCAATATAATACAGACGTATTATACTGCATGTTTTTTTTTTATACAGTGTGTCCGGACATGGACTAGCGATATTCTAAATACTTAAATATAAGCTATTTTAAAGTACAATTACACTATAGGCTTAGGTCCAATATACTTCCCCGCTATGTGGCAGCCATTTTGTTTTTTTTGTTGAAGTATGCTCTATGCGAGTACAAAAAAAATCATATATCTCAAAGTTTTAGTCATACTGAGATAAAAATAGGCTTATTCGAAAGGCAATAATATTGTCTACCGTCTGCACTACAAAGCAATATGTTCACAATTCCATAACTTTTGAAAAAAAATGTGAAAGTCGAAAAAAAAAACAAAAAATTATGCAATTCAACCAATAATTGTTAATTACTACAAAAACAACCCCGAGAGCTTTTTTATTTTTTATACTAGATCGACAGTTTTTGAGCTAAGCTACAATACAACATAAAATTCACAACTGTATGTCTAATACTTTAAGAGTTATTGTTGTATGAACATAGCGTATGCGCAAGCACAAAAGGCCTTTGTCGGAACCCTAAACAGGAAATCATTAAAAAAACATAACATTCATATTGAATTTTATTTAATGTTTTTTCCAATATTAAATGAAGATTAAAATATCTAAAGCAGTTGCTCAAAGTGGCCACCTCCAGCTTGTAGACACACTACGGCTCTCTGTGCCACCTGGGTTGATGAGCGCCTAATTAAATCCAAATCGGATCTAATTTCTTCGGCGGCTGCCATAATTTTTGCGACGAGTTCTTCCCTGGTATTTGGAACTGTAGCGTATACTTTTTGTTTCATATGACCCCACAAAAAATAATCCAAGGGTGTCAAATCGGGTGAGCGAGGCGGCCACGCTACTACACCACCACGACCGATCCACGGCTGTAGATTATTATTTAAATATTCTCTCACTGCTCGAGAAAAATGCGCGGGTGCACCATCGAGCTGGAACCACATACGCCGACGGTATGATAGAGGTAGGTCCATGAGGCTGTCCGCAAACTGTGTCTGTAAGAATTCTAAAAATCTAGCGCCGTTTAATGTAGGTGGCAATTCCAATGGCCCTATCAGCCTATCGTTGATTATGCCGGCCCACACATTTACTGAGAATTCATGTTGAAATGAGCTTGGGCGCACCGCCCTTGGATTTGCGGAGCACCAGAGATGGTCGTTTCTGTGGTTTGTAATCCCAGCTCTTGTAAATTTGGCTTCATCAGTCCACAGTATTCTTTGTAAAAAATTACGGTTCTGTCTCAAATTTCTATTTATCCACGAACAAAACACAGATCTCGCAGCAAAATCTGGTTCGATCACGTCTTGAACCCGTCGAAAATGATAAGGGTGTAACCCTTCTCTTTTCAAAATTCTCCATACATGCCACTTAGACATTCGAAGTTGCACTGAAATCCGTCTAACGCTTAGTCTAGGATCATTGGTTATTAGTCTAAGCACTTCTTCTTCATCTTCGGGCGATACCAAGCGATTGCGTTCATTAACAGCTCTTTGAATACCTCTTTCCGCTAATCTTGAATGCACGTCGATAAAAGTTTGGCGACTCGGTGTAGGCCTGTTAGGGTACCTTCGTCGATATTCTTGTACAGCCAAATTTGCACTTCCATTGCAAAAGCCATACACAAAGTGTATGTCAGCAATATGTTGCGATGAATATTGACGCTGTGCCATACTTTATCACACTTTTAAATACAAAACACTAACGCAGCACGTAAACAGCACGGACGGTAAGTGAAAGTAGCGATAGCGATCACAACGCAGGGCGAGGGACAACTAAACTAACCCAACTAATAATTTGTCCTTAAAACTGATTTTGTTTCAGGTAGTGGACTAATACGTTCTATCTCGCTTACTCACGGTAGTAACGAACAGTATTTCTCGCCTGCTCTCAGATGGAATACAGTGAATGCCATAAATGACACTCTGGCGGTTAACAAAGACGTTTTGTGCTTGCGCATACGCTATGTTCAAACAACAATAACTCTTAAAGTATTAAACATACAGTTGTGAATTTTATGTTGCATTGTAGCGTAGCTCAAAAACTGTCGATCTAGTATAAAAAATAAAAAAGTTCTCGGGGTTGTTTTTGTAGTAATTAACCATTATTGGTTGAATTGCATAATTTTTTGATTTTTTTTTCGACTTTCACATTTTTTTTCAAAAGTTATGGAATTGTGAACACATTGTTTTGTAATGCAGACGGTAGAAAATATTATTGCCTTCCGAATAAGCCTATTTTTATCTCAGTATGACTAAAACTTTGAGATCTATGATTTTTTTTGTACTCGCATAGAGCATATTTCAACAAAAAAAACAAAATGGCTGCCACATAGCGGGGAAGTGTATTGGACCCAAGCCTATAGTGTAATAGTACTTTAAAATAGCTTATATTTAAGTATTTAGAATATCGCTAGTCCATGTCCGGACACACTGTATATATATAGATACAAGCGTAGTGAATCAGCTGGTCCACTACGCTCGTCGGCTACCAGCTGATCGGCGTGGTTGACAGTAGTTGTGACTGTCCAAATTACTTTTCACATACATTTGAAATAAATATTAGCCATTCGAGAAGACTTTTTACATGCACTCTAGTATTAAATTAGTTTCCATTTATTTTACAAAATCCTTTTAACATATGTTATAGTTGAATTTCAGCTTTTTTATGTCCGTTTTTCTTTTAAATCGTCCCTTTTCTCGTGAAAACGACACTGAGGGTGATTTTTACCTGGAGACCAAACGGCTTTGTTTTTTTATCGCTGAAAACATTTTATACTAACGATGTTTATTAACGTACTACCAGCTTCAATAAATCATTGTTACTTGACTTAATAAATAAAAGGTTCTTGGCTAAATTATAACAGCCAACCGGGTCGATCGAATGTTAAACTACGCTTGCCGCGGTTGGTTTGTTGCCATTGCATCTCGAGGCCTAAACGGTTGTGGAGGTTAAGCCGTTGGTCTTGGCTGGCATCCGTAGATCTTTACGGATAGTCAGAAGCCCATAAGTCTGACATCCACAAGGGGTATCGTGTTACCTAGTAACTGAGTTGTGGACATCGGATAAGCAGTCGCTTCTTGTAAAATACTGGTATTCAGCTGCATTTAGGTAGACTGAAAGCCCACCCCAAAATAGTTGGGAAAAGGTTAGGCAGATAGACTTTACTTAATAAATACACGAAAATGACTCACAAAAACTACTAATAAGTCTTTCGGTATGTCTAAAAATATTTAATTCGAAGTTTTTATGTAATTTCATTAAGTTATGACCTATTACCAAGGGCGGTTCTAGTTAGGAGTAATAAATATTTTAACCAAAGTCAATAAATTAATGTAGTACATTATTTGATTCCAGTAATTTAACTAAGGAGTTGCGTTCAAACTCAACAATTTAATTAATGACGTTGGTAAAAGCCTCGTTTACTCGCCAAGTTTCCGTGCTGTCGAATGAATCGAAAATTTAAAGGAACGTATTTGAAATTTTCAACACAAATTAGATTGAGAACCGTGGTTAGATAATTAGAAATATTTCGAGTATTTTGTATATATCACCGGAAAATAACAAGAACCGCAAATTTATAAATTTCCTAGGAAATTTATAAATTTGTGGTAGGTTAGGTTAGGTTAGTTTATAAATTTCCTAGGAAATTTATAAATTTGCGGTTCTTGTTATTTTCTGGTGACATATAAACAGTATGGCCTTTAGGTCTTTACAGGTTGGTGGGTATTTGAAAAAGACTTTATGTACAAATAGGTAATAAAAAATGTGGGCGGACTTTTTTGTTGTTATGAAGAACGATGACTCGAACTTACCATTAAACTAATTGCTTGCTGTTTTACCCTTCTTCTTCATAATTCCCTCAATGTTGAAAATCGCGACAAAATTTGTCGCGTCTGCAACTTATGCGGTCTTTTTCAGTGTGGACCGCTCGGTATTTGCTGCCACCAACAGTCTGTTTTTCCCTTAGGATGCTTTTATTTACGTCCGAGGCACCCTGGGCTGCCTCGGCTATTACCTTGATGACTGCATGGCTAATATACAACGTGTTACATTAAATGCGCAAAACCTCAGACACCCCAACTGATTTTTAATTCAATTGACCTATTTCAGAGAGAAAATAAGTGATAAAAAAATTGTAAAGGTTTTATGTGCTGTTTTAGTTTTACTGGCCATTCTGATTGTTTCTTGCGTCTGTGACGACGCTTTACCGGGGGAGGAGTCGTCACCGGGCCGCTGCGCCGCGCTCACATTGGCTTGCTTGACCTATTAATAAATAGATACGGCAACGTTTTTAATGAAGATTTTTTGAAAAATGTCACCTATATTAAAAAGTGGTTCAATTAATTATGCTCGTTATTCTGATCAAACTATTTTCAGGTGTTGCGCATTTAACGTTACACGTTGTATTTAAATATTTGCAAGAGCTCAGCGCTCTAGCGGCACTGTGTCAAAAACCCTTATTATAATAGCATAATCAGCCTGTAATGCTCCCACTTTTGGGACACAGGGCTCCTATCTGTGAGAGGGAGTGGGCCGTATACCACCACACGCGCAGATTTGTAGACGTCACTTCGAGCTTTTGGTTCTAGGACATGTCGGTTTCCTCACGATATTTTCCTTCGCGGTTTTGAGAGCAGTGGTGTTGGTGATGAAATAATTTAGACAAAGTAAAGCACCTTTCAGGGTTCGAACCTACGATCTGCAACTCTTAAGTCACGGCCGTTACCACCATCACCGAAAAATACTGCCTTTATTATAATACTTTGGATGATTATCCTTAAAAGTAGCTGTAGGGAAGGGGAAGTAGCTCTCGCCACTTACTTATTTAAGGTTATGCGTGGTAAAATACACAACTCAGGCGTTCTACGCACAGTTGGGTTGTGTGTACCTGATGGGCACGTGGGGCGGCGGAGGCGGCCGCCGCTGCTGTGGGTGCCGCCCGCTCGCACCAACCTGCTGCAGCTCGCGCCGCTGACGCGTGCGCTGCGTACACTCAATACGGTGTCACAACAGATTGACTGCTTCAATTGTACTCTGAGTGAATTCACACGGGCCGCATTTTATACTCTTGGTTGTTCTTGATAATTGTAAGTCTAATTATAAATAAAACTACACTATTGTATTAGGTAAGTAAGCCTGTGATGATAGTGTGTGTGAAATAAATAAATAAATAAAAAAAATAAAAAAAATAAAACTATTTTTTTTTAAGTCCTGCGTCTGTTAGCTATTCATAGTGTATCCTCTTTGATCCTATTCTAAATATGAATTAGTGTTTATTTCGTCATAGTGCCATTAACTTACTTAACATTTGTGGACGTCCGTTGGCGAAGCCATCCAGATAAAACAATGGTTATATTTTTATAGTTTACATAATAAAAAGTATTTTATCTGTATATTTTATAGGCTTAATTAGGTCTATCATCGACATATTTCAATTCAATTTCAATTTATTTATTCACAAACAATTAATATTGTGTTTGAAATCTTTCCATTTCATAAAAATAATAGAAAATTAACATTCATAATACAAGCAACACATTTAAAAATCACAACATAAACTCACAAACTCACAATATAGTCATCAAAATTAATATCATGAGAAAACATTTAAAAAAAGACAAATTACCTATAGTAAAATTTTCAATGTCAACTCATTAAGAGTTGGAAATTAGAAATAGAAATCGTAAGATTGTAAAGCCTACTTAGCTGTGATAGGTTTTCCTTTTAATTTGGTTATTATACTACTACCGTGAATTTTTTCACATATCCCAAAATATGTAGCTGGCAGGGGGACACTCTTGACTCTAACAAAAATTTGCACTTTAAAGCTTAACACTTCACAAACAGATAGATCCCTGAATCGAAAAATTGTTTTCACAAATCCGCAATGTTTATGAAAGACCTATCTTACGATACCCCACATCATGGGATAGACGAGAAAAAAAACATCCCAACTTACGAAAAAAAAAAATTTTTAAGATTTTATTTTACCACATACCACATACCCATACCAAATTATAGCTTTTTAGTACTAAGAGTCTCTGAGCTAAGCTGTCAACGGACGGACGGACAGTCATGGCGAAACTATAAGGGTTCCTTGTTGACTAGGGAATTCTAAAAAGCCTGTGATTTTGTCTAAAAATAAATATTTGCAAGAAAGAAAATGATCTTTCACTGGTGTTTTTTTCACGAGTGCTATTTATACAGTTTAAATTGAAATCGTAGGTACCTACCACTTGGCAGGACCGTCAAAGCATTCTTGCTAACACACGACAGGTACGTGTTTGAACAGTTGTGCAACGTGCAGCGTCATTGTACACGTGAAGTTTCGATATAAAATAAACTATAAAGCTGGCGAATTTTTTCAGGTACACTTTTTTATTTAGGCCTGGAAATGAAAATGACATTCCTGATTTTTTTTATGAAATTGCAAATCTATTTATTTTTCAGTGAAGTTTCTGAGTATATCAATCAACTGTATAGTTTTAAAAATAGACACGAATTGATAGCTGTCAATTTCAATTTTGTACAATTAAACATAATAGTGATATTTCAATCAAATGAAAAATGGCCAATTACGAGTCGGATTTAGTGCTTATACACACGACCAACACGCTTCGACGACAGAGGTAGCCGTCGACACCCGTGGACGCGTTGCGGGCTGCCGTCGACAACGTGTCGCTCGTGTATTTTAGCACTGTACTCAAATACACGAGCGTGTTTTATTTTCGACGGCTGCATTTGCCTCAGTCGTCGACGCGTGTTGCTCGTGTGTATGCACTCTTACGCACTAAAAGTCCCATACCACTGTTAGATAGACCAGTGTCGTTTGCACGTTTTGGGTACAGCATCCTAAAATAATAAGCTTTTTTTCCAACAAAACGGGTGACAATAGACACTTAACGAAGCCGAGAGTCACTTGTTTTTCCCGTCATTGTAATCATTGTTTTGTACTGGACTATACCTGGACACCTTCTGGTTACGGATTTATTGAAGGTAAATTTCAGTTTTTTTACGAAAACCAGTTTTTAGTGCTATGAAACAACTTTAAATACCCACACGACCCCTGTACCGTTCCATGCACCCATAAGCACATTGTTTTGTACGTGTGTTACATTGCGCACTACCGCAAACAGCAAATTATCATCATCTGCCTAGCCTTTTCCCAACTATGTTGGGTTCGGCTTCCAGTCTAACTGGATGCAGCTGAATACCAGTATTTACCGCAAACAGCAAATGTTCATATCAAAAATAAAAGTCTTTTCCCAACAATGCTTTTTGTGCAAAGTTACTTAGTTTGAATTACAGAATGCATAGGTGACGGCTATGTGATGGGTCTTTGAAAATGAATAATATTTCCTAAAAATAAAATATTTCGATGAGACTTATCCATATAAACATGATTAATATAATATTAGCCAAATATAAGAACACACAAACATCAAAGTTGAGCTGATAAATAATTCATATCGACTGGTTAATATTAATAATTCCCGTTTACCTATGGTGAAGTTGAAGGGGCACACGTACATGGTCGGAGATACAGACATTAAATTATTTAAATTAAAGCTGAAAAGCCTATAGGCAGATATAGCATATCACACTAATATACTATTATAAAGGCGAAAGTTTGTGAGTGTGTGTGTTTGTATGTTTGTTACTTTTTCACGCTCAAACGGCTGAACGGATTTGGATGAAATTTGGTACACAGATAGTTTATAATCGGGATTAACACATAAGATACTTTTTATCCCGATATTATCACGAGATCGACACTTATGCGGGTGAAACCGCGGGGTGCAGCTAGTAGGTTTATAAATATAATGTCATATTCTCTTGGACGCACCATGCACTGAACTTGAATTCACAAAGCAAAGCATAATTAGCCTATAATATTCCCACTACTGGGATAAAAGCCTCCTCTCTGTGAGAGGGAGTGGGCCGTAATGTACGCAGGCCCAGTGAGGGTTAGTAGATGTCACATGTCTTTGAATTTTTGGTACTAGGACATGCCGGTTTCCTCACGATATCTTCCTTCACCATTTTGAGACAAGAATCGTAATCCATACTTCCAAACGAATAAAAAAAAAGTAACTCTGTCTGTCTGTTATCTTTTGACGCCTGAACGGCTAAACGGATTTGGTTGTTTGACACAAGGATAGACTATAATTATATAGCCTGGGTTAGGACAAAGGATACATTTATCTTGGTATCACGTTCCCGTGCAATAATTTCCGTCCTCTAAGCGGCTGAAACCACCGGCCGAAATAAAAAAAAACTTTTCTGAAATTAAGCAAATGTGATTGTTAAGTTGTTCTCATCAAAATAATTACAAAATTAATTCTTTAATTGGTTTTTTTTTAATGATCATTATGGTGGAAAGAAAGAAAAAAAAAAAGAAAAAATCGTTTACCAAGATTATACATTTTTGACACACATTAATTTCGTGAGGAAGCCCTCACGATGTTTTTCTTCTACGTTTTGAGAGCAGTGGTGATGTAATTATTTAGACAAAGTAAAGCACCGGTGTGGGTTCAAACCCACGACCTACAGAACGTAATTCTGAGCCGTTACCACTGGGCCATCACTGCTCCAGATGTAGCTGTATATGAATATTTTACATGGAGTGACTACCTGTCTAACTACACTACATGACTATATTAACGTGTTGTTATACATCAGAAAACCAATGTCGATATGATGTGTAGTTAAAGCTACGGAAATAAACCGCAGTGAGCACCGCAACACTGCAGCTCATGAACATGCAAAAATAGCAAATTGATGAGTTAAATTACGCATGACTATTATGAACGGGAAATGGGGTATTGCATACTGTACCTACAGTCAATTTACCACGGATACTGTTGCGTATTTTGCTAATGTTTCACAACACAATATAACGGCACATTACGCCTTTCTTTCCGAATGGGTAGGTAGAAGTAAATATATAAATATATAGTCCTCCAGACCGTATTTCGGCCATGGTGGCTAATCTCAACGGAGATTAGCCTTCGGCGCGGGAGATATTATAGTGCACAAGTGTGCGCGCAGACACAGGTGCACTCCGTCTTCTCTCACTCTCATAGTCCGAGAGATCAGGCGCAGGACCAATGGCTTAACGTGCTTTCTGAGGCACGGGGGTATCACATCGCCAACTTCCAAACTCCGGGATGTTATTAAGAAATTCCTGATGGAAAAACTTAATAACACTTTGCTCGACCCGGGAATCGAACGTAGAACTCCACGCTCAGCAGTCGCGCTTGCGATCACGAAACCAACGGGGCAGTTATAAGATAGAAGTACAAAGAGAACACACAGGAACAGTTTTGTTACAAGTCCTTTGTCGGACACAAATCCGGAGTCCGGTCTGTAATTGAGAATTTTGTAATGGAAAAACCCAATAACACTCTCACCTGAGGATAATTTCAGCTCTGTCCATAATACCCCAATGTGCCTATGTTGGGTGACGGTACCACCTGAAGCTAGAGGCCCGGCTCCCATTTACTCACAGCCAGTAGGCGGGCACGCTCAGCAGTATTCGTATTGATAAGATTTTTCCGTACCAACCTGCAGAGCGGCTCATCCCACTGTCTCTGGGAGGATGGGTTTACAGGTCGATCTGTACGAGTATCTGAGCAAGCCGCTTTCCAGGTGTTCACCGCGCTAGTCAAGCACGGTACTTCAGAGTCAACCAGGCAGGATGCTAAAATTTTCCCGGTCAACTTTCAGTGCTGTTGACAGAAAACAGGAACGCAAACAGGTAAGCTAATACTGGTAATTTTGCGGGTGCCGAGGCCACCAAAACGGATGGGTAGTGTAGTTAGAAGCCACGCTCGGTCGTCCAAGGCCACATTTAAAATAGTTGTTAATGTGCTGCGAATTGTTTAGTCAATTTTATCCAACAGCTATAATTGCTTCTCTAAAGGGGAAAAACGAGAAAATATAAAAAAAAAATTGACAAGCTATTAATATCCCCGACTTTGAATCATTTATCAATTCATTCATCACTATCGATAAATTACACCATTCTCATACTTTCAGAAAAAGAAAATCTTCACTAAAAAGATTTAGTATCAATAAACTCCACCTATATCAAATTTATCCCATCGAAATTCGATAAAATATTTTGTCACAACATTTCAAACGGCAAAAAAGGGACGATCCACGTGGAACGTATATTTTTATGCGGTCGCCGTGACATATCGCGTAAAAGCGGGACTACGGTATTCGAGTCTACTATCGCCGTGACGGCCGGTCACGTTAAGCAGACCGCTCGACGTGACGTGTTTGTATCAAGAGAGGATTATCCGCTGCCAACTCGCACGGACTGAACTCAATCATCCATAATTGGATGAAGAAAGTATACAAGTTCATTATTCATTTGTTTATAGTGGGAACATAAATCTTTTGGAATAACAGTTTGCTCTTGAAATTGAAGAAAGAAAAAATACTTTACGTTGGTAGCATAGACATTTAAGTAATGTGATCATCTCAGGTACTCAGCTGAAAATCAGCGTTAGCCCAGGTTCGCGCAGGTATTGAAACTCCAACAGTGTGCTTTTTTTTTTTTTGACTCTCTGGGATGCGTTCTGTTGAATTTACAGCGCTCGACACAACACCGAGAGTTGACAATACCGTCACGATAATTTTACGTCCGTGAAAACGTGGGTTCGGCTGGTAATGCAGGGGAATTTCAGCTACAAGCCACTAAATAAATAAAAATCTACTTACTGTAGAGTACCTACCAACACAGATGACAAAAGCAATAGCAACTTCAGTACCTACGTAATGTGTAGACTTTGCTGAAGATGTAAACAAGAGGCAAGAGCCTTGACCAACACGGCAAGAAGCATTCGCTGTGCAGTTAGGTCAAGAACTACATGCAGAATGCGGTAGATACTGTTGGACATGGCTCGTATTGTTAAGCGGTTCCTTTGCCCGAAACCCTGGCAACCGGTTGTTTATTTGAACCTTGCTTTTCGTCGCTGGCGTAAAGATTTGGTCTCATTTCTAACCGATTGGATGGATAAGTCACAGCCCAAAGAAAATTGGAAAAAATGTAGGGAAAACCTTTTCCTAACAGTGGCACAATATAGGACTGTAAACTTAAAAAAAAAGAGTAAACTTTTAAAAGAAGAGTAAAAGAACACTATCTTTCCACTTCATCATAGTTGTGTATGCATTTATTATTTTGAATAAGTTATAATTACTAACATTCTAGTGATATTATTTATTTTAGAAGTATGTATGTAAGTATATTATCATAACATTTATTTTTTATAAAGTGAATTGTTTATGATTTTATTTTTTTGTCTCCTTTACTCTTTCACACGCTGTCTAGATCTCTCTATCTATTGTCCTATCGCAGGGATGCTGGAAGAGATTTCTTATAATAATAAATAAATAATAAAATAATAAATTTTATTTCTCAAAAAACTTAATAATAGGTTACAGAAAATTTTTTTGGCAGTATTCATTTCTAATAGGTGGATGTAGCCACTGCAACCGAACTAGGCAATGCCTGTATGAAATAAGCATTACCTTTGTATCTATTTTTTTGTTCTGTTTTTTCCTTGTCTGTTTATATATGTGTGCATATTAATGATAAAATAAAATAAATAAATAAATAGGTTAAAGGAAAAATATTGCTTGATTTACTAATTTGTAGGTATGTGAATGAATAAACGACATCTTTCTTAGGACAAATGATTCCTAAGTCAAGATTCAAAGCCTTGTGTTGTCAAGTAAACACTCGTTTCTCTCGCCATCTGGCCCTCTAAGCAGCTATACGTGACGTGTTTATACCAAGTGGAGTTAATCCTCTGCCAACTTGTACGGACTTAACGATGGTCGATCGCTCTAATTATGTCCGGGCCCAATGGTCGGGTAGGTATTTACTTTTTTAATTGCGAAAACGGAATAAAGCAAGAGGATTAGAAGGGTCAGTGTGGTTTTATCGCATGAATCATGTTTATAGGCGTGTGTTAGGTTTTGGTTGGATAAAAAAGAATACGTTATTTATATACAATCGTCAGCGAAGTGAAGTGTTACTTAGGTAGATGCCTTTTTTAATAAATAATTCTTTACAAATTTTTAAAAGCAGCTCTTCCTAAAGATGAAAATTTTATTAGGTACTAGCGACCCGTCCCGGCTTCGGACGTTTTTTACGACTTGAAAAAACATGAAGACTAAGTTTACAGATGCATACCCATTATTATACACGTAAACTTTCAGGAATAAATTCTTTAAGTGATGGTGAATTCGCAACAAAATCTGTTACTGTTTAACCGGTGAAGGTATATCACATCTGTTTTTTTGTTCTAGGACATGCCGGTTTCCTCACAATGTTTTCCTTCACCGTTTCAAGAGCAGTTGTGATGAAATAATTCAAACAAAATAATGTGCCTGTTTGGGTTCGAACCCGCGACCTACAAGCTCATAAGTCGCTGCCGTTAAATATCCGTCACTGCTCTTTATTTATTTGTGTGACAAGAAGCTTTAAACGTGCAGTGACTTAAATAGCGGCCGATTTTTTTATTAATTTTACTCTTTAAATTTAAATTCAACTTTGTACTTTATGCTTTAGCGATAAAGTTAAAAATCTATTAAATAATTTGACAGATTTAATGTGCTGGCGTCTGTACATCCACATTTTACCAGTTATGTTTGAGTTCCATGTAATAGGGGGCGAGCCTTTTGCCAACAACTGGGCACAAATCCAGACTCCGGGCCACTACTGAGAAATTCCAGATGTAAAAACCCAATAACACTTTGCCCAACTGGGGAATCGAACCCAGGATCTCATGTACAGCAGTAGTACTTGCGACCCTAGCCAAACAATAAATCAATTAAAAAGTCGAAAAGAAGCCTTGTACTTACAAAATGAGTATTTGAACTCAAGAATCGAACGGAGTTTTGCGATGGAAACAATAAGGAAACCTTATCTTTAATTTGTAGTAATTAGTACCAAGTACCAATCAAGTTAATCAGAGCACGATAAAGTTTGATTGTGGATTCACCTGTGGGCGTCGTAAAAGTCTTTGGCTGTAACGTTAAATAGTGAGCGTGCTCTGAATACGTATACTGGTGTCGAAAATATTGGATTATGCAGACAGTTGCATAGTTATTAAAAAACTTTTTGCTAAATCTTTTTAATAATTTTATGTTAATCATAATTATCTAATTATGTTTGAGGGGCCAATATGGCCAGGGATCACACAAAAAAGAGAAGTATGGAAAGAAAGAAGTGACGTCTTTGGCCAGCTGTGGGATATATCACAGGATGATAAAAAAAATATATCATCATCATCTGCCTAGCCTTTTTCCCAACTATGTTGGGGTCAGCTTCCAGTCTAACCGGATGCAGCTGAATACCAGTATTTTACATGGAGCGACTGCATATCTGACCTCCACAATCCAATCACTGGGTAATACTGCTTGGTAAGACTGGTTTTCAGACTTAAAAAAAATATATATCATCATTTAATAGGTATATTATGATGATAATAAATTATTTTATAACGTCATCATCACAACGCTTTGCAGGCAGCTTTCAGTATAAAAGTATCAGTTAACAAAAACCGTCAGACCATTCCTGTGGCTTCTCTTCTAGAAATCACAAAAATTATCAAGCCAATTTAAACAATAAAAAAACTACGTCAATAAGCAACTATAGACAGTCACTGAAAACCTTAACAAAACTTTTCAAAACTCTATAACCACAAATAACTTGCTAACCATGGTAGAGATCAGAAAAATCGAGTCAATTCAATGGAAGTATGCCTTCAACAACTTTCAATCCGTACAATTATCCCCAATTCGTATTCATACCACCACATTTAAGAAAAAAAATGGTCACCAAAAAGCCTTTACACATACCTACGTCAACCGCATTTCGCCTTGTTTCTATTTGAGAAGGGAACAAAATTGTGAAGACTCATATAGGGTAGATGTGGGTCCCGCAAATCCTGTCACTCGGCCCTTGAAAGTTTGAGGACAGAATTGGAGAAAATAACGTGTCATGACCAAGACTTAGAGACCGGACGATTTGACTATTCAATTTGTTTTTATTATATTAGAATTTCTGTATGTATATAGGGGATTTTGTCAGTAGAGTGTTGTGATCTTACGTTATCGTGGTTTGTAGATTATAGTCCGGGATTGGAATTACTATTATTATAATAGTATTATTTAATATAAGTTTTTGATCTGATGCAAACGATAAATAGTTTTATTTCAGTATGGATGTTTGCATAAACACTTTTACACGTCAATTAAATTTTAAAAACTAGATGATGTTGTTTCTGTGCTGTTTTTTCGGTTCTGTGCTTGTTGATGTGCTGTTTCTGCCATGAACAGAGATCTGGATTTGATTAGTGAGTGGTCGCGGTCTTTTGGGCTGCAAATCAACCCTAGGAAATCCCAGACCATAATTATCGGCGGCAGGTATATGAGGAATAGGCTCGATGTTGCGTCGCTAACTCCACTCTGTCTGAATGGAATTCAGATTGAATACGCACATACTGTTAAAAACCTGGGGGTGACCATGGACTCCTACTTGTCGTGGTCTACTCATGTTGCTCAAGTCAGTCGCAAAGTGCACTACACGTTCCATTCGTTGAAATGTCTCCAGGGCTTCTTGCCCTTGAAAACAAAAATCTCCCTTGCTCAAACCCTCATTCAGCCCATTATCGATTACACCGATGCCTGTTATTTGGATGCCACCGAGGAGGTTCTAAATAAACTTGAGCGTTTGCAAAATATCTGTATTCGTTTCGTTTTTAACCTTAAAAAGTATGATCACGCTTCCAACTTTCGCAAGATACTCAAGTGGCTCCCCATTCGTCTTCGCAGGAACTCTCAGATATTGTGTCTGCTATTCAATCTCCTTCACAATCCTAAAACATCACCCTACCTGCGGGAGCGTTTTTCCTACGCCCGTCCTTCAGATGCGGCTTGCAGGTCGCATCTTAAAAACCTCCTTAAGTCGCCTCCCCACTCCACCGACTTCTATTCCTACTCCTTCACAGTGCACGCAGTGCGGCTGTGGAATTCACTACCGCCTGACATTAGGGACTGCCTATTGCAGTTTTTAAAAGAAGAGTAAAAAAACACTATCTTTCCACTTCATCATAGTTGTGATATTTATTTTAGAAGTGTGTATGTTTGTATTTATGTATATATGTTTATTTGTATGTAAGTATATTCTCATAATATTTGTTTAGTTTTTTAAGTAAATAATTGATTACGATTTTATGTATTTTTTTATCTCCTTTACTTTTTCACACGCTGTCTACATCTCTCTATCTAATGTCCTATCGCAGGTATGCTGGAAGAGATACCTATTTTTCTGTTCTGTTTTTTTTTTCTTGTCTGTTTATATATGTGTACATAAATGGTAGAATAAAATAAATAAATAAATGATGTCGGCGTTTCCTATCTGACTAGTCTGAGAAGAAAGGCCAAATCAAATTCAGTCTATTTTAAAGTCCAGACATAATCATTATCATGATATTATTGAGTATTGGTCAGATTATTTGAAGACCATGATCGATCTCTGAGATGATATTTTGAGAAAAGAACTACACAGATTGAGTGGGCCTGTCCAGTCAGTACACGCATTTATCAGAAATCGTGCAGCTCAACTCAAAACATAAGTAGGACATTTGGGTAGTCCACATACATAACCCAAACTGCCACACCATGACAAAAATTAACAGAACAGAGAGAAAACGAAAAATCGAAAAATAAATAAAATGACCCACATAGTCTTCACAGTAATTAAAATAATATAATACTTTAAGCAAATGTCATTGTATATATAAAGTTCATTAATGTCATTGTGTACATAAAAAAAATACATATGTAAAAATTGGAAGTAGCTCAATCCCAAGCCTTTTTGTCCTCAATTTATAATCTTTAACGGTAGAAAAGGCTTTCTGAAACTACTTACTTACGTTTAATGAATGATTTGAATTTATTAAGGCTTAGATCTTGAACGGGACTTGGAAGTTTACTATAAATAATTAGTTTACTAAGCTCCATTTTGTCACTTTTTTTTATTATTATTTTTATTTTATCATATTAATCTTTCATCAAATGTTATGTTTATAGATGTGTACCAATACAGGTCAAACTAAGTTAATTGCTAAGTGTTGCCTACAACTGGGGAAGAGCGCTGATGTCTGAAATACAGATATTTTAAAGCTAGTTTCGACGCAATAATTCAAAATCAGTTCATCGAAACAAGTGCCATAAAGTCTATCACCATAAAACAACACAACAAAACAAAACAAGCGGGCAAATGAGGGGCTTGTGGCTAAGTAATAACAGCCGCACGGGTCGATGGATCAGGTTAAGCTACGCTTGGCGCGGTTGGTCCGTGGATAGGTGTCCATCTTCACATACCAAGACCCCTCCGAGCCTCGGAAAGCACGTTAAGCCGTTCGTAGATCTTTGACAGTCGTTACGGGTCGTCAGTAGCCCGAAAGTCTGACAACCAGTCTTACCAAGCGGTATCGTATTACCCAGTAACTGGGTTGTGGAGGACAGATAGGCAGTCGCTCCATGTAAAATACTGGTATTCAGCTGCATCCGGTTAGACTGGAATTCGACCCCAACATAGTTGGGAAAAGGCTAGGCAGATGATGATTTTTGAACAAACAAATTATACTCGTACTTATACTACTAAGCTTGTCTGTAATATTGTATTGTTTTTTTAAATGTTAACTTTTATTATTATATTAGACATCAGTG
Organism: Eremobia ochroleuca; assembly: GCA_949629135.1. Taxonomy (NCBI): domain Eukaryota; kingdom Metazoa; phylum Arthropoda; class Insecta; order Lepidoptera; family Noctuidae; genus Eremobia; species Eremobia ochroleuca. The sequence continues at coordinate 2,999,198 of OX451392.1, forward strand.
TCAGACTTGATTACGTGACTGTATGTAAGAAAATCGAATATTTTCACATCCATTCATAAAGTCCATTCAACTTTCCTTGAAACTTATATAAATTTTATCACTTTTACGATATTAGCTACTTACTACGCTAATTGTCGTCTGTAAACACCTTTCTCATGAAACCCATGAATACGGCAGGAATAAATCACCTCTTTTCAGTTTTTGTAGTCTGTTTGAGATATCGCGTTGGAACGTATTTATCGTAAGCATTCATCAAAGTCTGCCGCAATGTATTATCCATCGAAACCGGAGTGTGACTAAGAATCGGATTTTTATCGGAAAACGTGAGAAAATTCATGCTTTCAATACATTTTTGTATAATAATTTGATAGTATCATTTTTTATGCTGGATTGATGTTGTTCTGAACATATTGCCGTGCGACTTTTTCACTATTCTGTCATAATTTTCAGTAAAGCTTACGTCCTAACTAATATTATAAATGCAAAAGAACCGATCATCGTGAAATTTTGCATGCACGTTGTCAGGGGTATAAAAAAAGACATAGAGTACTTTTCATCCAGAAAAAAATACTGTTCCAGAGGTAAATAACAATAAGTTTTGACAGTCACAATTGCTTTAGGACGCTAGATGGCGCTACGTGTCTTTCGAATCATGACTGAAATATGACTTGACTTTCTGAGCAGTATTCTAACAAAAAGTACTAGGCTTGCATGAATTTACGATAGTATTTCAACCATTAGTGTTAATTATGGTTTTAATAAGATTTGGATGAAATTTGGCACAAAGATAGTTTATTATAACCTGGATTTACACATAGGATACTTTTTATCCCGGTAATACATTTCCGGGGATAATTTCCGACTTCCACGCGGACGTAGCTACGAGCTAGTCTTTCGTAAGTAGATGGGACGGTGGACTGTGAAAATTCAAAGTCATGACCTATGTTATCCTTCAACCCGCACTGGGCCTGCGTGGTGGATTGCGGCCCACTCCCTCTAACAGAGAGGAGACCTATGTCTCAAGCAGTGGGAATATTATAAGGCTGATTATGTTTTCTCGCTTGCGTGTATAGTGGACTGTCTTATAGGACATAAGGCAGCAGTTTCTTCTGATACTGTCTGCTCATTGGGCTAAGTCGTCGACCTGCAGTTGTAACGCAAATAAAAAATACTTGGTTTTCAAGTGCTCAAGAACAGTTTATTTTTTTGTGATTGACAATTTTAAACAAGGTTTAACTTCCGATTAGTAAGAAATTTATAAATGATTAATTTACGATTCAACAGTGAGCATCTTTCTAGGTATTCTAAATTAATTAAAAGGCAACTTTTAATGAACTTAGTTATTGAAAGGTAACTATGACTTGACATTTAAATTACTAAAAGAAAGTCTTTAATATCGTAATCCTAGACTAAAAATAAGCTGCAATGAGCCCTACAGGCTTACAAGCGTTTTAATTCTAATTATTCATAGTAGTAAAAAAAACCCGTAGATATTTTTCTACACAGTTCATTTGGAGGTCAAGTCCTTTGAGGTACTGAATTTGAATGTGAGTACGCCCTTTAGGTACAGACTTGGGCCTTCATTGGTAATTTCCTTTTGTTAAGGCATTTGTTTGCGTAACATAACCAGTTATTGATGGCGTCTGTACAGTCAGAAAAATTCACTGTTTATGGAATTGAGACACTACTCAAACTTGTCTTGTTATAGCTATTTCATAGAACTTTAACCCTTAAATGCATAATGTTGCCATATGGCAACAAAGTACGTCATTTATTTTTTTTAAGAATGTGATAGCTGTGAGTTTCTGATTGCACCTCTTTTTGTCAAAACAATATATATACTCTATGAATATTAATATTATTGTATAATTATTTTATATTTATTATCTAAATTCTATAGATAAATACCTATACAATAGCATTTTTTGCAATACGATAAAATAAATCATGCATTTAAGGGTTAACAGGACTAAAGTAATCTTTATCTTCTGTCCTTTTTTTAATTAAATAGAAAGAAAAATATGCAGTGTACCTTAATTTAGTTTACTTTGTGAACAAAGGAATCGGCGCCAATTTGAGTATAACCGCCAGGAAACAACTATTTACATTCTGTAAATAACTCACCGTGAAAATAAAGGTGAAGTGAGCGTGAAGTGAGTCGTCAATAGTGTCAATCCCTAGCATCAGCATGACTCAGAGCTCACTCTAAGCTCACTTCACCTTAGTTATCACGGTGAGATTTTTCCAGAATCGACCGGCTGTTTTCCTAACATTATTTTTTTTTATTTTGAGTAAAATTTTGTGGCTGTCAAAGACTCAAACTCACAATCATGTCAAAAATACTTCTATTCCTTCTCAAAGCCCTGTAAGCTTGCGTGACTAAGAAAAACCGTACAAAGCCTAATTTGTTGAAATCGTTCGAGTTATTTAGGTTTTAAAAAGCAATTTACAAGGCTGGCGCAAAAAATAGCCCGTTAACGTCACAGGTTGTTTAGATTTCTTAGAAATCGTTCGCTTGAAGAGTTTTTCGCTGTAAATTTTGAAGCATTATTAGGTTTGTTTTCTTTGGTTTAGGTTTAAATAGCCCTAAAGGCAACTGGTCTTACCAAGTAGTATCGTATTACCCAGCAACTGGGTTGTGGAGGTCAGATAGGCAGTCGCTCCATGTCAAATACCGGTATTCAGCTGCATCCGGTTAGACTGGAAGCTGACCCCGACATAATCGGGAAAAGACTAGGCAGATGTTGATATTAGGTTTATATCATTTTGTATAAGATTTAAACTATCATGTGGTAAGTCTTTACTCTTAATTAAATGGCTCTTATCTATAAAGATTACTTATTTTTATACAACGTGTAACGTTAAATGCGCAAAACCTCACACACCCCAACTGATTTTTAATTCAATTGACCTATTTCAGAGAGAAAATAAGTCATTAAAAAATTGTAAAGGTTTTATGTGCTGTTTTAGTTTTACTGGCCATCCTGATCGTTTCTTGCGTCTGCGACGACGCTTTTCCGAGGGAGGGGTCGTCACCGGGCCGCTGCGCCGCGCTCACATTGGCTTGCTTGACCTATTAATAAATAGACACGGCAACGTTTTTAATGAGGATTTAAAAAAAAATGTGACCTATATTAAAAAGTGGTTCAGTAAATTCTGCTCGTTATTCTGATCAAACTATTTTCAGGTTTTGCGCATTTAATTTTACACGTTGTATAAAAGTTAATGATTAGTATGAAACCTTCAAAATGATCTACGCCTTTCAGTAAGCGTAGCACTTTCATAACATAAATAATTACTAAAAAAATACTTTAAATAACGACTTTATTGGCATACTAGACTAATCAAATTTATTTCGATGAGCTCAGTGAACCAATCAGTATTAGCATTTGTTTTATAACATAATTATAACACCAAATAATGGAGGAAAGGTTCTGAAGTCGCGACTGTGTACCGAAAGACGTTGTATTGGAGGCCGGATGAAGTGAAGGCCGCTGGAATCCTATGGATGCGAGAAGAGAAGCTCAGAAACGGTCGAGCTGGTGATGCTTGTGGGGAGGATTATGTCCAGCAGTGGACATCTTTCGACTGAAATGATGATGATGAATTATTATACCTACTGGTGTATTTTTAGAAGTGTATTGTACAACTAAGTACACCTTTTTAACATCATTAGATGTTAGGTAAAGGGGCTAAATAATAACAGCCACTCAGGTCGATCGATCAGGTTAAACTACGTTTGCCGCGGTTGGTCTGTGGATGGGTGACCATCTTTACATACCGAGACCCCTCTGTGCCTCAGAAAGCATGTTAAGCCGTTGGTCCCGGCTGTCATTCATAAATCTTTGACAGTCGTTACGGGTAGTCAGAAGCCCGAAAGTCTGACTACCAGTCTTACCTAGGGGTATCGTATTACCCAGTAACTGGGTTGTGCAGGTCAGATAGGCAGTCGCTCCATGTAAAATAATGGTATTCAGCTGCATCCGGTTAGACTGGAAGCCGACCCCAACATAGTTGGGAAAAGGCTAGGCAGGCAGGTGTTAGGTAAATGTATATCATCTAGAAGTACCCGATATTACGTCACATTGCTCCCGGCATGTCTACATGCCTACATAAATCTTTGGTCTCCGGACATTACTCGTACATACGATGGATTATGTTGTAGGTACATAGGACTTCGTTCTCTTTTTCTTCGCGTCAAAGCTGAAATCATGATTAATTACATTTTCGTAAATTACTTTATTCCACATTCTATTAAAGTACGTCTTCTGCTCTTTATAGCCTTTTTTTAACTGTATTGGGGTTGGCTTCCAGTCTAAACAGATGCAGTTGAATTCAACAACTTAGCACCATTCTAGTAATCGGGCCTTAGGATCGATACCATACCTACATAGAAAAATGTCATCATACAGTGTGCCCGTGGAATTTCTTCCCCTTTCTTCTCTATGGGAACCTAGTACGCTTTGGAATGGAAGCGTCATGTTTCTGAATTACCGACATTTTTTATTTCAAAATTGCTTGTAAATGGTTTTACTGACAGAAATGCTTTGAGTGTATGTCAGTTAAACTGCCTAAGCCTGTATGACCTCCACAACCCAACTACTGAGTAATACTTATACCTTATTATAATTCGCGGTGTAAGAACCAGATGAACGTATCTACAAAAAATCAAAAAAAGTTTTTTTTTCATAAAACGGTTCACAACATAGTCCTTTATGAAATGCCAAAACGACGTAACGGTAAAGTCAATATTTATCAAATTCCAAAAAAACGAAATAGCTTAAGAATCATTTTCAATGGAACCAGAAAAACGTATTATGAATACCGTTTAGATAGTTCTAATTATCTTCCTACCTCTTTAGAGCTATAGGAACGTATTTCTAAAAACAATATTTTTATTGTTAGAATATAGTTTGTTTGGCAATATTATACAAACCATAAGAACGTAAAAGCTTATACGTTGTTTTGGTCGTTACAAAATTTTGTGTTGATGCTTAGTTTAAAGAGCCAGTGTAACGTTTGTGTATTTACGATTTATTGGCACAAACATTTTTGTTAGATAAATAACACAAGTCAATGGCCAAAACGATGTATTACGACTTACGTTTTTGTGGCAGTACTATAATTTTGTTTGATTAGTATTATTGTCCATTGGCAAAATATATACTTACGTTAGTTTGGCACCTAAAAGTTGATTTAAGGTCTCAACGATATGACGTCCATGAAATAGGAACAGAAGACTTCGTAGATATTAAATACCTAAAAACGATATTAGTTAAGAATGCTAAGGTGGACTGTGATGGCAATGCTGTCAACTGGCTAAAAATAAGATGGCTGCAGTATCGTAAAGAAGACAATAAACATATATATTTTAAATATCATCTGGAGGATGATGATTTTAAAATGATTAAGATTATCAGAAGAGGCAAAAGACTACCTGTGGAACAAATTGTGTTGAAAAATGCATATGACAAACCCTTACCCATTTCTAGTGAAAAGTATGACGATTTACAAGACTTGTGCAGACAAGGCATCATTCCAACGCAATACCATGATTTTTATAAAGGGTTTTCAGTTGGAACTCCAACAACAGATGACGAAGATAATTCATATTTTTATAAACGCTGATATGCTGATTACAGGTTTTATTATTTAAATTGAACTATTTCAGGAGTAAATAAAGATTATTGATTTATTACCTATTTTATTACTCATTTTATCACTACATAGACATAATAAAACTTAACTTCACAAATGACGTATTTAAGTTTGATAACAACATAAGTTTGAAAATAATTAAGGGCCACACTAATGTATGTCAACCGAACTTTAAAAATATATACATTGCGTCTATGTACGCATATATAAATAAATAATTTCTAATTTTTTCAAAGCTCTAAGAGTATGGCAATACATAGAAAAAAATGTTTGTTTCTTTACTAGTATTTTATCTGTATTAAAAAGCTGGTAAAGTTTAAAGAGCCGAATTTTCACAGTATTTTTGCTTTCCTGTAAAATTGAGAAAATGTAGATACGTTTATCTGACTCTTACACCGCGAATTTCATGCAATTATCGAAAAAAAACATGCATACATGCATTATTACTTATATATTTACTGATGCAAGCTGTTTTCTTTAAAAAAAGTCAAGAAAATTTATGAAAACAGGTAGTTGCCTGATATCGTACGGTCACATACCTGTACAAAACGGATACTAAACATTAAAGGGACCTCAAAGCGCGAATGCCGAGCATTTTACTGAAACATATTTACAGAATATAGTCCGTTCAGGCTAAATTCTACAATATAAAAAAGTTTATAAGGGTTTTCTGTTATTTTTACAAAAAGGAGGTTATCAATTCAGATGTTTAAATTTTTTTTTAGGTATGTTCGGGCATAACTCCGTCTTATATGGACGTATTTGCAAAATATTTTTTTTCGATAGAGGTTTATTCCAAAATGGTCCCATTTAAATTTTGTAAATAGCTGGTGATGAGTTTCGGAGACAGACAACGGAACTCTTCAATAAATACAAGTAAAACAACCGCGATTGCTATTATTGCATACGTATGCATTGTTTACGCAATCGCACCACATAACATCACGTCGTCTGTACCATATAAACGCGGATGCAGCTTCCTGTCACTGAAATTTACATAGCAAGTAGTGTTATATGAATTTTTTTGGGGAATGTATAACTAAAAAGTGAAAAATAATTTTTTTTTTTTATAAAAAATTTTTTTTTCTCCAAAAGTCAAAACTTCTTGAGAGTGACTTCGATGATGAGTGAGGAACAAGGTTACTTATATTATAACTGTTTATGTTGCTTCCCTTGTGTACCTACTGTGCAAATATTTCGACACAAATGTATTTTTGTTATGAAATAAATAACTTGAACTTGGATGACCAGATGTAGTCTTTTTTACGGTACACTCTACAAGTAATTTTTTTTTCTCGTCTACCCCACGGTGCGGGGTATCGTTGGATAGGTATTTTAAAAACATTGCGGGTTTGTGATACAGTTTTTCGATTCAGGGCTCCTTTTGTGAAATATTAAGCATTAAAGTGCTTATTTTTGATAGAGTCATGTGTGGTTGTTTTCGAATAAATGAAAAAATCACGGTAGTAGTACCTATATACAACGAAGTTAAAAGGAAAACTATCACAGTTACACTATACTACTCGTAAACTTGTCAAGCCTACTGCTTGACAAGTGTACGAGTAGTATAGTTGACCAACTTACATTTGCAGTTGCAACGTATGGGATAACATGTTTTTAAACTACAATGTTAAGTTTGTTCTTGGGATAAATTCATTCCAACTACGGAACCCTTCATTGTGCGTGATCCGACACGCACTTGGCCAGTTTTTATTAAAACAATTCAATGCACTGTATACAGGCATTGTATTGAAAAAATAGACAAACAAGCGAAATAAATTGGTAATGTAAATATAATAATATATAATATAATCTTGCCATCGCGGGAAAACTTGGATGAGGCTGGCACTAGAGTCTGCTGATTGGCACAAGAAAAGAGAAGTCTATGGCTAGCACTGGATGAAGTCAGGCTGTAGATGATGATGTTTACTTTGCCCCCATTTGACAAAAAACATCCAAAGTCATTTATTGAATATCAACTACCGAATCTTTGAATTGGAGCGTAACTAAATAAAATTATTATAGTTCTCAAACGGAGAAAAGTTTAGCTCCTCTACGCACGATATTTGGGGATAAAATTTTAGTATCGGAGCCAAATTGTAGGCCACAATAGTCTAGATAGAATCTAAGTATCTTCCAAAGGAATTGTTAAGGTTAACGATACATACTTAGAATACAGATAACAAGACTTTCGGAACATTATTTTTTATTTGTAAACAGTTATGTGCGTCGCAGTTTTATTGCGTAAAGTTACTACTACAAAATGGCATTTGTTTGTTAAGACTGGGCCTATTACTACCACTTCAAGAAATGATCGTGCCTACATGAATTTACTTAAATTTTGTTTGAAGTGTTGGTTATGAATGCCGATTCTGTAGTTCGAAAATTCTTTTCTTATCCATTTTTCCTTTAATTGTTGAGTTTTTTTTTAATTGTTTTGCAATTTTTTTTAGTGATAACTTAACAATGACAAAATAACGAGAAAAGAGTCCACGGAATAGATGTGTAGTGGTCAGACGTCCACTGAGTTTGTTTCGGCCTTTCTTCTCAGAGTAGTCAGATAATGTAGCTTATTTTTTTTATATAATATGTCGTGTAAAAGTGAATACGATATCCAATTTACATAGTAAACAATTTCATTTCATTTCACGTAGGCGTTTTAGTTATTGTTTTTAAATAGACACTTGTATATTGAAACGGAATTAGACCTATTTTAGTAGATACCTAAATTAATTAATTTAACTCGACTACTCATAGAAGGTGGGCGTTATAAGTCTTTCAGTAGATAAATTAGTTTCAGAGTTTTATTTGAACTACTGTTTTGATTATTCCACGTACTTCATGTATCTACAAGTTAACTAACTCTCAACTAAAACCCACTCAGCTTTGATGAATATTGTAAACCAATGCGTATAGTAATTGTATATTCTAAACACATGTTCCATCTTCTATACAAGACGAGAACTGCAAAATCGAGTACAATATGGACGAATCGACTGCTGAAATATCGAACAGAACTTAAATGCTTTCGATTTATTTGGTTGGGAGATATAGCGGAGTTGCCAAGCAAAGTTCTAGTGAATGGAATATGATTTTACCTTGAATGTAAGTTGTAGTTTTAGAGATTCATGTGAAATATTTAAGACTACCATCGTACACCTTTCAATGTGCGTGTGGTTTGATTTTTATAATTCAACAAAAGGGAAATATTTTTTTATTAATTAATATGATTTTATATAAATAAAACAAAGTCGGGTTGGTTTCATTATGTACGGCTGCACCGATTTTTATGATCTTTAATTGTTTGGACATGTCTACGCCCCGAATAGCAGAATAACTATTTAAACATTAGAAAAATTCACGGAGAAAAAAAGAATTAAGATAAATCATTTTCTCATACATTGATTCTGAGGCGGTACAAAGTTTGCCGGGTTAACTAGTTTATAATCAATTCAATCTTATTCATTAATTCGACTAAAATACATGTTTTTTTTTTTCTAAATTAAACATTGTCTGTTTGTAACCAATTACTTCTCACACAATATTGGTGTATACAACATGGTGTTTTTATAAAAAAATATTCTCACAAAGAATATTACTTTACATAAGTATAATAAAATAAAATTATTCAAAACATAAATTATCATTATCGGATCAAAATTGGAGTGCCGAAAGCCCTTTTAATTATTGTTTTTCAGCAAAAACAGTAAAACTTTAAGCCAATTCAAGTTAACAGCCTGCTATGATTTCGAGATTTAGCTACCGTTCATAATAAAATTATTTCACGAAAGTAATCCCTTGGACGTTTGAAGGGCAGACCTATAATAATAATATTCTAGTGGACTGAATTATTACAAAATATTAAAAAGTTCGCTGAAACCTCGCCTCGCGGATGAAATAGGCCGTTCCGGTGACCGCTTCAGGATAAAAAAGTTAGGCAATATTATATTTTACCCGACCATGATGAAACCGAAAAGACAGAGGTGTATTTAAAAAAAAAAATGGTTTTTTCTATAGTGTTTTTTCTGATATAGGACATGTATGTGATTTAATGATGGACATTGAATTGAAAAAAATAATATAATAAAGCTGTTGGAATAAATATTCAGTTATGTATCCAATAGGGAATATGCATCGTCATCTGCCTAGCCTTTTCCCAACGATGTTGGGGTTGGCTTCCAGTCTAACTGGATGCAGCGGAATACCAGTATTTTACGTGGAGCAACTGCCCATCTGACCTCCACAACCCAGTTACTGAGTAATACGATACCCCTAGGTAAGACTGATTGTCAGAGTTTCGGGCAACTGACTACCCGTAACGATTGCCAAAGATCCACGAATGACAGCCGGGACCAACTGCTTCACGTACTTTCCGAGGCACGGAGGGGTCTTGGTATGTGCATATGGTCACCCATTCACGGACCAACCGCGGCAAGCGTAGCTTAACCTGATCGATCGACCCGTGCGGCTGTTATTACTTAGCCACAAGCCAATAGGGAATATGCATATGATTGAAATAAGGGTCACTTATTTTTTTTTTTTTAATAAACTGTATTACTTCAGAATGATCCCCATCAATATTTTTGAATATAATTTATTTTTGGGCAAGATTTTTTAACATTGCCCTAAAAAAAATTAATGTATGGTTTTTAACTACCACAGGCAAATTATTTTTGCAAGATAATTAGATTGCCAACGCCTGTGTTGACATCAGTTCTTACCTACTCTAATATCAAAAGAAATATAAAAATGGATCAAGCTGCGTTTATTAAGGAATGCATGATCGCATTTTAAGCTAACGAGTCATCTTTATATCAGAATATCTTGCTCTAACAAACAGTCATAATAAATATTATTCTTGATGAGAGCATCCCGCAATTAATATCAATTTAGAGTAATGCGTGTGAAGGATATTTCTTCATATTGTATTTTGGATCTGCAGATAATTGAGTAAAAAGAGATAAATAATTTAATTTATGCGTTCCCCAAGTTTGATTTGTGGCTTTATTCTTTGTATACATAGTAGCAAACACATAGACAGACTTAATTTGGCTAAAATTAACGAAACCGGCGATTCCGAATGATCATTTTGCAGAAGAAAACTTCCCGGTCCGTATTTACTTCTAAATACAGATTTCAATACACATACATCCCATGGGGATAGGCAGAAACATACAGAACGTGACCTGCTAAGATCCTACTAATGCTATTATAAACGCGAGTTTGTGAGGATGGATTACTCTTTCACGTAAAAACTTCTGCACGGATTTGGGTGTAATTTGGCACACAGATATTTTACCAAGATTAACATGGAATACTTTTTATTCCGATATTCCCACGGGATCGAAACTTATGCGGGTGAAACCTCGGGGCGCTGCTAGTCCTTACATACTGCTAGTCCTTTTGCTTCGTTAACATTCCTATATCTGCCGGTCGATTCTACAAAATCTCACCGTGAAAATTTGCGTGGAGTGAGCTGTCAGTGTCATCCCACTGATGCTAGGGATTGACCATGCATACATTTACAATCATAATCGATATTTTAATAATATTTTTTATGCTAATTCTATTGATCATTTTATATAATTTCAAAGCTAGTATTTTAGTTGTCAAAACATTACTATTTTGTGTGGTTTTAAAATAATACAGTCAAACATAAACTCAGTCAGAATCTCAATGGGGCTTTTTTTTTTTTCTAGACTAGTCATATACCCTGAGGTGCGAGCGTCACGCACGAACAATAATTAAAATAAAACATTCACAGCTACTAGACTGATGAAAATACACATCGACATTGTTTTTTATTATTAAAATCTCGATTATATACGATCGATTATGATTGTAAATGTATGCGTAGTTAATCCCTAGTATCAGGTGGGATGGCACTGACAGCTCACTCCACGCTCACTTCACCTAAGTTTTCACGGTGAGATGGTCACAGAATCGCACTGCTAGTCATACACGCACGCCGGTCGCGAGCACTACTATTACTAGGTACTATTGGAGATTTGATGTTTCTATGTTTGTTTGTTACGTTTTTACGGCTGAACGGATTTTGATGAAATTAGGCACATGGGTAAACCTGGACCTGAAGAAGGACATTTTTTTTTTGTTGTGGGACATTTTCAAATAACTCCTCCCGCTCTGGGCGGGCGTGTCAGACTTTTACTGACTAAAACCCACCCGTGTTCCTTCAGTTGCCTGTGCTAAGGGCCACGGTAACTCTGTCGAACAACCCACGACCCTAGCAAATCTGGAGAAGGACATAAGCTACTTTTCATCCTTGATTGCAGACGAATTAGCGGACAATAGCTAGTTTTTAATAAAATGAGATTTAACAACAGTCTTATTTTAATGCATGTACAATATGACCAAAATGTTATATGTTAAATTCGTGTAACATCTAATGCCACGTTTCCGAGTAACTTCTGTGTAAAGTCCGCAATCGGATTTGTACCACGCATCACACGCTAAGCTGTTCAGCTTAGTTTGGTTGCAAAACTTGTTATAACATTGCATGATATACACAATGGTGCTTTCCCAGGAATTTTAAGAACAAATAATTCAGCATTATTTTGAAAGTGGACATAGCATTTAACTTACAACTAAATGTTGTTTCCAGACTACTATGCGGACAAAGTCACAGGTAAAGCCTCCTAGTCTTAACGTAAATAAGTTTATCTTGAAATACAACTGGCAAATGACTGCCAGTCACTGCAAATTGTGGACTATACATACAAAGAACTTTGCTTCATAACGTAGTAAATTACAGGAAAGCAAGGCATATACATATGTAAGTAAGATGGCTCATACTCAGCCGTGGGTGAAACAAGGCTAATGATGATAATGATGAATATATCAACAAACCTCTGTGTAGGTGTGGCTCCATCTACATCGCCACGCGCGAACTACGCATCACACTGACGTCACGCAAAATCCTGCATCGCGCAAGCAGAGTTTACCGCGCAACTAGTAGGTATTATACAACGTCCCGACATCAACGGTCGCGCAGTTGCCCACCAGACAAAAAACCCGTCCGGTCGGATGATCCTCCCTATTCTATGGAGGATGAGTGAAGTTCCCTTATAATTCTATATATGTAGGCATAAGGTTATCTGAGTGGATATAGCATTAAACTTACTACTTTTCAGGGTGATTGACTCAAAATAAATAAATAAATGCAGCATTAGTTATACTAGCATTAAAATGAAAATAGCCAGATAATGAAATCCGCAGCATATTGCCTGCGTATAACGGAACTGCTGTTTATTTCATCAAAATGTCAAATCACAATGCAAAATTATTCAAATTTCATACAACATAATCCCCGCAATGGAATGGAGACGACGATCTAATTGCCTATTCCGGGGAAATATTCGATTATTGTAGAAGGTACCGATTCGTAAAATCATTTCGTCGTTAACCCAAATCTATGAGGAGAGGTCGTTTAGTCTTGGCATGTCACAAGTCGTTTTGCCCGTAGTCCTTTGGCTTTGGTATTGGTATTAAATGTATCATTCGGTGTAGCGTTTAGATAAGAATGATTTATACAAGATTTTTTGTCTTCACTCCCCCGAGTATCCAACTCGGGGGAGGGAAGACAAAAAAATATCTTAAATTCACTGCAAATTTTATTCGGCGTTGAGATTTTTTCTGATGTAGGTGTTTTATAATTTTTTCTTAGTCATTTTGGATTATATCCAAGGAGTTGGCGTCCTTTATTTTTTTGTTTTTTCGAAACTTCATTAATTTATGACCCTTCCAATCCGTCAAAAACTCGGTTATAAAAGTCTTACTATGGTATTTTGTTCTCATATCTTCATCTTTAGGGCGTAATATTCATATTATTTCTCAGCCCAGAATGTCACCACGCTCTACGGGCAGGGCATAAGTCGCTGCCCTTTAATTGCCGTTCAAAGCCTTAGCCAAAATTGTAACTTTGTATATTACGTGACTACATACATAAGTGACTGAAGCAGTATATTATATTGGCGCCACTTGAAGCTCTGCTCCCAAGTGCGAGTATACAAGTATAATAAGCAGCGGCACATTGTCAGCTCATTTGCAAACACGAAATGTTCTTATATTTTTACGACTCACGCGAGTATAAGCATGCAAGACTATGGTCTGTTCCAAAAATATCTCACGCAAGTGTAAACAAACTATGCTCAGGTTACAGTCTTAACCAATCAGAATTAGTTACACAGGTCTCAGTATTTAGAAGGTATCAGCTTTATATCTCACCTTATCTGACAATTATTATTTGAGCAACAATATTAAATTGTAATTGAAAATTTATCGACAAAAAATGAGGTTATGAAATGAATCTTAATTGCGAAATTAAAAAAAATCTTAAAGGTGATTTAAAGTTGTGATTTCTGGTTTAAGTATTTAAATAACCGAATTGAAGCACTCAATATTCGTAAGTGGCACTACAAATTGCCATCGTAAGGTGCATTTTCTGATCCATTTGTTTACATTTCCATCAGATACTTTTGAAACAGACTATACGTATCTTATCGTTGGCACGCGAAATTCCTTTACAATATGCTCAAGGAGTACGATACTCATAGTCGGGACCTCACGGTTTAAGTTACCGTCAGGCGCAGCCGTCTCGTGAGACACAACAAAGGGATTATGTCAAGAGTGTTGCATCGACCTGACAATGTAACAGCTAAAACTTTTATCCTTAATGGTTGCAGGGGTTAAAGTCTTCGGATAAAGGCTAAAGATACTGGCGGTTTATTAACGCTTATAGAAAATTAAACTGACCTGGAAAAAACTGTTTTACTCTGAAAATACGTTAAAGTTATTAACGTATTTTCAGAGTAAAACAGTTAAGCAAAGAGTAAAGCGTAATTAGCCTTTAATATTCCTACTGCTGGCACACAGGCCTCCTCTCGGTGAGAAGGAGTGGGCCGTAATACACCACGCGGGTCCAGTGCTGTTTGGTAGAAGTCACGTCATATCTTCGAATTTTTGGTTCTAAGACATGTCGGTTTCCTCACGATATTTTCCTTCACAATTTTGAAAGCAATGGTGATGAAATAATGTACAGTCACAAAAGGAGATAAGTAACCAGGGTCGTTGGACATAGTTGAAGTTTAGTAAGAAACCGATTGAAGTTTTGGAATGAAAATTTGATAAATTCACTGTTTCTTTTCTATAGATAGTGCCATCCACGAAGACGCGGCCCACTCTCTTCTTAATCGTTAGTGGTTATCTCAAGTTAATTCCGCAAGTGTTTGAGTTTTGGCGATACTCACTAATTAACCACTAATAAGTAATTACTGTGTATCGACAAAACTAACATACTAGCAGAATGTTGCACACTTGTACTGCAAGTTTTAAAAAGAAGAGTGAGGCGCGTCTTCGTGGATTGCACTATCTGTATTAATTAAATTAAATTTTATTCGAAAACATCCATTGGTTTCTTATTAAACTTAACTATTAATATTATAACGACAACCCTGGTTACTAATCTCCATTGGTGACTGTACACAAAGTAAAGTAAGTAGTAGTAGTAAGTGACGTAACGGCCACGACTCACGAGTTGTTGGTCATAGGACCAACAACTCATAAGACGAGTTACCAATGAGCTACCACTGATCTCACTTTAAATTGACTTGGGAAAAACTTTTTTACTCTGAAGATTTGTTAAGGTTTCGTACATTTATTTAGCACATACAGATTTCTAGCTTATCACTAAGAAGGACTGTTTCCGTGAACTGACTTACAACTTCCATATCTTGATTAATGGCTCAAACCTAGAGGTACTAAGAATATTTTCGTATACATAATTCAGTAAGTCTTCAAACCCTCGTTCAACGTACAGACACCCGGAATTTCTCCGCATTGGCGTACGTCATTCGTATGGTGGAAGTGAAATTGCGTAACAGACGAAATTTCTTTCCGTGCGTTCCGACGTTTTTGTCATGAATATTTTTCAAATCAAAATAAACAACTGAGGAGTCTGGTCGCCATAAATTTGCATAAATTGACAGCTCGTTGGCCTCGACTGGTTCGTCAAAAAATATCAAAATCTTTTGCGGTGAGAATTGAGTCAGTGACATAACTTCGCTACGACTGTATTCCTCGAAGGGGCAAGCAGATTTGTAAGAACAAACCACATTTTGCCAGCATATGTTTTAATTACCATGTAAACGTGGGCGAATCTACTGCCATAAACCGAGCCTAAATCGAGACTCCAGGCCGATACCATTTGAAAAAATTCAATATACTTAGTCCGACCTGGGGTCGAACCCTAGATCCCGCTCAATTAGTCATCCTTACAACCACTAGACCAAAGATGCTACCGTGACAGTCACAGAACAGATAAAAGCAGTTCTCCTCCTCTTTTAACCCTTCTGTAGTGGTAATAGTGTGTAAGTATAGCTTTAAATAAAACTTTAAGACGGACCTACCCGGTAGAGGCACTAAAAGCCTTTTTAAAAGTTTAAAGTGGGTCTGGAAATATAGTGAGACAGCACTATTTAAGACCCTTTTCCAATCCTAGTGTATAACCGTGACCTCGCGTGACCTAAGGCAGTGAACTCGGGACATCCGAAATGGAGTTGGAAGATGTTTCCTGATTATTGTTATGTTCTCGATTTAATCTAAATAAATTAATTTAACCAGGACATTGTGGAGCTCTTTGTAAATGGCTAACTGTGCCCGCACTTTCTGTCTGTTTTTTGTATTTAGTAGGTTGTCTCATAAATTATTGCCAGTTAAAAGACAAATTATTATTAATATTTTTTTATTAATAAAAATACATTTAATCAATTATATAGTGCCCCTCGTTATCAACAACAGTCAGCCATCTACTGGGCAACATTTGAATACCCTTCTCCCAAAATGAGGCAGGCTGGGACTCGAAAAAAATTTCAAGTTCAATTTTAATACTTCCAGAATTTTCGAATTTTTTTCCTAATAAATGAAATTTAAGAGCTCGAAATAAATGAAAGTCTGAAGGCACAAGATCCAACACACGTGGTGCAACAGTCAGCCATCCTAGCTCCTCCAGCTGTTTATGTGTTAACTTGGCGCAATGAGGTCGTGCGTTGTCATGCAAAAGTTGGACTCCAAGTCGTTTTGGCCACTTAATTTTTAACATGTCTGCTAGTTTGCGAAGCTGCTGCGTATACAGATTGGCGTTAATAGTCTGATGAGATTCGAGGAGTTCCCAGAAAATCATTCCTTGCCAATCCCAGAAAACATACAACATAATCTTACGACCGTGTTCATTAAGTTTAGGCTGGGCTGGTGGGTTTTCCCCGCGAGGAATCCAATAGGCATGACGCGTGTTAGTTTCATAATGTATCCAGCTCTCGTCACATGTAATAATGTCCTTGAGAAAGTCTCGTCTGTGCGGACGAAGTAACAATCTTTGACAAATGGCCACACGAACGGCCCGCTCATGGTCTGTTAACGCATGAGGTGTCCAACGTGACATCACTTTGCGATATCCCATCGATTTTAGATAACGATCTATAGTCGCGTGGGATTGTCCAAGCGCCTTCTCTAAATCGCGCGGAACTGTAGTCTGGATGTAGCTCAAGTTCGTGACGCAAAGCATCTCCATCAAAGCTGGTTGGTCGGCCTGGGTGAGGTTGATCTTCGAAGCTTATATCACCGGTGTCAAAACGCTTGTACCAGAAAGGAACAGTCCGATCGCTAGTAGTACCCGGTCCAAATGCAGTGTTAATCTTTTTAGCCGTTTCTGTTGAAGAGACTTTAAGTCGATGCTCATATAGCATAATACCTCGCAGTTGACGCTGAACCATTTTCACTAAAGACTAAGTATTGCGTTGCGTCCGCGCCTATTTATACCCTCACTATAAAATATACTCATCCTTACTAGAAAGATCTAGAACTTTCTTGAATTCACTTTAGTTTAAATACGAGAAAATTCGAGGAAAATAAAATATAAAATAAAAAAAAATATGGCATGAATTTATGAGACAACCTAATAATACAGTACGTAAAAAAATCATGCTTTGTATTTGAGCTTGAAATGCAGAAGGCAGCGACCACTAAACCAAAGAGCCTGTTTATATATAATATGTCCCTAAAATAATTCCATAATATTCGACGAAGCACACAATGTCTACTTGTCTTCGCTATTTTAGGAGTGGAAACCAGCGAAATCTTCTTCATTCTGCCTTTAAATGGCTATTTTAGTCGCACTCTCCTCACCAACTTACATAAACGTTTATTTCTGTTATCTCATTTACTGTCATTTTGTTCCCTAAGAAATTTCAGATAAGGGAGGTTGATACTCGGAATAGTCGTTTTAGATTTAATGTAATTGTACTGAGCGAACGGGAAAACAATATCTGACGATTGGCGTTAAAATACTCGGCAGTATTGTCTTGAACATCGCATTCAGGAGTAAAGTTAGTGCATTGATAATGGTGCTATCATTTCTACGAAATTGTTTAGACATGATTTAAGTGTTAAAGCCGTGTGTTAAGCCGTTGGTCCCGGCTGTTATTCGTGGATCTTTGACAGTCGTTACGGGTAGTCAGAAGCCCGAAAGTCTGACAACCAGTCTTACCAAGGGGTATCGTATTACCCAGTTACTGGGTTGTGGAGGTCAGATAGGCAGTCGGTCCATGTAAAATACTGGTATTCAGCTGCATCCGGTTAGACTGGAAGTCTACCCCAACATAGTTGGGAAAAAGCTAGGCAGATGATGATGGGCTTATTAAAGTGATACACAGATCGTGAGATCGTGGTGTATTGTTGATTATTAAGAATTTATATTCATTGAAAAGATAATTTATTCATATGCGAGTACTCTTATTTAAATAATACATTGACATAGTTAACAGATTCATATTACTTTGATAAGGGCCGTATTTAATAGATGTTGTATACCTATATGACAGTGTTTTAAGATTCGAGTAAAACTCTTTAGAATCTGTACAAATCTGTTCCCTCATGGAGAAAAAGTCATTCTTCTTATTTTTCTTCTTCGTGTGACACGAACAACACTGTGTGTCGCTGGCACGACTGTATTTATATTAATTGTTGTGTTAATAAATGTGTTCCATCCAAATAGCCTCTTCATTTCAATATTATTATACGCTAAAGATAATTTATTTTACAAAACGCTCAGTCTGCTTTTTGCGTCTATATTGTTTGTGACGTGTCTTTTGTATCGACGTATCGAGTGAACTAACAGTAACAACTAAACTTTGATGCTAGTTAACCTGAAAACTAGCTAGGTTCTGAGTTTTGTCTGATTGGAATTATGTATTCACTAAAGAGGAGATTTTTCCGTTATGCTTACCGTACACCAATATATCAAATTAATAATTTTGAAAGAAATTAACATTTTTTTTTTAAATATTTGCATTATAATAAAAACATGCATAGCGATGATCGAACGAACACAATCGCGCTACAAACTGCTACGCAACCGCTACGTGCGACCTTGCGTGTAGCAACATTTGAACTGACCTTACCCGAAAAGTCAAATAATGCAAATAAATGAGGTATAATAATATAAACATGTTAAACAATAATTTAAATATATAAACATGTTAAATACACTAAGTGCAATATAAACTATTTAAGCAAATAAGTAAATAAATTATATAAATATATAATTAAATTGTAAAAGAAACAGTAATAAATACACAAATTATACTCAGAGGATAAATAAATGAGTAATAAAGAATATACAAAAAACAAATGTATTGTTAAAAACAGATAAAAAGGACATAAATATAATAAATATTTAATAATAAGGAAAACCATAAAACCATTTCCTCTCTCCTATTTATTATAATAAATAAAAATGGTCCATAATATATTCTATCTATATATTATATATATTCTATTGTTTCATACTTACAACCTGTATGTGTACATTATGGATGCAATAAAGATTGAATTGAATAGTGCCGGCGTGGATGTACAGACGCCAGCACATCAAGCTACTACAATCTGTCAAATTTCTTTAATAGATTTTCAACGTTATCGCTAAAGCATTAGGTTCAAAGTTGAATGGGGAAACTTGACAGTTTCGAGTAGTTTAATGAACCTGGCGTTTGTACGATGAAATCTCGCATCCCTAGAATATGACAAAACTGGATTTATGTTCCAAAAGCCTCATGCATGCCTATTCTCTCCTCGTAAATGACGTAATAAACGACGCAACGGGTCATCTATAACAATAAATTTTAATGAGCGGAAATAATTGCATTGATGATGTTAAACATGAATTATTATTAAGTTTGGAGACATCAATAACAATAAATTGCCATATTATCAGAACTCGCCCGTAATAACTTGCGGGAATCATTTCCTAGCTAACGAGATCTCTATATCTTTTTTATTGATTTTATGAATGGGTAATAAGTTCTGTGAATATGAATATCGTGATGGCATTATAGTTAGGGCTTAGAGGTCACATGCGCGAGGTTGTGTGTTCAAATCCAGGCAAGTAACAATGTCACTTTTTTATTTCATATGTACTTTCTGAGTTAATCTTGTCATCGGTGAAGTTCTTGAGAAAACCTAGACTTACTATCAATATAAGGATGATCTCGCCAACCCATTGTCAGTAAGCGTGGTGATCAATTCTCTGTATTAGAAGATGCATATTCCCTGCAGTGGGATAAAGAAGGCTGGTATTATTATTTAAAGGTTGAATAGTGACTACTCGTATGGGGTTAAGAAAAAGTTTCAAGAGACGTCTAAAGAAAGAGGTGGGACATTTTATAACGTGTCCTATACAGGGTAGCAGGTACAGATGCCAGCACATCAAGCTACCCAAAACTTTCAAGATTTCCCAATCAATCTTGAACCGAATGCTAATAGTGATAAAGTTGAAAATCTATTAAAGAAATTTGACAGATTGTAGTAGCTCGTTGTGCTGGCGTCTGTACATTGACGCGCAACCAGTTGCCATGGTTTCAGTACATGATTCTGAGGCGTTAGCATGTTCCATACATTTTGATCGCGTAAGTATTGCACGTTTCTATAAAACAGCCGTTTTTTTGTTTGATAAATGGCGAAACATTTCTACGCTAGGTCTTAGAATCGTGTACTGAATTCATAGTTATAGTTTGTGCGTCGATGTCCCCGTCACCAATATTATCTATATATCTTACGGATCAATAAATGGAAAGTCAAGAATATTTCCAGTTTCTCCGAATACTCAAAATCAAATCATCCCTCATTCAACTCTCGCATCAGTCCAAACTAAACTTATGAAAGTTCTATTTATCTAGAGTTTACTGAACCGATTTAAAGCCTTCACAAAGTAAATAACATTCTAGAAACTTCGAGAAAGTCAAGAAGCATCTGCCTTAACTAAATTCTATCGAGTTAAGGGACCTTAAATTATCATTTTGACTATCAAACATGTATTATTAAGGTTGAAATAGTGTTCTCGTTCGAAATTGGTCCTTAGGGCCTTCTCGCCAGTTAAATGAGCCAATATTCGAACTCAAAACTTTACCATATTAACTATATTGTGTAACTTTGTAGTACCTAAGGCAGTGTTTTCGATAGAATAGGTATATCGGTAGTAAAATAATTTATGTCTGCTGTGTAACTATTCAATGTGATATAGGTTTGGGTTCGATTAATCTAGAAATGTGTTCGTCCTGTAATTGTGAATTCGGTCTCTTATAATACATAAAGTTATTTATCCATTTATCAATATAGGTATGATTTGTAAGTTTCTGCATAGTCTATGCTGTTCCAATCCTCGTCGAAGGTCTCTATACTCCGTCCATCTTTCGCTAGCCCACGCATCCTCTTTCCAAATTTGACGGAAGCTATCTATTTATATTGTGACGAGAAATTCATTCATAAACTCCCGCCTTTTTAACATGGGGGTAGGCAGAAACTATGGAACATCGTATCAGGTGGCTGCTACGATCCTTACATACTCCTTTTTAACCGACTTCAAAAAGGAGGAGGAAGGGGGTTAAATTCGGATGTTTCTATTTTTTTTTTAGTCGGTGTCAAAAAACGAACAACGACACCGACTTCCGAAATTAAAGATATTAAAAAAAGTTTTGCTTCCTTTACTTATTTTTACACAATTTGCAGAAAAACTTATCCAAAGCTTTTTTATAGTTATAAATTATGGAAACCTGCTAAAAAGTCTGGTCGGTACGTTGTTTCCTAAATTATTTGCAACCTTCAAGTCACAAAATGCCTTGAAGTTTGCAAATAAATTTCTTTGATTATTTCTTATATAATTTGTTCCATATCTTCCTTCCTCATGTTTTTTTTTTTTTTACAATTTACTACATTAGAGCCAGGAATTCGAGATCATTTTCAAGCTATGGAACAACAAACTAAATGTCATACTCAACAAAGTTCAAAGTCCATTGCTACCAAAAACTTATTACGACTTTTTTGTTAAAAATGATCACTCAAAAATCAACTTAGAATACATTGCACTAAAGTAGATAACTGATTAAGTTGCGATGGAATGTATTTGATTATAAACACTACTATAATTGTCGTATGCCGATGCCGTCCATGGCGACCAATCTCAGCGGAGACTAGCCATTGGCGCGAGTGATATTATCGTGCACACAGACGCAGACACAGATACACTCTCTCTTCCCTCAATCTTATTGACTGGACGACAATCCGACATGACCGGAGAGAGATCAGGGGCAGGACCAACGTGCGGTATCACACCGCTGATTTCCAAACTCCTGGTTTATAGGTACTAAGAAATTTCCAATGAAAAAACCAATAACACTTTCCCTGACCCGGAAATTGAACCCAGGACCCCACGTTCAGTAGCCCACGAGAACAACGTGATAGCATATGTAGGTACTAAGATATTAAGATAGTGAGTACTAAGTTGCTAAAGATATTATTTTTATCGTTAATATTTTATAAAACCATTTCATGTTCACTCCTCAATTCCAAAGGTCATCGGCCAAGTAAACTGTACCCACGAACCGTATGAAATAGAATATTTCATGAAGTATTACCTCCCTCTCTTTGCTTTAGTACTTAAACTATGAACGTCCAAATGTCATAGCTAGCTATTTCATATTTACGCTTTCCAAGTAAGATTCCAGCTAATTCTATAATTCATGTGGCCTTTGAGCTAAAGGACTACTAACGTCACTTTATGAGATTATTTTGACGGACACTAGTAAATTATTGAATATTTTACTTCTAGGTCAGTGTGTATCGTTGCTAACCTCAAACTAACCACAAAGCGAGATAGTCGATGAAAGTGAGCCTATTCTATGAAGGTATAATAACAAAAGCAAATTAGATCAGCCGTGCGATTCTGTAACCATCTCACCGTGAAAACTTGGGTGAAGTGAGCGTGGAGTGAGTGTCAATCCCTAGCATCAGCATAATAAAAAATTAAAAGAATAAAAAAAAAAAAAAAAATGTTTATTTGAATTACAATGGGCACTTCAGCTTAGTTATCACGGTGAGATTTTTCCAGAATCGACCGGCAGTGATTTTGAAGATGAGGGCAGTGGTGGCCCAGTCGTAAGATATGAGTTGTAGGTCGTAGGTTCGAACCCAGACACACGCTTTACTTTGTGTAAAATATTTTATCACCACTGTTCTCAAAACGGTGAAGGAAAACATCTTGAGGTAACCGGCATATCCAAGAACCAAAAATTCGAGAAGATGTGACATCTATCAGCAACTGAGCCCGCGTCGTGGATTACGGCCCACTCCCTCTCACTGACAGGAGGTCCGTGTCACAGCACAACATTATAGGCTGAAAAGATATTTTTTTACGTTTTTTTTTTTACACAGGGAACATTTATACATATGATTTTTTTACAGATTACTAACTAATCAAATAACCGATATTGTGATGTATGTACGAAAGTTTACTAAGCACCATGTTTCATTATATAATAGCTAAATACAAAAATACAGGTAAACAAACCGGTTCAGACAATTTGGTGCTTTCGTTCCCAGTATAATATAATGTAGTGACGCGTATTACCTAGGCTAAAATATTTGTGACTCCAGATACCCTACATTTATGTAAAATATCTCTGTCGCATCTTAGAAACATACGCTGAAACTTAGTAAATTATTCCAGGAGTTTCCACCTTCAGACATTTTAGACATCGCATTACTGCCAGAGTGCAAAGACGTGTATTTAATTTAGTTTAATTACTATCTTGGAAGTTAATTAATCTTGAAAGAAAAACAGTGTAGGTGAATAAATTGCTGAAGCTAATAGGAACCAAAAACATGACTTCATATTAAAAAAGATAGATAGAATGCTCTTTATTATGAAAGAGATTGTTTATGAAAATAAATAATGGTTGTAGCTTTCTCCTAAAATGTAATTTTGAGAAGAATATTATGAAGAAACGAATTACTATCTGTCGTGTTGTTGAAAAGTGATTTCTGCAAATTGTTTCATAAGAATATTTAGATTGTCTTTTTTAGTCTTATTTGTTGCGTGGGTAAATCTAGAAGAATAATTTATATCCCCGTAGAAACTAACGTCGAGGCCTAAACTAAGGGTTATATCGGTTTTTTTTATCCCAAAGTGTTAGTTCAAGTTACTTAGTTTTTGAGCGTATCTTCTACTCTCCAACAAACTATTATTATATTTTTGTCTCTCACAATGGTTTGCGTCAAAACCACTTCACGTCACTTAACAGTTTTGAACTGTATAAATTCACACTGTCGAAACCAGAAGATCAAGTAGGCTTAGAGAAAACCTAGATTACTTGTCACCAGGCCCCAAGTATCCTCCTTATTTAAGTAGAATCCGTATCGAAATTACAAGCAGAGAAGTACAAGACACATTTTGAATGTTATCCGTTTTAAACTTTACCTTTATTTGAACAAACCTTTACGTTTTCATATTTTAACACGAATTTACTTTGGAACCATTATTAAAACACCTACAGATTCACTTATGTAATATTATAGAACTTTCTACCTGCCACAATACGTCTGGAGTCAACATTCCGAATAAAATTAATATTTATTTATCTTCCTTTCCTCATGTGTGAGACGTGTGACAGTTTTGTATATTTCTTAACTTTCTACCATCACGTCAACATGAACAGTGCCCTACTTTACTGAAGTTTGCTCAGTACTGAAATAATAGAGACAGTTCTTTCGTTTAAGAAGTTGTAGCAATCGTTTGTGCCAAAGTTGGTGATATATTATTGACTAGTTTCTACCGGTGACATCCGTCCGCATGGAAGTTAGGTATACCATAACACCATATCCTATCGCAGTTGTTAATAGTGTAGTTTTCAATCACTGATATAATTTTTGAAATCGGTTCAGTACGTCCCCCTAGCTCTACTTACATCTAACAAAAAATAAACGAGTTTTAGTGACTAGTTTCTAAACGTGACTCTTATCTTAGGGCACTTGGCAATTATAGTGTAGCTTTCTATCAGTGTAGGAAATTATGTATTTAGATCAGTATTTCCAGAGATTACCTCTAACATAGGGTTCCGTATTCAAAGGGTGCCAACGGAACCCTATTGCCTCCACTGTCCGTCCGTCTGTCAGCGGGCTGTGTCTCATGAACCGTAATAGACAGACAGTTGAAACTTTCACAGAGTGTGTATTTCTATTGCCACTATAATAACAATTGAAATAAAGACAGTAAATTTAAACGGGGTTTCATACAAGAAACGTGTTTTTTTCTTGTGGTACGGAACCCTCCATATGCGAGTCCGACTCGCACTTGGCCGGTTTTTTAATAGAAGTTTACATTTAGATAATATTTTTCTAATTTGGATCAAAGAGATGTCTAACCAAGCTTTCAATAATGAGACAACTAATTGTTTCTTATTGCACGACCCCTGAGGGCCCAACTTTACTGTTGTGTTATATTTTCTTGCCCTATTCCGAACACTGATAAAATAAAGCTGATATCTTGTTGTTTTCTTGCGACACAATAGACGCCCTTGAAAATAATCGCAGTCATTTATTTGTTTCGTGGCTTATCGGACTTACCATGCCATTGGTGCCTATTTCATTACTTTATTTGTACCTTTCACCATTAACTTTGTTTCTTATGGTATTATTATGCTAATAGCCCTAAGTAATACTTATTTCACCCAATTTATTATTCTCAAATTCTAAATAAACACTTTGACTGAACACAATCATGTTCAAGTGAAAAGAGTATGATTAGACGGTTAGTTCATGTTGAGAGGATGAATAAAAGCTGCCTAACAAAAGGTTTTTACGAGGCAGATGTGAGTAGGAACTCCGGAAGGGGACGGACGGAGAAGGACTTATACTTACCTTATTGGTGATGTTCTTCAGAAAGATCAGGTGCCCAGTGCAACCTATATGCATGTATGACCAGAAGGCCAATTTCTGTAATTAAAAACATTCAAAATCAAGCCGCAATCTCGTCTCAGCGACAATCAATGTCAAAAACTTGTAAAAAATGAAAGGAACTTAGAGGTATTTTTTTTTAATTTACTTACTTTTTATTTTGAAATGATCAGAACTTTGTTTTGGGTTTTTACCGGTTTTGAATTTAATAGATATTTGAATTTAATAGATATTATATTTTATAAGTAATTTTAATGTAATTTATTGGATGAGTACGAATTTGACTATGCACTAGAATTATGTCTGAAATAAATAAATTATTATTATTATTATTTTGACAGATTGAGACTGAGATGGGGCTGTGAACGTTATTAAAATTATAAGAATTGCCCCTCTGATGTATGAACGTAAACGAAGCTAAAGGAGTTTGTATTGTAAGGATCGTAGCAAGTTGCCTTCTGTTGTTTCTACCTGACGCTATTAGTGGAGCGCCGTAAGATTTATACCTCGGAATCCAGGGCCAGTCAATGAATCTTCATAAAAATTTGTGAAATGTGTTTTTAACAGCATATAGAAAAATGTTAAAAAAAAATATTTTGCCCGATCTCAATTTTTTAATTATTAAAATAAATAATAATGAATTCTTCGGAGTTTTCTTTTAATTTTATTAGTTTAAAGTTATATTTTGAAAAGGAGAACTATTACAAACTTGTTATTGTGAGGTGCCCGTTGCTAAATAATAACAGCCGCACAGGTCGATTGATCAGGTTAAGCCATGCTTGCCGCGGTTGGTCTGTGGATGGGTGACCATCTTTACATATCGAGACCCCTCCGTGTCTCGGAAAGCACGTTAAGCCGTTGGTCCCGGCTGTCATTCGTGGATCTTTGACGGTCGTCACAGGTAGTCAGAAGGCCGAAAGTCTGACAACCAGTCTTACCTAGGGGTATCGTAATACCCAGTAACTGGGTTGTGGAGGTCAGATAGGCAGTCGCTCCATGTAAAATACTGGTATTCAGCTGCATCCAGTTAGACTGGAAGCCGACCCGATATAGTTGGGAAAAGGCTAGGCAGATGATGATATATATTTATTATTGTGCAGTTATTTTAATAAGGTAAGAGTTGATTACTGAACATAATTGTGTTTTACAAACTTTGAAAATAAGTATTTATTTACTTATTACTTAGATAGTAAGTATTTATTTTTTTATTTTTATTACTCGCTTATGAAAACAATTTCAAATACTTAATCGTTTATTTTATAATAAATCGATGCTGAAAGTTAGAGTGTTATAGTCAAATTCAATAATATTAATTATTAATCATGATATAAACGTTAGTTATTAATATTACTAATATTTGTTGTTACAGCCTCTTATCAAAATGAGTGAACCATCGAATAGTGATGACATTCAAAGTAATGATTGCCTCATTTGCGACAAAATCAGATCTAGTTCTCAATTAAGCTCCGAACTAGGAGAACTTGTAAAGCTAACTAGAGGAACATCAATGCTGGAAGCTGCTTCTGCAGAAAGAGCGGATGTATTGTCTCAGTATTTAAATACTCGCGAATTTGTCTACGTGCATTCAATATGCAGGCAAAAATATATCAATAAAGGATGCATAAGTGATCATTTAAAAAAAGAAAACATCACATCAGCATGTTCTCCACCTAAGAAAAAGCTTCGAAAGGCTATTTCAATTGACTTTGATTGGAAAAGTAGGTGTTTTTTATGTGAAAAAGAAGCGGATGAAATGAGGGCAAAAAGGAAGTCCAAATCGTCAAGACAAAGGTGTCTTTGTCTTGACGATTTAGACTTCCTTCCTTGACAAGACAAATCAGCTATGTTTCACCTCTGATTTCAAGAAAACCATTTTAAATTTGATACGTGAAGAGAAAAGTGAATATTATTATTGTCGCAATATATAAAAGTGGAATAAATTGCAATGTGGCTTGCTTAGAATCCAATGGTAACCGTTGTACTAATCCTTCACCTACAATCCACATCAATGAGATCGATGACGATGACGACGACAATAATGAACAATAATGTAGAAATATATAGTTGAAAATATATATATTTTTTTTGTAACTCGTTATTTTTTTGCTAAATAATAATAAATTAACATTAAAGTTACTATGCAAATATAATTTATTAGGTATAAAATTGAAATCTTTACTTTAAACATTTTTTTCCTCTTGTCCCTCTCATTTTTCAGTAAATTGTTGTTATAAATTTTTTTAATCAAGATCGGCCAATTTTTTTTTTTTAACTTTTTTATTTGGACTTTCAACAATGCAGTCAAACAATTTTTATGAAGATTCATTGACTGGCCCTGGATTCCAAGATTTTACAACTTTTATGTCTTACGGCGCTCCACTATATGGGATGGAGGCGGGAGTTTATGCATGTGTTAATGTGTGTATCTCAGATTCTATTTGAACATATTTACTAAACACAGTCATAAAGAAAATTGAACTGAACATTCCATTTACAGGCTAGCAGAGACATCAACGCGTTTGAATTTTTCCATTAGGGTATTTTCAGTAGCAGTCCGTTGTCTGAATGTGTGCCCAGAATGTGTGCCCGTTGTCTGAATGTGTGGCAATAGGCTCGCAACTTATTACACCTAGGGACTCAGTTTTCAAACTGAGTATTAGTAATTTAAAACTGACAGATTTTGAATCCATTGATCGTGTAATAACATGCTTGTCGTAAAAATAAATGACTATACTAATTTATCTACATGACTAAAAAAAAAAAGGAAAGTCAAAAATAAATAAATGAACGAATTATCAATGATTAATTTTAAAATAAAATTTAATACATTTTTTTAATCATGTTTAATTTTTAATGTTCTTTATACATAATGTAAATTATAATATTATGTAATAAAGGGAAATGCCCATTTGATAAAGAGGTTTTGGCCAAGTGATGCCCACGAAAGAAACAAATTATAGGCGTTAGGGTTCACAACATAGATAAAGAAACAAACACTATTTTTTACATAGAACTCGGTTGGACTTTTATAAATCATATATAAAAATTCAATGTTAAAAAAGACATACTTACAGGTTGCTGAGTTTTATTCGTTCTCATTTAAATAAATGACAAGCACGTCATCTAGGAATTAGGCTGGGGGATTTATATTTGATTTGAAACCTTGCCCAGCCCCAGAAACACACAATTGTCATCACGTGGGCACGACACCCTACTGCTGTCCTCCGACCAGATATACAATTGCAAGAATATTGTCGTATTGCTTCTAATCCTGTTTCGTCATTCTTAACAATTATACAAGTTGTAACCACATCGTAATCAAAGTCGTCGGAATATCAAATAGAAAAACTTAGTAGAAATGAAAATCACAAGTCGCAAGAAAACAGCACCAAACAAAATGTCAATGTCAATCTGTTGTCAATTACGATTATTATTGACGTAGGGGTGAGGTTATAAGATCGGTTTATCGAAAAATCGATATAGAAAAAAACTGGAAACACGGAATAGGTTAAATAGATCGTATCTATTTATAAGGCCAAATATGGATAAACATTTTTTTGCCTCTAAAGAAAATAACAAAAGCGAAACAATACGTAATAAAAGTTGATTTTCCAAAAATCGATTTTTGGTACGTAACCCGTTTTAGTTTCTCGATTTTTTTCCGTAAAAGTTGTCATCCCTACTTTGACAGGACCAACGACCGGAAGTGTTAAACAAGGCAATAAACGATTGAGTTTCTTGATTAAATCAGCTTTTAATTCCGGAGATTTCATGACAAATAAGTAATAGCAATATTTTAGTTACTAAATGGGCATTTTTTTTGCATTTATCACATTGCTGGGCAAAACATGGCCAAGAATGGGCGTTTCCCTTTGCAGTGCCCTTACTGGGTGCATGTCTTAATACTGTGTCATGTGTACTGTGTCATTTGAATGCATGGCTACTAATCAGTGTTTTACATGTTAGCAAATAAATATAAAAACATACCTCTCTAGCGCAATGTGTGCAACATTATTATCACGCCTGTAATCCCAGTAGGGTTAGCTAGAGGTGTACCTCTAGCTAACCCTACTGGGATTACAGGCGTGATAATAATGTTATGTAACGTGAAAAACAGTTCCGATTTCAATAAACAACGATTCTAACGGATTGTAACCTAAAACATCTACCTACCTCCGACAGTATATTCGACGAAATATCCAATTTCATTTATCTCTAATGTTTTTGATGCGGTCCTAAAAGCTTCGGCAAGTTACTCGAACTAGTTTTATTACTATACGTAACGTTCAAGGAACACGCGAGAACTATTTAAGGGATTCCAGTAATACGTCTGCTGGATAATTTAGAGCTAGCTCAGAACTTATGATCACGCTTGCAAGTTACAGAACTGCTGCAAGTATGATTGGGTTGTAATAAATCTGGTCGTAAATTTCTGAATTATATTGCTTTTCGTTGATGAAATTGAATTGAATAGTTGATGAAAGTTGTAGCGAGTTTAAAATGGGTGGTTATTATAAAACTGGAGTATAGCCTTTTTACGTCAAAGTTAAATAATTTATTACAAATAAGCACATAAAATACACTTTTCACAACAGCATTTATAAAACATAGAATTTCTTCTATTCGCCCCTTCCAAATGGTCGTTTTGTACGGAGAAGAATGGGCAAGAACCTTCATAGTAACTCTTTAAAAAAAAAATACAATTTTTTAACTTATCCATATCAAATAGTAGAGGGGTCCGTGGTTAAATAATAACAGCCGCACAGGTCGATCAATCAGATTAAGCTACGCTTGCCGCGGTTGGTCTGTGGATGTATGACCATCTTTACATACCAAGACCCCTCCGTGCCTCGGAAAGCACGTTAAGCCATTGGTTCCGGCTGTCATTCGTGGATCTTTGACAGTCATTATTGGTAGTCAGAAGCCCGAAAGTCTGACAACCAGTCTTACCAAGAGGTATCGTATTACCCAGTAACTGGGTTGTGGAGGTCAGATAGGTAGTTTCTCCATGTAAAATACTGGTATTCAGCTGCATCCGGTTAGACTGGAAGCCGACCCCAACATAGTTGGGAAAAGCCGAGGTAGATAATGTCAAATACTGATCAGCAAATCAGTCAGTTCTAATATCAACAGCTCATGGTGTACCAGTCACTCAACAGAGTCACGGCTCCAGAACTATGTACTTCAAAGCTTCATTTTGTGTTTATAGTCATAATATTTATAGTACTCTCCACAAAATTACTGGTAAAACCCAATATTTTAAGTTAAGCTTCTTTGTCAGTCTGTCGGGCTTCCGGTTTCCCCATCAACCGTCATAAATGAAGCGTCGTATGTCTTCCACAGCTCCGATATATGACACTTCTTCGTAACAAGACGCCAAGTTGAGCTTGGAACGAACGGACAGAAATCTCAAAGATTTCCTACCAACAAGACATTACTTCTTATTTTGTTTTCCTGTGTGGAAATCTTTATGGATATTCTCTGTCTGGTCAGAACTCTGGAAAACTCCTCGGTTCCCATGACTACTGTTAGTCCCTCAACACCCTTTAGACTAGTGAACTGCCCTTAGAATAGCGGGCTCCATCACCACGTGCAAGATAATACTCCTGTCTATATTAAATGCTTAACTTCTTAAATTACCCCAGCATTTTCTCAATGTCGTGATTCCAAACCTGACAAGGCACGACTGTATATCAAATTTCACGCCTCATACAAAATGTAGCGACCAAAAACACACGTACAAATAATTAATCGTGTGTCAGGGGGCACGGAGGCACCCAATGTGTCTATTCCGAAGGTAGATTATGCCTTAAGTGACAGACACGCCATCTAGCGGTATTCCCTGAACAACAGATACGTTATTAATTATTTGTGATGTTATCGTTTTGAAGAGCTTATTGAGAACGGTTTCTTGAAATAAAGACATGCGGTTATTATTTTAATTGTAATTTTTGTACTGTATATGAGAAGCTCCGATGCAAAACTGAAATACGTAGTTTATTTTACTCGTATATAAATAACATATTAATAACATTGCCAAGTCCACATATTTGTATCAACACAAGGTTTCTACAAAAGTTGCAAGTTTATGTGTGCCAATATAAATACCACAAATGAAAAAAAAATGTGTCCCCTTTATAAATTAAACATAGCAATTTTGTTGATATTACAAAATACTAAGAAACTATGAAGCACTTCATAGTACTCCGCTATGTAATTAGGTATACCGTATATCAAACCCTCATCTAATGAAACCTTAAAACTAACTGACGAATACGTGCACTGACTGCACAGGTCCACTCAATCTGTGTGGTTCTTTCCTCAAAACACCATTTCAGACACCAATCTACATGGTCCTCAAAGATTGTCTTTTTATACAGACATTGACATTGATGAATTTTATATATACAATGACGTGGATATATACTTTGTAAAGTATTTTATTTTTTATTATTATTGCCGTCAATGTGAGGACTATGTGGGTCATTTCTTTTTTCTGTTTTCCTTCTTAGTTGGTTTTAATCATAATCTGGCAGTTTGAGTAATTTAAGTATTTTTATTTTGCGGTCTACCCAAATGTCCTTTCATTGGTATTGTTCTTGGAATCGTGAGGCTCCTCAAGTTCTGAGTTGAGTTGCACGATTTTTGACAAATGCGTGCACTGACTGGACTGATCTGCTCAATCTGTGTGGTTCTTTACTCAAAAGACCATTTCAGACACCAATCTACATGGTCTTCACATGATCTAAACAAGATTATGTCTGGACTTTAAAAGAGACTGTAACCTCTGAGATTGATTCGGCCTTTCTTCTCAGAGTAGTCAGATAGGAAACGCCGACCTCATCTAGTTTTAAAAAAATGTGATTGACATGTAAAAGTGTTTGTACAAATCTACTTACAGAAAATAAATAATTTATCGTTTAACGCAATTTTCTTTTTGTTACAGATCACGGCGCCCCCGAACGCAACTAAACGAATTGATAGTAGTAATATACTAGTAAAAATCTACCATAGTCCGAATGTAAATTATCATTAATGTTAGTATTACTATTAGCTAGAAAATATAACAAAATGTACAGTGAAGTGTGCGTACAAAGGACACTGATCGCTTTCTTTCTGCTTGCCGTGACGAATGCGCCGTCGGCGACGCAAAACACTGTTATTTCAGGTAATTATTAAGTACCCATTCGTGATTGTCGTAATTGCTTTATTTTTGTGCTGATGATGTTTATTTTTTTCGGTTTTATGTGTTTGTGTTTTCTCAAGGTCTTTGGACGGTCGCGGATGTAGATATACATAGCTTAGGTTGCATGCTGAAAGTTGGCGACATCGATAAATATACAACAAATATACAAAATATTTGAGAGCTCTTGTGAATATTTGATAGGAAACTTTTCAAATTCTTTTTACGGTTCCTTCCCCAACGGGTGCCAAAGAAACCCTATTACTGAGCCTGCGCTGTCGGCCCATCCGTCTGTCTGTCAGCGGACTGTATCTCATGAACCATAATCGGTATACAGTTTAAATTTTCTCGGAGTGTGTATTTTTATGGCCCCTATATCAACAAGTATTAAAAACTAAATTTATTTAGTAAAAATTAATTCGTATTTATTGTACGAGATCTCCATATAAGAAACATGTATTTTTTTTTACTTTTTCGGCTTGTAGTACCTTTTACGTGCGAGTCCGACTCGTACTTGGTCGGTTTTTAATACCTAAAACTAAATTATTGTTCAGTTTTACCATAACACATGAATTTTTGCGATTCATATGAAATATATATTCACACAAGCATCCTGTTTGCCGGGTACTGCAAACCGGATGCTTGTGTTAATAATTATGTATACTTAAACACGTACACCACTAAACGGGATCCTGCAAAAAACCGTACCTGCAAAAAACGAGATCTTACCGTGAGAAGGAGCCCTAAGTAAATCATTTGTTATTTTCCTGTTACCAAGAGTGCTAAATCTCGAACATTTTGTCAAGCAATGAATGAGCAGTATCCTTCAAAATGTTTCAGATTGGGATTGATGGTGCGTTACGCATTTAGTTTGCAGATTGGTAGTAAATAAGCGATCATATCATCTTCAGTTTCAACATTCCTAGAATATATTGATCGACGCAGCATCTATAACTTTTGTCAAGCTTCATACACAACGTCTAAAATTATCATGTTACAAATTCCCATTAATTTATCAGGATAACCTAACATTGATATCGATAGGTACCTACGCCCACATTGCGTTGAGTTGTAACAACTCTATAACAATTTTAAACTATTTTACGTGCCCCTCATGTCTCTGGATACAGAGATATGGAAAGAGAAAATGGAGACCTTTGCCCATTCACGGATAGCTAAAAAATAAAAAAAAAAACGAGTCCCACGTGGAGTTTTTAAAAAAACTTACTTGTTTTGTGATTAATTAATAAGTTTATGGTTTTAGATCGTGTTTTTGTTTATTTTTAAAACTATTACATAATTGTGTGACTATTACATAATATGTTTTGTCATTTACATTACACAAAATTATAATTTATATTTTAACATTCCGGACTAACTTAAATCATTTATTTCAAATGAACCAATGACAGGCATTTTTGAACTGTCAGGGTCGGTCAGTCAGAAAGATGACGCTAGTTACACATTCTAAAGTAGTAGGTACCTATGGAAAAGAACGGGCATAGAGCGGCGCGCTGAGCGCGCTGAGCGGTGGCGTGAATCCGCGCCGATTATATAGCAATACTAAATAATTCATAGTAAAATGAACACATAAGTTAATAAAAAAATATTTGAACCATGTTTTAGAACATAAATGTCTTAATTTACTAGGTCTAAAAGAAAATATAAATATTTCAGATTTCATCATAAACTAACACGTTTAATATCTCGAAAAGTGGCTACAATTGACACTTTTGAATATACTTTTCTTGAATGAAAACTTACATACGGTTGAGATGGCGCTAGCTGTCGCGGTAACATCGGGTCCGTGTTATTTATTCTACGAAAAATATTTACAGTGATAATAAAAGTGTCTCTGCTATTTAAAACTGTGAAAGAACATCTAAAGCCTCCGTGACATTGTTGTCCAGTGAATTGTGTGACGGACTTAATCAAAAAAAGGATTATAAAATAATAATGTAACACCATACGCCAAAACGTAAAATAAGTGTATCTTTCGTCAAAAACCAATTTTAACAATCTTAATTAAGTAATCTAGTGCAGTGAACAAATAGAATATTAACAAAGTGTAAAAAAACCAAACCAAATGACTTGTGTTTTTTGTGATTGAGTGCAAAAATTTTTACTGCATGAATCATAGTAACGACTTCATTGATTTCAAAATAAAAATACGGAACAAGCAGTCTACCAATTCGCAATGCTCATTAATGTTTGCATGGCGTAATAGTTAACAACTGTACCTGTGGATCTACTGGTCGTGGGATCAAACCGCATACACAAAGTTCGAAACAAGAAGTTGAAAGCCGCTTTTTGCGTCTGGAATTTTCTGGTTTTATTTATGTATTCTTTTTTTTTTTTTTTTTAATAACAATATTAAATTATAAATTATAAAAATAATGTCTTCTAAAAATGCTACAAAGGGCGACCGCAGGATACCAGAAAAAGTTGTATGCTTTAAATGCAAGAGGTCGGTCGATATTAAGAAAACAGCTTTATGTTCAGTGTGTAACAACCGATATGAACCAGATTGTGATGGTTTTCCGGAACAAACCTACCGTCTAATGGACCAGGAACACAAGAAAAAATGGCGATGTAAAACATGCATCAAAAGTAAAAAAGTTCCAACTACCAACAATGTGTCTGATGTATCAAACGTCACAACTAGGAAACGAGCAAACCGATACTTGAACAGCCCATCACCAGGACCCAGTAACAACTTAAATGAAAATAAACAACTTGTAACAGAGAAACCTGCCGTACAACAGACTTCGGATATCTTGGATTCTCATATAATGTCCGAATATGAAACTTCAGATGAATCATTTGATACACCTAACAAACGATCTCATAGTGTTGATGGCACAATATCTGAGATATCGGAAACATTAACAGTTATAGAAATGAAAAACACCATAAAAGAACTAAC
The DNA here is from genome assembly GCA_949629135.1 of Eremobia ochroleuca. NCBI lineage: Eukaryota > Metazoa > Arthropoda > Insecta > Lepidoptera > Noctuidae > Eremobia > Eremobia ochroleuca. The sequence goes on from OX451392.1 coordinate 3,035,260, forward strand.
GCTTAGACTGAATAGTGCAGAATATGAGCTAGAAAATACTATACTAGAAAATAGCAACCTCCACCAACAAATTCATAAACTAACCGCTGAGACAAAAATGCTAAAATCACTGTGTTATTCCCCAGTTACCGCGGATAATACCCCAGCGATGAAAAATAAGAGAAAAAGACTCTCTCTTCTACCTCAAAGCACGCTCTCCACACCTTGTACTCCTTTGCCAAATAAGTCGAAGGTCGACTGTTACAAAAGTATTGAAATAATATGTCTTCAACAAAAAATCACAGATCTTCAACAAAACCTGAAAGAAGCACAACAGCAGATCGAAGCTCTCACAAAACTAATAGATACGTTGAAAAGCGGTAATAATATAGGTCAAAAATCTGTGGTATCACAAACTAACGAAGAAACGCCTGCGTACACCGAAGAGCAAAAACATGAACCGACGAATAGAGTATTTATATTTGGCTCTCAGCAATGTGTTGGTCTGGCATCAGCCATGATACACTCGAGACAAAGTACAAGGTATGAAAAGTATAGGATTATCGCGAATACAAAACCAAATGCACTCAGTAGTCAAATAATAATGAGCTGCCGTTATGCAAAGTTGAATCCTAATGATAAACTTGTGATATGTGTAGGAGAAAACGATTATAATTTAAAATATACTTTATCTCAATTACAAATTATACTAGATACATTCTACAACAACATGATAATTGTATTAAATGTGTTTAAAAATGAATATTTAGATGTTTATAAACTTAATGATCGTATCAAAAAATTATGTATAAACTATAAAAAATGTAAATTTCTTGACAGCCAATCTAACAAGACATCCGAATTGTGTACAAAAATTAATTACCTAATTGACTGTGACGATTACAATGAGAATTATATAAACCCTAGAAACCTTGCTAAACGAATACTGAGTAACAAATCAAGTCTTAAAGTAAACACCAAACTTAACAAACCTAAAAAAGGAACAATTCCGTTCTATTTTGATCGTATAAGCCTACATCAACAAAAATCAGAACACCTAAAAAATCCCACTGAGAAACCCCAAAAAGGAACCATCCCGTACTATTTTCCAGTAATAAAAAAGAATTTAAAGTTTTTTCGAGCCCATAATTCCGACATCTGTAATACCTCATAATTTTAAAATACTGCACCAAAATATTGCCAGTATCTTCTCCAAAAGGGAACTCCTCGAACTAACCTTACAGGAACTCCAGGAGATGAATAATAGTCCAGACGTAATATGCCTTTCCGAGACTTTTATAAAAAAAGGTAATGAGTCTCAGATTAAAATCTATGGTTACAATATGACGGCCAACTTCTGCAGAGAAAAACAAAGGGGCGGTACATGTATACTGCTAAAAAAAAACCTAGTTTTTAAAGAATTACCTTTTATAAATACATATGCTACACAAAATACATTCGAAGTATGTGGCATCGAACTAACACACCATAAGATAATTATTATTTGTGTGTATAGGACACCTCAGTCTGATCCCATCCAATTTTTGAATAAGTTAAATAGTCTTTTGTACCACGTATTTAAAAAATATAATTCCAAAACAAAGGTGGTTTTGGCAGGTGACTTTAACATTAATACTCTCCAAAACAGTAATATTAGTATTCAATTGCAAGAACTTACATACAATTATAACTTAAAATTACATATTAATTGTCCAACTCGTAAGTCTTCCTGTATTGATCACATTCTCAGTAACATTCCTAATGCTAATGCTATTGTTATGCCACTTCACCTGTCTGACCATGACACGGCACAAATGTTGAGTTTTCCCTTGAGACATAAGATACAAAACCAGACAGCACGTTTTCTATACAAAAGAGACTATAGCTGGAATAATATCCAGAAATTTAAGGAATGCCTACGTAATGTGTCATGGTCAGATGCATACGCAGAGAATGATTTAAATATAGCTTTCAATTATTTTCACGAATTAGTATGCTTGTTCCATAATTTATGCTTCCCAAAAATTAGGGTAAAAGTAAATAATAAAAAGAAACAGAATTGGATAACCAAAGGTCTAAAACAAAGTTGCAAAACAAAAAGGTCTTTACGCTATCAATATTATAAGAACAAAAATGTAAGAAATAAAACTAAATACTTACAATACTCAAAGATTTTACAGAAATGTGTTTACGCATCAAAAAAGAACTCAAACATCAAGTACATAAACAATAATGAAAATAAATGCAAAGCGGTATGGAGAGTAATAAAGGATGAAATCGTGAACAATACCCATAGAGACCACATAGAAAATATTCTAATTGATAACACAGTACTTTCAGATCCTGTAGAAATGGCAACTGCTTTCAATAACCATTATATTAGTATGGGACATTGTTCGAGTGAGTGTGCAAAATTAAACGGTAACGAATGTACAATAGCCCATTCGATGTTCCTTAAACCTGTGTTCGAAAATGAAGTTAGAGAAGAGATAATGTCAATGAATAACACAAGTTCCGAGGGCTATGACGAAATTAATACGAAAATCATTAAAGCATGTACTAATGAACTTATTGAAATTATGACACATTTAATTAATTTATCATTCTCACTTGGAATCTTTCCCGAAGCACTGAAGCTATCAATTGTTAAGAGCGTTAACGCCAAATCCGCGGCACCAAGTTTAGGTAATTGCAGTGCTCTTTGCACTCACACAGATGCGCGCGTGTCTGTGTGCGTAGAGTTGGTGTGCTCTCTGTCATTATAGTCAAACTAACCCATGTTGATCCGTTGAGTTATGCATAATGATACTTATTTAACCGTTAGTTGATTTTTATTTACTATTCTTATTTTTATTACAACCTTGTGAAATAAATAGGCAGTTTTGGATACTTTATAAAGTATATATATACTAATCAGGGGTGAAAAGTTAGAAATGTAATACAAATGTAAAGTCCTACAACGATTAATATTATATTAGGTCATCCCACTTCCAGTGTCATATTTTTTTATTATTATTATTTTACAAAAACTGCCTACTATACTATATAACCTTGTGACACTAATCAATAATCTCCACCACTATTAATCACTCGCTCCCAGACTGCTGGCAAATCTTGAACACCATTTAAAGTACCACTTTCATTTAATTCATCAATAATGCTCTTTAGTTTAATATCTAACTCCTTTTTGCTATTGTATCGAGTACCCGACAATTTCCTCTTCACATGGCCAAAACAATTGAAATCATAAGGATTCATATCCAGGGAATATGGCGGCTGAATAATTTCAATCCATCCTTTATCTTCAATTAAATTCTGAACTATTTTTGATTTGTGCGGCCTGGCGTTATCATGTAAAATTATAGGACTCGTTATATGATGTTCGTCTGCCCAAATAGGAATATTTTCTTCTAAAAATGACTTATATCGCTCTCCAGTCATAGTTGTATTTTCATCATAAGTTCTCCAAAAAGCAATGCCTCTGACATCCATAGCTACTATTAGTAGTATTTTTCGTTCATGTAGCTCTGCACGTGGTAAATGTTCAGCTGAAGTACCCGGTTCCACCCAAAATCGTGACTGATGTCTTTGAGGAGGAGTATAAAATTCGACCCAAGTTTCATCAAGGCATATGAATCTATTAAGTATATTTTTCTTACGGCGATACCACGATAAATGGCTACGCGCAGTTTCATAACGAAACTCCTTCTGATCCGTGTTCAGAGTGTGGGGCACCCACACTGCACTTTTATTGACCAGACATAAATCCTCCGTGAGTACTCTATGTATATAATAGTGGAATGAAGCCGTTTCTAATGCTTGCGAGTTTTCCTGAATTTTCAGTGTTATTTCACTGAGTTTTTCTTTTTGTTGAGTCTGAAAATAACATGTAGGTATAACACAGTGACACAAACCGTAAGCATCGTGTCCGGCGGCCAATTGTCGGCTTGAGACACAACAATGTTTTATTTGTGCTAAAATATGTAAATATGTTTACAAATGTCCAAGTCATTCTTACAAGATTTCCTGCGTCAGGATCTTGAGTTATAAATGATAAATGATAAATGATTTATTTTCTGTAAGTAGGTTTGTACAAACACTTTTACATGTCAATCATATTTTTTTTAAACTAGATGAGGTCGGCGTTTCCTATCTGACTACTCTGAGAAGAAAGGCCGAAACAAACTCAGAGGTCACAGTCTCTTTTAAAGTCCAGACATAATCTTGGTCAGATCATGTGAAGACCATGTAGATTGGTGTCTGAAATGGTCTTTTGAGTAAAGAACCACACAGATTGAGCGGACCTGTCCAGTCAGTGCACGCATTTGTCAAAAATCGTGCAGCTCAACTCAGAACTTGAGGAGCCTTACGATTCGACGAACAATACCAATGAAAGGACATTTGGGTAGGCCGCATAAATTACTCAAACTGCCAGGTCATGATTAAAACTAACTAAGAAGGAAAACAGAAAAAAGAAATGACCCACATAGTCTTCACACTCACAATGATAATAATAAAAAATAAGATACTTTACAAAGTAAATATCCATGTCATTGTTTATATTATAGTATTCATCAATGTCAATGTGTTTATAAAAATCCGGAAATAATCTTTGATCTTTGAGGACTATGTAGATTGGTGTCTGAAGTGGTCTTTTGAGGAAAGAACCACACAGATTGAGTGGACCTGTGCAGTCGGTGCACGCATTCGTCAGTAACCGTGCAGCTCAACTCAGAACTTAAGGAGCTCAACGATTCGACGAGTAATACCAAGGACAGGACATTTGTGTAGACCGCATAAACCACTCAAAGTGCCAGACCATGATTAAAACGGAAACAATGATCCACATAGTCCTCACAATCACAATAATTAAAATAATATAAGACTTTAAACAGTAAATGTTCAAATCATTCAGTATATAAATAGATATTTAGAAAGAGAAAAAAAAAAAAACAAAAGTGTAAATCAGCAAAAAATAAAAAATAAACAACATTCACTGTCTAGACCTATTGGAGCAGCTCAATCCCAAGCTTTTTTGTCCTCAATATAGTCTTTTACAGTATAATAGGCTTTCTGGCATAGTTTTAGCTTTATAAAAGATTTGAATTTATTAATGCTTAGTTCTTGAATGTGGCTAGGAAGTTTATTATAAAAACGTATACATTGGCATCTAAACGAGCCACCTATTTTCTAGAGCCTTGTTGTAGGAACAACAAAGTTGGAACCGTTTCTAACGCCTGCAAGTTTTCCTGAATATCCAGTGTTTTTTCAGTGACTTTTTCTTTTTGTTGAGTCTGAAAATAATATGCAGAGTATAATATGAAGTGACACAAACCATAAGAAGCACCACGACAGGCGATCGATTGTCGGCTTGAGATAAATAAATAACGAAGAAATGTCTTATTTAGTTTTGGTTTAATAGGTGCTAATTCAAAATAAAGGAAACACGTGTCTGTTTAGATATAAAATCTCAAAAATTGCCATAAAATATAAAGAAGTAAAAAAAAAATAAAACTTACAACAGCATTTTGAAATATTTGAACTTCTCTTTTCTGCCTATAACAACGAATCGGATATTAATTTTATCTTATTACTACCGTGTTTCATAAAAATACCCAGACAAAAAGTAATTTAAAAAAATTATATTGACTTCAGAAAGTAGTAAGTATAATATTGTTTCTTATGGTTTACTAATTACACCTAATATAGATATTTTTTTTATAAGTAGAGAACCCACCTCGTTTCAGTGGTATATTCTCAACTATCCAAAACTGACAACCCCAGAATGGTCAATTCAGTTTATGAGATTATAAGACAGAATAAACGCAAATTATTACGAATTCTATCCCCGTGTAAGAAAAATATGAATTGGCTATAACCTGTTACATAGTTAAAAAGTGGCTCTTCGGTAACTTACCTTTTAGCTTCATTAGCCTTGGCTAAATTTTCATATTTGTTTCTTTTTATTCCCGTATAGCGCCTTTTGTTAGCCATATCTAAAAAAAAGTAAAATCGAAACATACATAAAGAAGTCTAATTTAATCTTCTTAAGTTAATTGAATACCATTACATTAAAATATGTACTCACCAAAGTTCTGTAATATAATAAAAATATATTATAATAAAAAGTATCAATATGTCCCAGTCGCGCTACAAACTCGCGAAAGTACGATAATATTTTACGCGACACGCAGCGATGGGAGCGACACACGTCCTGTCTCTGAAAGGCCTCAGCCGGCATTGAGCGGTGGCGTGAATCCGCGCCGATTATATAGCAATACTAAATAATTCATAGTAAATTAAACATATAAGTTATTAAAAAAATATTTGAACCATGTTTTAGAACATAAATGTCTTAATTTACTAGGCCTAAAAGAAAATATAAATATTTCAGATTTCATCCTAAACTAACACGTTTAATATCTCGAAAAGTGGCTACAATTGACACTTTTGAATATACTTTTCTTGAATGAAAACTTACAGTAATCGTGTTTTTTTTTCAGCCATGCACTAAAAAATGTTCTTATTTTTTATAAAGTAATGTTGTAATAAGTTTGCCATATATGGTTTTACTAATATCTAGCATCTGCTTAGACCGTCGATCGCTAGTTTTAAAAAAGGCTTGCATAAAAACGGTTCTGATGAGAAAACTAAACAAAAAATTGAAAATGTTTTTCAGCCATGCACTAGATTATAAAATTCCCAATAATATGACGTCAATATCTCATGTATAAATGAAACACATTATGGTTTTATTGTCCGTCGGAAATCATCAATTTTGACTCCAGCATGGCTCTAACGCATGAACCCTCTTAAGCCACTTTAAAAAACCGGTGAAAAATCAGACGTTAACAACTATCGCCCCATTACTTTAATACCCATTATATCTAAAATATTTGAAAAGTGTATGTATAAAAGACTGATTGACTTCTGTAATAAATTTAACATTATTAGGAAGGAACAGTTCGGCTTCCAAAAAAATAAATCCACAACGTTAGCTATCTATAGTCTCATAAAAATAGTATTTACGAATATTAACCAAAACTTTCTTACTACTGGGCTGTTCTTCGACCTATCTAAGGCCTTTGATTTAGTTTCCCATGATTTGTTGCTACATAAATTGGAGGCAACTGGAATTAGAGGCATTACACTTCAATGGATATCTTCATATCTTAGTAATAGACAACAACGCGTTACTATTGCAAAAGTGGATGGAGGTGGTGAAATGTCATCCCACTACTCTGAATATAAAGCCAATAAATATGGCATCCCACAAGGAAGTGTACTAGGCCCTATTTTATTTTTATTGTATATAAATTCTATAACTACTATAACTAAACATAAATGTATATTGTTCGCTGATGACATCTCAATTATTGTGACATCTGATAAAAAATACAATTCAATTAATGACCACGAGACTGAAATTAATAATGTGATTGAAAGACTGATTGAATGGCTAAATAAAAATAACTTATGTATAAACCTAAAAAAATCCGTTTATATACAATTTAAGAAAGCAAATAATGCAAAACATGATATTAAAATGAATATACATAGAATTCACGAAGTAAAGCAAACTAAATTTTTAGGCGTAACCTTGGATCAAGACATCAACTGGAAAGCACATGTTGATACAGTATCCAAACGAATTAATAAGTTTGTATATGCACTGAAACAGATTAGAAACATAACTAACATTAAAACAGCTATAACAACATATCATGCATATGTTGAATCAGTGTTACGCTATGGTTTAGTCATGTGGGGTAACAGCACCGATCAAAATAGAGCATTTGTCGCACAAAAGAGATGCATTAGAGCATTTTGTAGGCTTCAACCCGACGAATCTTGCAGGCCGTTATTTAAGAAACTTGATTTGTTACCGCTGCCGTCCCTTTATATCTATGAAATTTGTTTATTTGTTTGGAGGCATAAGGATTTGTTTACTAAAGCAAGCGATGTAAACTGTCGCAGCAGGCGCGACCCCTACAGGCTCGTATTAGATGTCCTCCCAAGGCTTGCGAAATATAATAAAAGCTGCTTGTTTATGTGTGTCCAGATATACAATAGAATACCAAATGAATTAAAAATACTAAATACTAGATTGTTCAAAATTAAATTGTATAAATGGCTATCGGCTAATAGTTTTTACAGTGTTAGGGAGTTCCTGGAACACAAAATCGCATGATGACTGGCTGTATTGTTATGCATGTAAAATTTGCACGCTTATATCTATTAAGCAAAACATGTTTGCTCACATTGTTAACATCACCATCTTTTATACCATGTTTTAGCAAATAAATGATATTATTATATTATTATTATTACAGTAATCGTGTTTTTTTTTCAGCCATGCACTAATAAATGTTATTATTTTTTATAAAGTAATGTTGTTATAAGTTTGTCGTATACGGTTTTACTAATATCTCGCATCTGCTTAGACCGTCGATCGCTAGTTTGAAAAAAGGCTTGCATAAAAACGGTTCTGATGAGAAAACTATACAAAAAATTGAAAATGTTTTTCAGCCATGCACTAGATTATAAAATTCCCAATAATATGACGTCAATATCTCATCTATAAATTAACACTAGAAGGGCCAGCGCCGTCAATTTGACGGTTGAGCGTAAGCAATCCCAAATATCTTTTTACCAGTGTTTTATATTTCTCTGATATTTCATGACTTTTCCTAAACTATGGTTTTGAAATGTTAGTAATGAAAATCAATGTAATAATGCTTTTTGTTTTCGAAATTTTACCAAAAATACCTATAACGGCCGTAGCCGTCACAGTGACGGTAGTCAAGTAGTCGCATAACGTAAACAAAATAATAATCATTTTAGTTGAAGGTACCTTTGTTTTACTACGTGCTTATTGTTGGTATTCCAATGTTGACATTTAGTAAGTGTTTTGATCAGTACTAAGTTGACTGTGATAGTGAATAGCATTGTGTTCGTTCATAATGAGTGCAAGACGTGGACTAAATAATTTGGAAATTGAACAACAATTAGCGAGTTTCCAAGACATAGACGAAAATGTGTCAGGTGACGAAAGTGACTCTAGTATTTCACCAGTGCTACACGCTAGAATTGAAGATGCAGATTTTCTACCTGAACCACAATCTTCATCGGAGGATTCTGAAGAGGAAGCAGAGCCGTCTACATTCAGCAACTTTTTGATGGTGGGGTTCGTCCTGCAATCCGTGCTGGGCGTGGCAGACGGATGTCTCGTGGCTTAGGGTCTGGACGTGGTGGACGTGCATCTATGGCACCAGTTGAGGGTGATATCCAAGTAGCCATAGATGGAACAGAGTGGACGTGTATTGCATACAACGAAAGTATAAGTGGAGTTGGACGAAGAAGTCAACAAAATGTGATTAGAGAGGTTTCAGGAGCCACTCCGTATGCAAAACGGCATGTTGAGGATAACAATGTTTTATCGGCTTGGAGACTACTTATGCATGAATCTATTTTACGACACATAAAGTTATGTACTGACAGGGAAGGTCAACTAAAAACTAATGATGATTCTTGGAACGTATCTCTAGATGAGCTAGATGCGTTTTTGGCTTTGATATACGCCCGTGGAGCTTACAACATGAGCCACTTAGATTTAGACCTCTTGTGGTCGGCAGAGTGGGGGCCACCTGTTTTTAGAGACACAATGAGCAGAACTAGATTCAAAGAATTACTAAGATATTTACGCTTCGACTTGAGAAGCACAAGAACTCAGCGTTTAGCTACAGACAAATTTGCAATGGCCTCTGAAATATGGAACAAATTTATTGAAAATTGTCAAATGTGTTATATTCCCGGTGCTAATTTGACTGCAGATGAACAGTTATTTCCATCGAAGACTCGCTGCCCTTTTTTACAGTACATTGCAAATAAGCCTGATAAATTTGGAATAAAATTTTGGTTATTGGTTGACGTCGAGAATAAATACTTATGTAATGGTTTTCCTTATTTAGGTAAAGACGATGGACGAGCAAATGTTGCTTTGCCTGAATATGTAGTACTAAAATTACTAGAGCCATACTTGAAAAAGGGTCGTAACGTAACTACAGATAATTTTTTTACTTCCCTAAAACTAGCAGAAAAACTGAGAGCTGAAAACACTAGTATCGTTGGTACAATGAGACGAACAAGACGAGAAATCCCTGCAGTTTGTAAAACTATTCGCACAACAAGATATGAATCCTTTATTTTGAAAACTAACACAAACACAACTCTAACAGTTTATCAAGGAAAACCTGGAAAAAATGTAATGGTTTTGAGTACAATGCACCCAAATGTAGAAATCGGTACTGGCCCAAAAAAACTACCAGAAACAATTGCATTCTACAATGAAACAAAAGTTGGGGTGGATATAATAGACCAAATGGCACGCAAGTACACTGTGAGAGCCGGGACACGAAGATGGCCAATGCATGTATTTTACAATATACTTGATCTAGCTTGTATAAACTCGTGGATCATATATCAAAAAGTTACAGGAAAAAAGATATCTCGCCATAACTTCATTTTGCAGCTCGTGGGCCAACTTCGGGCTAAACATTCACAGAAGAGACGTACTTCAGTTACAATACCAGACTTGGGGCCTGTTACTATTGCTGAGGAAGCTGTAGCTACTACTTCACAGAACAATAAAAGACGACAATGCCAAATAAATCACAATTGCACAAAAAATCGTACATGTGAAATTTGCACTACATGTAAAAAACCTGCTTGTGGTAAATGTATCAAGTATGTAAAAAAAACTAATATATGTTACAAATGCCATAACGAATAAATCTGTAGAAATACATAATAATTACTGTTTTGTCTCTTTTATGTGAATTATTCAATATTTATCGCATATTTCCGCAATAGAATTACTTACAGTCAATTTGACGGTTGCGGCCCTTGTAGGTATGGCACAGTAAGCGGCCCTTCTAGTGTTAAACACATTATGGTTTTATTTTCCGTCGGAAATCATCAATTTTGAATCTCCAACATGGCTCTAAGGGATGAACCCTCTTAAGTTAAGCGTAATTTTCACGCATGATTATCTTCAACGTAGATCTCCTAAAACCTGCCTTTCTCATTAATTATCCTACATTTTAATAATAGAAATCCTATCGCAGTTCAACAAAAACAATTGACTGTGTCACTCTATACACATTACTCTTGTATTTTAATCACTACGCCAAGAAAAAGTCAAACAAAAGGTTTCGCCAGACAAAAGAAGAAGCTTTGAAGATTAGAATGAATTACGTCGCTCTCTCGGATCCAGGCTCACAATAGGTATAACAATGGGACTTATTAAGTGTGATAACCCTTATAAACGTTCTATAAGAGTTAAATAACTATAATCTAGCTTGAAGGGGTGGCCAGATAAACAATCTACTACAATCTGTCAAATTTCTTTAATAGATTTTCAACTTTATCACTAAAGCATAAGCTTCAAAGTTGATTGCGAAAATTGGTCAGTTTCGGGTAGCTTGATATGCTGGCGTCATTTCCCTATTTATATTGAAGTCCTATTTAATAGGGGGCGAGCCTATTACCATCAATCGGGCACAAATCCAGCCTACGGACGCTACTGAGAAATTCCAGATAGAAAAACCCAATAACACTTTGCCCGATCTGGGAATCGAACCCAGGACCTCAAGCTCAGCAGTAACACTTGCGAGCGCTAGACCAACGAAGCAGTCAAATAATTTTTAGTAAATTAAATAAAGAAAACGTCTGATTAGTTCACCAGAAGTAATGAAACACGTCATACGTTAGACTTATGTCTTGAACAGACACGGTGTTGGCTTTCGGTAACCCAAAATCCGTAGCTAACAAGTTACTGGAAGAAGGTCGTTTCGGTTGACCAAAGCAAAAAAAAAAACAGTATCCCGCTGGTCAAAGAGGCTAATAACCCTGTATAACACTATACCTAGTCGCTATATATCCACACGTGTCGCCAGATTTTTCTCCGCAATAAGTAAGTCCCAAGAGCCACGGTTTTGCCAATTAGCCAATAGATTTACAAAGTAAATATTCTCAAGATTTGCCTCATTGTAACCGCTAGAAAGGACATGGAACATGTTCTGAATCATAATGAAGTTTATACGACATGTGTAGGCCTGTTCACAATAAAATAAGAGATATAGAAGGTTCACACAATGCGGCACAATGCGGTAAAACATATCCAAAACACGTTTTGTGGTGTGGCCGTGTTGCTCAACATGGGAGAGGCTTGTATCCAGCAGTGGGCTACGATAGACTATTTTGATTTGTGAATTGACAGTGACTTAATACCTAAGTACATAGCAGTTATACATATATCAACATTGCATCTGCATTCGTGGGAAAACTTAACTTAACACAAGCTAAGAATTAGCCAATGTACCAATTTTTTTTTCTGACCTAATTATGGTATCTTACCTTAGAATCTGATAGAAATAAGAGTATAAGAGAACACTGAACACTGCACGTACACTGACTGGACAGGTTCATTGAATCTGTGTGGTTCTCAAAAGACCACTTCAGACACCAATCTACATGGTCTTTACATGATCTGACCAAGGTTTTGTCGGCACTTTAAAAGAGACTGTGGCCTCTGAGTTTGTTTCGGCCTTTCTTTTCAGAATAGTCAAATAGAAAACGCTGACCTCATATAGTTTTTAAAATATCACTGACGCGTAAAATTGTTTGTACAAACCTACTTACGGAAATAAACACATTTAGGTATCATTTGCAGAGACGTGACAACTCGGTTTTCTGTGTTTTTTGGAATGTAATACAGAAGAATCCGGACTCGCGAAACTTTGGCCGGCCTTGTCAATATTTTATGTCACAAAATGTATTCGCTGACCTATTTTTATTGCATGTATGTATACGCTTATGTTTTTCCCCTTAGCTTGTCAGCAAAACCATTAAATAAATATTATTCTTAATCTGTTTTGTATATTTTTATACGTTTCGTTATATGCTTTTTAGATTGTCGATTTGGAAAGCCTGGTGAAGCCTTTGATCTGTTTTGTTGTCACATCATGTATAACAGGTTAATCTGTCATAATCCAATAATAAGCCTTGAAACGCTACGCACAAAATAAGCTTTGAAACGCTACGCACAAAATCCACAGAAACTTTTCGTACCTATAACTAAAGCAAAAAAAAAAACGACGGGTTGCACTCCGGGAGTGCCGGCAGAAGTGAAAACTTGAATATATTAACGTTGTGCATTTTTTATATTTTGGAATGGTTAGGGAATCATTTTGCACAAATTGCTTTAATTATCAGTATAAAAGTACTATCATTTATGTCGTAGAATACAATATTTATTTATTGCGCTATCTGGCACAAACATGACAATTTATATTACATTAAAAAGTTTATCTCTCAGAAAAATCAACTTCCATCCATAATTTCGACGACTTTTTCACCATCATTATTACCAGAACCATTATTTTATTAATTTTTTTAATTTTTTCACGTCCACCGGAGGTGTGCCATATGTTCCACCAGTTATCTGTAGTTCCCAAATTGCAGATTTATTGTCGAGAGATGTACCTTCAAGTCTATCAATACATTCTAACTACAATTCTAATTAATTCATTCATTTAAGTTAAGTTTGTTTCTGTAACATAAACACACACGAACATTCGCGCAAGCACCCTGCCCCACCTAAACTAAACAACAGGCGCAGGCATACATTTTCGCCGCGCCGTAGAAAGAGAGGGGGATACTTCCTCGCCTACGCCGCGCCGCCGGCTGTGTACTCACCATCAGTCTTACGAATTTTCGATCAGGGTCACGTGTCCTGACGCGAGTTTTAAATTTTTTACCCGTTACAAAAAAAGTGTACAACGCCGCTAAAGAAGTTTTCACTTCAAAAATGTAAGTATAATATCTACTTATATTATATAAATACTCGTATAAATACAACACTATACAAATTATACATTGTAGTGCATGTCACCACTTTTCTTTGAGTAAAATTATTAAACTGTAATTAAGAGTTGCTGAAAATAGAGGTTTTAAATTAAACTCAATTGTTGTTAAACAAAAATCATGTTACGGTTTAAAATTAAAATTTCGGGTTTTAATATTTAAACAAACAAATGAAAGCACTTCATTTGTAAGCGGCACTGCAAATTAGCATCAATTGGTAAGTTTTCTGATCCATTTATTTACATTTTCGGAAGATACTTTTGGAACAGATCATAGGTACCAAATATATATTGTAGATCAATATTTATTTAGAAAATCTCCACGTTGTAGGTAAAAATTCGATTTCTCCAAAACCAATTACTATCAAAAATAAAATCTTAGGTAACCTGATACTTTCTACTTCCTCATCTAAGCGTTTTCCTAATTGCCAGTGTCCGTACTACTTAATAGAAAATGGCCAACCTCTCATTAGCAGTCGCCCGACGGCGGCCGCGGTTCGTTAAGCCATAATATGACTCTGGGTATACATGAACTGATGGATTTTAGGCTTTTATTTCAGGAAAATCGTGAGATTGATCTGATTTTGAGTGTAGTTTTGAATATAAACTTTTTGGAGAATCATAGTCATTCATGAAAATTGAAAATATTCTGTAAAAATCTCAACGTGAAAACTTAGGTGAAGTGAGTTGTCATTCTGTTTGATGCCAGGGATTGACACTATTGACATCTCAATTCAATCAACTCAGCCTATCGCAGTCCACTGCTGAACATAGTCCTCTCCCAGACTGCGCCACAACACCATGTCCTCCGCCTTCCGCATCCAGTCTTCCCCAGTTACCTTCTTTAGGTCGTCCGTCCATCTCAATTCAAACACACACAAATTTTCACGATGAGATTTTAACAAAATAGATCGACTGTATTTCTTTCTGATTAAATGTTCCTTTCGTTTACACATAGGCAAGTCCTTTTTTCTGATTCTGTACGCTTTATTTAATCTACTGTCAGATCTTATGGCGAGTTACGATTGTGGTTTGTCATTTTCATCAACCACATCGCAACAACAGTGGGGCAGTTCCCGGAATTTTAAGAATGTTCACAGTCTGATCCCAGTATGTCTGTCAAAAACACTTCTAAAATAAAATTCCTTTCATTCTTTACAAGTTTTTGACACATTGATTGTCGTTGAGACGGAATTGTGACTAGATTTTGAACATTTATAATTACGAGAATTGACCTTCTGGTATCGTTAGATTTGACATTGAATTTAGGGACGAGCGACTGGGTATGCGGCCGTAGCACAAACGCGTGAAGTATACATTTTTGTACCGTAAAGAAAAAAAGAAAAGGTCCTGTGTGCAAAGGGCCTATATCGCATTCCTGCTAACCACCAAGTTCGACGAAGTAGAAGTTTACACTTATTATATTGATTGAGGTATAAACTCAATGAAGTTTCAAAACACTGATGACAGGATTACAGCGAAATTTAAGTTCTTGACAGTATTTTTGCGATATTCGCAGAAATTACAGTTTCTTTTGAACCGCCATTAGTTAGGTGACTTCTCGGGATTAGTTTAATTCACCTTTGATTGGCAAAATTACTAGAAAGCCACCTTGCAGTAAATGGATTTACCTTGTTTGTTTTATCGACTTATTGGAATCATTCTGTGACAAGGACGTCTATATTTTCAACACATCTAATAATAAATCTGAAGAGTTGGTTTGAACGCGCTAATCTCTTGAATTGCCAGTTCGATTTGAAAAAATCTTTTTTTTTAATTTGACAGTACAATTTTTTAGAAAGGCCAAAAGTTATTTGACATGACGCTAAGTGGACGCTAAGCCAAAACGAAGTGATAGCGCGGCTAAGTGATGCGATGCAACGGGATGACTTGGGTTCCCCATAGAAATTTTACGTGGAAAAGTCGCGGCGAGACGTTAGTATACAATATATCCCAAAAAAATACGGGGTGAGCATTCTGATAATTTATTATGGTATATTATTATTCCATTTGCGAATTATTCAAGTAGGTCAAAGAAAAAAATATTCGCCGGGACGCACAACATCTGTCTTCTATCCCAGGACTAAAACTCGTTAATGTATAAAAAGAGTTGACGACTTCCCAAGAGTGTTTGAAAATCGATCAAGACAGTCTTAAATAGCGGCCGAAAATATTCAGTAAAAAGTTTTATGTCGATCGTAGGTCCTATATATTAGAGCCGACGGCAAAGAGCCGAAATACGGGCATAAAACCTTGTCAATCTGATGTGCTAGAAAGAGATGGAAGGCAGGTTGTCTCCTATCTACCATGATATGGTGGCCCAGTGCTGACGGCCCCGAATAACGAGTTGCAGGTCTTGGGTTCGGTAGATAGGTTTGATTTCATCACCACAACTCTAAAAACGATAAAGGAAAACATCCTATCTTACGGATAGATCCTATATTCTTCCGAGATCCTGTATTCTTACGGGATCGAGACTTATGCGGGCGAAATTACGGGGCGCAGCTAGTTGTGTAATATATCTCATCACTACTGCTCTTAAAACGGTTAAGTAAAACATCGCGAGGAAACCGGCATGTCCTAGAACAAAAAATTCAAAGACATATGACATTAACCTGGGCCTGCGTGATAGATTGCAGGCCACTCCCTCATGAAGAGAGGAGGCCTGTGTCTCAGCAGTACGTGTAGGAACATGAAAGGCTGAAATTATGGTTATGCTTAGTACAGCATGAAATTACCTACAACACTGAGAGGCTAGCACAGACACGCGGAGGGAACGTTACGGAAATTCGAACGATTTTCAAATAAAAAATACAACTATTATATAGGATCTTTTAGCACAATTTTACAAGTATCACAAATAGATGTGAACAAATTCTTCAAACTAAATAAATATTTTGTGCAAAACGAGTATTTCCAATTACAAAAACGTTTGAAATACTATACATACGTTTAGTTTACGCGTTTTGCGATTACTAAACGTTTGCTAGTAATGGTATGATGGTTCAATGTCGATATCTATACAAATGAATAAGATTGAAGTGTCTGTTCGTTATGTAAATATAACAGCTTTTCAGATTTTGACAAGACTCACGAGCTGATGATATAAGGAGTAAGTTAAGCTAGATTTTATTTTAGAAAAAGAATTAGGGATCCACACAAAAAAAAAAAACAATCCATGTAATCCCATTTGTTTCCAACATGCACGCGGATACAGCTGGTAATGAATAAATATCTAAGGAGCTTCACACTATGTCTAACATGATTGGTGTGCTTTTGTTTCGTTTTTGTGCTGCATTTCATAAATACATATATGTATACCATAGCGAAGGCACGTCAAATAAAGGCGCGGTCGCCACACCACTCTGCCTTTCGTGCGTAGAACTCCTAATCGGCAGCCCCAAATACAGTAGCCAACATTTATAAGCTATGACGGTGAAACACTGCACGAATAAACAGCATAAGAGCCTTCAGCTGTTACTAACGCCTACAGTTGGGTTATTGCGAAGCCTGGGGCTACGGGCCCCGCGCCCTGGAACCCTCAAAAGCGCAGGCCGTCGACAGTCCCATAAGGTGCGGTCTCTGGGTCGGTGGAGAACAATGAAACAACAACGTTAAAGGTTTGTATGCGGCTTAATTCTATTTCTTGCCTTCAAATACGGCTTTGTATGGACGTACGGTGTGGGTTCTTTAAGAAAGGAGAGTTTTGAGCATGCCTTGAATTGAACACTTGTGATTTGGTGCCTTTTGTGCAAACAAGATTTTTTCTAAAAAATAGCCAGTTGCGAGTTGATTTCGCATACGAAGGCTTCCGTAACACAAGGCAAAAAACGTCGAATAAAACACGTTTCTTGTTGTGGAGACCCCTTCAATTTATAACTTTTTTTTTTGCTGTAGCGGCAATAGAAAATTTCAACTGTCTATCTATTACGGTTTATGAGATACAGCCCGCTCACAGATAGATGGACGAACGGACGGATGGCTAGCGTAGGCTTAGTGATAGGGTCACGTTGGTACACTTTGGGTACGGAACCTTACAAAGCAGATACTTCTCTATTGTTCTCTCTTCACAGCGTTAGTTATGTGTGTCCTTTTGTGTTATCAGATTTTCTCATTTTCTTATCCTCTTCGCCCTATTTTTCGCAATGACCGTACGTTGTCATAACCTTAATCCCATTCAGGTATTTATCCCCTTTCCAAATCAGTGTAAAAATAAACAGAAATAAATATCTCTCCAGAATCCCCTTAGCTTCAAAGCAAATTATTTTGGACAGCAGACAGCTAAGATTAACTTTTAAAAATCCCGATTTCAACAGTAATTTCTTTTTTCGCAAACAGCCTGCAAAATTGGAGGGGGTGGTTCCTAAATAAATCTCTAGCAGACAGATAAGGGCCAAACTCGATGTACGACGTTAATGTTCAATAAAACGAAAGAGATAGAAATAAAAGGAACAAAGTCGATTTCATTATCGACTTTCCGATTTTATGCGTTCGCTGTTTACTGTCTTCAGTAATTAGGTGTAGAGGACATGATGGTTGGCTCCACCTGGAACTTTGGTAAGAGTTTTGTGTTAGATAACAACATACTCGAGGTTGTAAGTTTGTCTCCACTCTCCAAGAACAAAAACTTGAAATTTCAAAAGTCTTGAATAGTATGAGTTTCTAGTAACCACTCGATATTTAATTTTCTACCGGGTGAACTTAATATTGTGCTCTTGTAGGGAAAAGCTGATTTTTTTTCGTGATTCACCACTTTTTTTTCGCGATTTCAGGTTTAGTCCCATAGTAAAAGTTGTTCATAATGATGAGTAAAATGACCTTTTAAAAGGATATCCATGATTTAAATTTCACCTTGTAGATTTTTAGGAGTCTAGAATTTGAACTTAAATTTGTCATCAAAGCAAAAATAATAATCACATACTGTTAATGAAATACAAAAAATCGCCATATCAAAATCGGAACTAACGCCGCCATTTTGTTTTTCAATGCAATTTCAGTGAGATTCACAAAATATCAACCAACAATTCATTCAGGCACAAAAAATCCTTGTTGAAAATTATTTCACACATTTGGAAAAGTACGTATTTCGGTTCCAGTAAGATTTGAAAACCTCGCCAAGTGTGATCAACTCGCATTTGACCAGTTGGAACAGCGAAAAATTCCTCAACCATAAATCAAAGCAACAGTTTTCGTATAAACCGAACCGACAATATTTGAAACCGTTGACCGACAACCTCGGTGGGACCGAATTCCGTTCTATTGAACCACAGGTGAGCTAAATTACGCCGACTGTCGGACGTGGGCGCCAAAAGGTCTCGACACTGTAACCACTATTTATACGCTTGGATTCCATTTATTTAAAGTTAAGACGTTTAAGCTTGACTGACTGAATACTGATTCAACATAGTTACCTAACGTGGCAATGCTGCCAGACTTCTGGGCACGTTTCCGTATGACAGCGATGCGGACGAGTACTTTGACGCCTAAGGGCGGGCTGTTTCACGTTCACTCGACGCACGCGTATACGTCAAAAATGGCGCTAACTTTCGTCGAACCAAAAAAAAAACCTTTTTTCTAATTACAATTGTAAAATTATGACCTTGACTTGCGTCAAATAATTACGATTACGTACTCGTTATCATTTGACGTAGGTACGTATGTTACGTTAACCAACCGATTGAAACTACCGGCCCTAAGTATCCTTTTATTTTTGTATTTATTTTTATAGTTAGTAATTTAATTTAGTATCTGGTGTAAATAATTAGTTATCTATACATGCAATAAGACGTTACCTAGTCATCTTAACCTTAATCACATATTCATTTCTTTGCATCCCATGTATAAATATGTTACATAAAGCGTCAAGCTAAAGTACAGTTACGGACCCTGTTAGGGCACAGCAAAATGGTACTAACCTAAAATAAAAATGAAATTTAAAAAAAATAATAATAATAACAATTCTTATAAAATGTAATATGTGAACTTATAAATAACCTACGATACTTAAGCAGCCGACTAATTCTGTAAAAAACTAAGGCGAAGTGAGCTGTCATTCCATCTAATGCCACGGATTGACATTACTGACAGCTCACTTCAAGCTCACTTCATCCTCATTTTTACTAATTTTAATCATAATCATAGTTATACCACCGTAGAAGAATTAGGTTTCTCGGACCACTCTGCAACCATCTATCACATGAAGCTACATAGCGACAGCAATAAAAAAACAAACTGGTTCGCGAAAAAAAGGCTATATAATGCCCAAAATATACAAAACTTTAAATCAGAACTAAAACGACAAAATTGGAATGAAATAATACAACCAAATAAAAATATAAATGAAAACTACATAGCGTTTAGTATCATCACTACATAGTATATAAAACAAAGTCGCTTCCCGCTGTCTGTCCCTATGTATGCTTAAATCTTTAAAACTTCGCAACGGATTTTGATGCGGTTTTTTTTAATAGATAGAGTAATTCAAGAGAAAGGTTTATATGTATAATACATGTATAATATAGTAGAAAAACACTGATCATTTTAGAGGTTTCTAATGGGATGTCGTAAATAAACACATTTTTTTGCGCTTACATTGCAAACGCTGGCTTAACCCTACGAGATATATCAAAATAATGTACTACAGTATTGTAAACCTTAAAAAGGTCTACAAAAAACTCCGCGATGGCATATGTCTATCTATTAGGGATAACCCACAACAACCATTTTTATCCTATACTTTTTAAGAGAAATAATGGCTCTAAAATTATCAGTGTTTCTCTACTATATTATGCATGTATTATATGCATATAAACCTTCCTCTTGAATCACTCTATCTATTAAACAAAACCGCATCAAAATCCGTTGCTTATTTTTAAAGTTCTGAGCATACATAGAGACCGACAGACAGCGGGAAGCGACTTTGTTTTATACTATGTAGTGATAGTGATCAGCATTGCACCCGTGCGAAGCCGGGGCGAGTCGCTAGTTTTAAATAAAATTCTAAATGAATGTATCCCGCTTCAAAAAGTGAAAATAAAAACGGTGTTAAAAAAGTACTGGCTTACTAAGGGAATAAGATTATCATGCAAAAACAAAAGGTTACTTAAAATACTTACTATTAAAACAAACAATCCCATAATATCAAAATATTATAAAAAGTACGAAAAAACTCTAAAGCAATCAGTAATAACAGCAAAAAAACTACAATATATAAATAAAATAAAGAAGTCAACAAATAAAGTAAAAGCAATGTGGAATATAATAAATGAAAGAACAAATAAATCTACAATTAAAAGGGAAAAAAACAACATAGAATTACATCAGAATGATAACTTAATATCTGAACCTAAACAAATAGCTAATATCTTCAATGACTTCTTTGCTTCTATTGGGGAAAAGTCCTCACCAGCAAAAGGAGCCCCTGTGATGTACCCCACAGAAAATACGATATATCTCAGCCCTGTCGACCCCTATGAAGTAAATAAAATAATAAAAAATTTAAAAAATAAAAAGAGCCATGGGCTAGATGAACTTCCCCCATATCTACTTAAGCAATGCGCAGACGA
Organism: Eremobia ochroleuca; assembly: GCA_949629135.1. NCBI lineage: Eukaryota > Metazoa > Arthropoda > Insecta > Lepidoptera > Noctuidae > Eremobia > Eremobia ochroleuca. The sequence continues at coordinate 3,056,729 of OX451392.1, forward strand.
ACTAACTCTACCATTCTACAAGCTAATTAACCAGTCGCTTGAAGAAGGAACTTTTCCTAATCAACTTAAACGTGCACTGATAAAACCCATTCATAAGAAAAATTCTAAAACCGACCCCAATAACTATCGCCCTATCGCGCTGTTACCCACTGCATCTAAAATATTTGAAAAGGCCATGTGTGACCGCGTATACTCATTTTGTGAAAAGAATAAAATATTTGACGATTGCCAAAACGGTTTTCGCAAAAACAGGTCCACAACATTAGCAGTCTATAAATACGTACAAGAGGCTCTAAATATTATAAATAATAAAAACTATGCCGTAGGTATGCTACTCGACATGACCAAAGCCTATGATAAGGTACAATTTAAAATTTTACTAGACAAGTTGTATGGCATAGGAATACGAGGAAAAGCTCATGATTGGTTTGCATCATACCTAAAAGATAGGGTACAACAAGTAGAAATTGAACATTTCGATAAGAACACACACGAAATTATTAAAACGAGATCGGACAGTAAAGCAGTGAACGCTTCAATTCCCCAAGGGAGTGTAATAGGCTGCTTGCTGTTCCTTATCTACATAAATGACCTGCCTAAAGTTATAAATGGACCATGTGTTCTGTTTGCGGACGACATCTCTCTACTCACCTCATGCCAAAACGAAAACAATATAAACGCCGAATTAAACGCCCTTCTTTCTACAGCTGCAAACTGGATGGATAACCATAACCTAGAAATAAACTATACCAAAACAAAATTAATTACCTTTCATCCTCACCAAAAATCCCCTTTAAACCTAAATTTTACCTTCAATAATACAAAACTCGAACAAGTAAATGAATTCACTCTCCTCGGTCTATCTATAGATACCCACATAAATTGGAAATCCCATATTCAGAAAATAAGGGCAAAATTATCTAAATTCTCGTATGCTTTACGCGAGATTAAAAAAACAACCAACTTGAAAACTGCACTTGTTACATACTACGCATATGCCCAGGCATGGCTCAGCTATGGGGTCATGCTGTGGGGTAACAGTACAGACTCTCAAACAATATTTTTTTTTGCAAAAGAAATTAATTCGAATAATAACCAACATAGAACAAACAGATAGTTGCAAACCACACTTCCAAAAACACAAAATACTCACACTTCCATGTTTATATATTTTGGAATTATGTAAATTTGTCAGAACACACCCACACTTTTACACAACCTGTGAAGAAACACAGACAAGATACACTTTTCGACACAACAAAAACAAAATAAATAAACCTCAATCCCGTCTCAAAATGCACTCAACTAGCCCTTTAATCATGTCAATAAAACTATACAATAAACTGCCTCATGAGATTAGAGAAGTAAGCAAAACAAATATATTTATTAATAAACTGAAACAATTTTTGGAAAAAAAGTCATACTACTCAGTAAAGGAGTTTTTAGATGACAAATCGATCGCAAATTAGATGATCCTCCCTTTGGTCCACCAAATGTAACAAAATATAATACATATATAATATAATATGCAATAAAAATAATCAAATATAAATAACAATACCCTTAACATGATATATAAATATAATTCATAATTATTAATAATATAATGAACATAATAATAATAAAAAAATAAATAATCAGAATTACCAACATAGATCTAATGTAATATACAAAACTAAAGTAACTAATATCTTACGCCTATACCTAGACATAGACCGAAAAATATAATATACACACATAATTATACCATTCAACTGAACACGTACAAATAATTTAGTCTAATTCCTTGAATTGTTGCGTAGCCCTCTTCCTCTCTCCTAATCTTGCTGTGCCCGACAGGGTCCATATTGATACTATTACCTTGTATGTCACCTTTGTAATACATATGGAATGCAATAAAATATTGAGTATTGAGTATTGAGTATCTATGTTTTCACTGTGAGATTTTGACAAAATAGATCAGCAGTTCTTGCTGGACAACGAGAGATTAGTTTCGTGCAGAGAAGTATTTAATATTGTAGTCTAATGTGTAGGTCATCACTACTAACTGTTGTATGAAAGCTACATTCAATAATTCGCCAGTTTTTGGTTTCTAAGTCAAAGGAGTTTGCTTCCCCAGTCAGTTAATTTGCTCATAGCATAAGCAGCCTACATTGTTCCCACTGCTGGGACACAGGCCTCCTTTCTATGAGAGGGACTGGACTGTAACACACCACGCGGACTCAGCGCCATCTCTACTGGGCTATTACTACTCTTAAATATGATAATTTACTATTATAGCTGGCTTAAAAAAAACTGAAAGACATAATTTTGTCAAAAAGAAAACAAAAACATTCAGAATAGGTAGGTAACGCAAGGAGCTTTGTGTCTGCATTTTCAATTAATCTTCTTGATTAAACTAATTGAATAGAGCTAATTAGCTAGAAAACTAATTAATAACTGCCTTGAGTAAAAACTTTAAGACGAAGGCACTAAAACTCAATTTTCGGCAAACTGAACAGAAACTCCAAAACAGAAAAGTCCGAAACACACACCAATTATTTCAAACCAGATAGCATTTTTTGCTCCACTAGTCTGGGAGCTAAACGACTAAGTTTGGAAGCCTTGCATAGCCCCAAGTAGCCTAGATAAATAACCCCTTTTAGCCAAAGCGTTGAAGTTAATAGACAAACTTGCAGCGTACGTATTGGTTATTGCACAGTTTTTATAATAAAAATATATCAGTCTGTAGCTATTTCGGTATCGTCCGAAAAGTTTAAGAAGATTTCAAAGTGACATATTCCAATCAAAATAAGTTAAATCAAATTTGAATGGGATTTCGGTACGAATTATTAAGTTATAAAAACTTTCCGTATTATAAAGAGAAATTGTATATACATAGTTTGTCCAACTACAGTGCGGCCGATGAGAAGATGCGTTCTTGACACCTCAGTCTCTGTTTCATATAATCGAAGACGTGTTTTGCGAATTTGAACTTTGTTAGCTACTAGATTGGTTGCACTGACAGATGTCAGGAACGCATTCTCTCGACGGCCGGACTGTAGGCGATATTGTACAGTCCACCCAACGACCATACTGGCCTGTATGGTCGTTGAGTCTACCTCACTTAGACACTTGCACTAAAAAATCGCCGTTACTGTTGCGACATTAAAGCGCTGTTAATGTCAAATGTTGACCCTGTGCGGCTGACACTTAATTTAAAATTTTGATAAATTATCCTAAGTTATATGTATTTCGATTACAACGTAAATTCTGAGTAAAAAATTGTGTATGTGCCCGTTGTTGTTTGCGCGGGTGTGGAAAAAGGGACAAAGATAGTAGCGCCATTTGTCTGCAAAACGATGTGACTACGGAAGTTGGTACTCACGACCTTATCTATGTGGACTTTAGGTCTATACTCAGTTATTAACATTTACAGTCTGAAATCACGGGAACAAGGAGATTGTATAGTCACTAAAGTAGTCAGAAAATGTTTATTTTCAGCTATTGAATGTCTCAAAGGGAGTCTACTCCCTAAGCTCGAAGTCCGTAGATTCGGTCAAAGTCATTGCGGGCGTTTCCTACTTCGTATCACTTATAATAAATGATAAATGATTTATTTTCTGTAAGTAGGTTTGTACAAACACTTTTACATGTCAATCAAATTTTTTTTTTAAACTAGGCGAGGTCGGCTATGGATATAATATGATTAGTTCGGGACCCTAAATAAGAATGAATGACAATACGTTTTAACAGTAGTCCCCAGTACTACTGATACGTACTTGCCCATCCTAAAAAATGAATTTGACACTGGTATTGACGGACCGACTACTTTTGGATGGGGCCCTATCTTCATCGACGGACGGGCGACCCAGGATTGGCGAGACGGGATAAGTTAAATTCCTTCGAAAAAATCTGGTCCATAGAAGCATAAAAAATAAGGAAGTAGTACTAGAGTATGATCTTTACCCCGCATGTGACAGTAAAGGGTCATAATTCCAAGGATTCCAAGAACTAAATAATAAATCCGAAAAACAATAGGTATCTACTTAAATATACAAAGGCATTCTACGAGTATTGACCAACCCTTTCTTTATCGTTGCCCAACAAAAACCCGTTAACGTCGTTGAATTAATTCGTCGAAAAAAAGCGATTGTTGACAGCGTGACCCTCACTTTATTCTTAAATAATAAATCTTTTAACAGATAACAGCGACTCCAAGACATCATTTACATATTTACAAAGAACAAAAAAAATGAGGGTAATTTAGATTTCTTTTTAGCCTTGCTTATGGCTGAGGCGAAGGTTGGTTAAAAAATATATTTTATTTCAGGTATTTTACTATATTCCAATAATAAGCACGTGTATATAAGCATATTTGTTTATCAATATTCATATTAGACACAGGTAAAATGTTTTTGTCTGTATGTAGGGTTCCCCCTACATAGAGACAAACACATTTTACCTGTGTCTGTGTCTGTGTGTGTTTGTGTGTGTTACTTCCAGAGTTCCCTCTGGAAGTAACAGTCGGAAAAAAATATGTTAGCGTTTGATAGCCCAATTCATGAGAAATACTATAGGCTAATTAACGTCACGTTAAGTCCCTAAGGAGTTGAGCAAAAATAAAAAAAAAAACAGAAAGAATGCTAAGCCAAAACGAGAGCACGGGCGAACGAAGTGGTGTGACGAAGTCAGATGACGAGAAACTTCACGTGGACTAAGTCGTGGATAGAAGTCAGCTTACCAATAATGAGATAGTTCGCAAAAACATGATATTTATCATGATTAACATATCACTTTTTAAATACTACTTAGGAACCTACTTCATTGTATTATTTTTTTTAATTTTAATCTTAATGTTTTAATTGCAATTCTAATGATAATAATTTTGATTTTAATTTTTGATTCTAATATGATTTTTTTTTTTACTTAAAGTTTTGTTCTTTGTTTCTAATTAATTTTTCTATTCTCACTACGAGTAAAAAATCTTGCTAAAACGTATATTTAAAAAGCTATTTTTATGTAAGTGCTGTCTACGGTAAGTGACTAATTCACCATAACTCAATGTACTTATTATTATGTTAATAATTCTAGTGAATAGGTCGTCGGTGTACCTATCAAATAAATAAAATAAAATAAAATTAAATTAAATAAATAAAATAAAATTGTCACATAAATAAAGTGATTAGGCACTGAAACGTTACAGTTAATTATTTGACGCCAGTCCATTAGAACGTTGTTCATCGTTGTAATTGGTAAACCATTAGTAAAAACTGAACTGAAATGAACTGAAAGGTCTGTTTCAGCGAATGAACAAAACATGAAGGTCCTAGACCAGTTAATCATTGTCATAGCATTCAATGCGCGAAATATTATATGAATACAATAGCAGCTGGTGGTTAAAATAAATAATAATAGCCGTACGAGTCGATCGAAGGTTGAGCTACGCTTGCCGCGGTAATTTTGTGGATGGGTGATCATCCCTTACATATCGAGATCCCTCTATGCCTCGGAAACTACGCTAACAAATTGTTCCCGACTGTTATTCGTAGATTTTTGACAGTCGTTACAGGCAGTCAGAAGCCCAAAGGTCTGACAACCAGTCTTAGCAAGGAGTGTCGCGTTACTCAGTAACTGGGCTGTGGATGTCAGATAGGCAGTTGCTCTATATAAAATACTGGTATTCAGCTGTATCCGGTTAAACTTGAAACCGAACTCAACATAGTTGGGAAAATGTTAGGCAGATTGAATAGCAACTCCATACGAACCTCTGTTCTATAATAAAGACGACATTTTTTTTTTTAAATATTCATTTGTGTTTCTAGCTATCATTTGACATTCTTTTGAAAAGAATCTAGATAATATTCAAACGTACCAAGTACTTTAAGCTATTTGCTCTTTTACCAAAATGAATATTTGAACATCGAAATTGTTAGATAAGTAACGGCTATGATAAAAGTGACCTAGAAAGTTTTTTGTTGGAGTTTTCGTGTCTTTGGTTATTATTTTGAATGAGTATTAGAGAAAATGCTAGGGTAAATAAGGGCTATAATGTATGGGGTCAAGGAGTATCGTTGGGCAAACAGTTTATTTCCACATTATAGCTTTAGTTGTTGAGCGTAACAAGCCAGGGGCCTTAGAAGAAAATGTGAACGTATTTTGTTTATTCATACTTATACGTAGTGCCTATACGTTGGGTGGCCTTATCGCTTACGATGTTTTAAAAATACTACTTCTATTTTTTAGCATTAAATTAATTGTTTTTGAGTTTCGATTTATGTGTTTTGTGGAATGCAAATACAAACAGTCAAAGAGTAAAAATGTTAGGCAATTTTCAAAAACAGATTCCTTGCCCAATGCAAGCACATGTCACATATTTAATCGTTCATTTTCATTCAAAATTTTGGCAAAGATGGAGTCGGAGTCTGCTCTTAAAACGGTGAAGGGAGACATTGTGAAGAAACCGGCATATCCTAGAACAAAAAATTCTAAGACATATGACATCTATTACCCGCAGCGTTTGGGATTACGGCCCTCTCCCTCTCTCCGAGAGGAGTCCAGTGTCCCAGCTATGGGAACATTGCAGGCTGATTTTGCTGGAGTCGGAAAAATAATAAGTTACGGTGCTCAACATAATACTTATTTACTCCTTGACTGTACCCATACACATTTAAGTGATCTTAAATGTGTATGGGTACAGTCAAGGAGTAAATAAGTATCTCTATGTGTAAATAAGTATCCCTATGTATTATAATTCAATAAAAATATTAATATTATTCCATATTTGTGACATGGGCATACATGGGTTTTCAAGATATCAACCGAGGTCACAAGAAAGGAACAACTTAACCTTCTTTTTTAAGATTACCTCACCATTTCCTGGAAAATAAGATTATTACGTATAAGTACTTGTCTTTCAGTGTAAAGGGTGATTCCAAACTCCGGGCGGGGTACTGAGAGTTACTGGATTACAATATTATTTTCCCTTGTCAAGGGAAAATAATATTTTAATCCAGTAACTATCCTTTATAAAATTATATTATGAATTAAACAGCATTTTCTAAGTTTGTGGATTGTAGTTAAAAGCGTTTGAACCCGATTCTATTTCATTTATTGGTGGTTAGTCGATGTTTAGTTTAGGGTTTCTTCAAGTCATTACTTACACATTATATTCTGTTATACAGAACAGTTAATATCTACCTATCCTGCGTTCGCAATCTAGTTTCCAAATATGTTAACAAATAGGTAGCTACGTGATTCTGAAAAAAAAATAAAAAAAAAGTTTAAAATCAAAATATAAAGTTTAGTTTACGCTACAACTTAAAGATCACAAAAATGATTCAATATTTTTTTTCTCATAAAGTCACTTTACCGTTTCACTTTACACCTTAAATATTCCAAATATCAGACATATAGATCAGAAATATTTTTCCTTACAAATCAGCAAATCGTAACATCAAAGACACAAGAAACATCACACAAAATTCAAATCAATTCATGTATTCCTATTTGCACAACCATGTCGTCATAGCCACAGGTCATTGAACTCGTGTAGCTAACATTTCTTGGTCTGCAGCCTCTATTATCATAGTTCAGAACGAAATAACAAGACATTGCGAAGGAGCTAGACTACAAGTTCCATTCGGTTTAAACGGAACACGTACTTTGTTACCAGTATGTTGTTGGTAAGTTAGTTTGCTTACGTTTAAAAATGGCTTTGAATAAATAGAGGCGGTTTTAAGTATTTTGGGCTGCTTTAATCCAATACCTAGATTTTACTGCACAAGCCTTTAATGTTCCCACTACAGGGAGAACGGTTTCCTCTTTGTGAGAGGGAGTTGGCGGTATTCCACCACGCGGGCCCCAGTGCGGGTTGGTAGATGCCACATCATCTGCCTAGCCTTTTCCCAACTATGTTGGGGTTGGCTTCCTGTCTAACCGGATGCAGCTTAATACCAGTATTTTACGTGGAGCGACTGCCTATCTGACCTCCACAACCCAGTTACTGGGTAATACGATACCCCTTGGTAAGACTGGTTGTCAGACTTTCGGGCTACTGACGACCCGTAACGACTGTCAAAGATTGACGAATGACAGCCGGGACCAACGGCTTAACGTGCTTTCCGAGGCACGGAGGGGTCTTGGTATGTGAAGATGGTCACCCATCTACGGACTAACCACGGCAAGCGTAGCTTAACCGCGGTTGGTAGATGCCACATGTCTTCGAATTTTTGGTTCTAGGAAATGCCGGTTTCCTCACGATGTTTTCCTTCACGTTTGTTTTCGGAGCAGTCGTGATGAAATAATTTTGCACAAAGTAAAGCGCCTGTCTGGGCTTAAACCTACACAGTCGGTAAGTCGCAGCACTTACCACTTTTGCACCACTTCTCAATTTATTTGATTTTTACTTATTCCTGAGATATTATAATAATATTAGATTTTAAGCTGTTTTGTCACACAGCTTAGTTATCTTATTTTATTATGTTATCTAACAATAATAATACTGTCGTAAAATTGCACAAAAATTTGTTAAAACTGATAGCAAAACTTTTAAAACAACGAACGCATAAATGTGTAAAATTGGAACTTTGATGCATATAACAAAATACATTTTTTTTTATTTTTGTTATTCAACCAGGGTTTCATGGTACCCATAATATCAGTAGTTGGTTTTGTTTACCTGAAAAGAATCTATCATTCCTTATGCAAAAAAACTTGAAACGTTCAGAATATGGAGAATAGAATATTGAAATATCTGGTTCAATAACCAATACTTAAGAAAATAGAAATTATAATAGCTATTAAACAGCTCACCACTACGACAAATTGACCAAAGAGAACACAGAACAGAAGCGTATCCAAGTAGTGTCCTAGCATTAATTCTCGGCCCGACTCGGCAAGGATCACAGGGGCACGTAATTTTATGTATGTATGCATGTAACAAACCATTAACCCGCTTCCACTAGATAGACTTGAAGACTGATTTATCCGGAGCCTTTATTTACACTTAAATACTGCTTTCTTTTGTTAAATGGGTCTAATTACACGAATATCAAATTCAAAAATCAAAATCAAAAGTCATTTATTCAAACTAGGCTGAGAATCAGCACTTTTCGAACGTCAAAATTACAAAAGACAGTCCCCCAAAACGCCCGCCCTTCACCACTTCCTAGTGCTTTCGCTGGGAAGAAGAAGTGGCGCAACAAACTCCCCAGCAGCACAGCTGTCTGTTCAGTTAGAAAATATACTTGACTGAATACAATACAAGGTATGCAAAGCAATTAACATTACAAGACACATAACGCTAAATTAAATTATTTGCCATATGTCAGCTAGCAACGCCAATATACCAAGAAATACAATAAAAAACTATACGTACTCAAGCAAAAATGAATAAATGGAAATTAAATAAAAGCCTCAAAGGTATAAAGGGCGTGACCGCTAACATATTTATGCAATGCTGGGTTCAGTTTACATAGCTGTCGCTTGAAGTCACAAATGATAAACTAGGACCATAAGGAAACTAAATAAACAAGTTATTAATAATGAAAACAAGGATAAAACCATGGTCAGCAAGACGACCAGTCACCACAAGCAGCACCCGTTCACGAGCATAAAAAAAGGGTAAAACGGGCAAAGGGTAAAACGGGACCCTATTACTAAGACTCCACTGTACGTCCGTCCGTCCGTCCGTCCGTCCGTTCGGCCATCTATCACCAGGCTGTATCTCATGAACCGTGATAGTTAGACAGTTGAAATTTTCACAGATGTTGTGTTTCTGTTGCCGCTATAACAACAAATACTAAAAAACAGAATAAAATAAATATTTAAGGGGGCTCACGAAACGTGAAACGAGGGGGAGCGTGATTTTTAACACGCTCTATTAGCTTCACTTGTATGTAATGGAATCTTGAAAATTAAATATGGCCCACTTCCCGATATCCGATTGATCAAAAATTTTGCACACACGTTTTTATAGATAATGGTACGGAACCGTTCGTGCGCGAATCCGACGCCCACTTGGCCGGTTTTTTATGTAAACTACAAATCAGACTTTAACAGGTTATGGAGAGAGTGATGCTTTGTGTTTATTTATTAATTCAATAAAAGTACACCAACAGCATTACGTAACATTAGCTTAAAATATTTACTAATTCCTAGAAGAACAAACAGCTGTAATAAATGTATAACAATTGTATATGAAGCATAGAGCCAATTACAGGTTCTCAGGGGTAAAAACAGAAAAAATAGTATAAATCTTAGGATCACTAACAAGCACGATAGAAAAAAATATACATTATAAGGTACATTAATCACTATTTACAGACTCCAGCACATCAAGCTAATACAATCTGTCAAATTTCTGTAATAGATTTTCAACTTTATCACTAAAGTATAAGGTTCAAAGTTGATAGGAAGTTTCGGGTAGCTTGATGTACGGGCGTGTGTACTTTTAAAAAAGAAAAAAAGTGCGTAGAGAATACGTTTTTTTTTATGTTTTGGGTATTGCCTCTAATTTCTACACAAATTATGGGAGTTCATAATCATTCAAAGCTTACAATAATTATAGTGACTGTTAGACAATCTATCCATCTTAACCCTTAAATGCATAATGTTGCCATATGGCAACAAAGTACGTCATTTAATTTTTTTAAGAATGTGATAGCTGTGAGTTTCTGAACGCACCTCTTTTTGTCAAAACAATAGATTTACTCTGTGAATATTAATATTATTATATTTATTTTTTCTAAATTCTATAGATAAATACCTATACAATATGCGTTTTTAGCAATACGATATAATAAATCATGCATTTAAGGTTAACTAGCACTAGCATCGACTAACCCTTATTGCGAAACAATCAATCTCAATATGAATCGTTTTGAAGGAAATTGCTAATCCATTGCTTCATAATATGTTCGAACAACGTAACTATCGCAATGCATGTTGATGAACTGTCAAAATTGAAGCTATTGTTATTGATAGTGTGTTCCTCCGCAGGATTTTTATATAACACTTTCAAAGAATACTGGAAGGCTTTAAGTACATTTTCTAGTACCCAATTCTTTTGTTTCATAAACAATCTCGTGACAGGACTTAGCGTGTGAGCATTGCGTGGCGAGGAATGTACACTTATAATATGATATGCCTACTAGATTTTGATCGTAATTTCGTACACATAAACTTAGTAACTAAGGGAATGTCTTACTAGCCTCTTTGTTGTTGTACACTGACTAACATTTTTTTTTCGACTGGCTTGACGTTTCAAGACTCAAGAGTTCAAAGCTCTATGAAGGAACTCTAGTGCACCTATTTTCCGTTGAATAATCTAACTCATAAACAATGTTACTCCAAAAAATATATTATATACGGACACAGTTTCTCTAAAATACTCTGAAATAAATATCTTTAGTGTCTCAACAGATTTACAATGGGGCTTGCTCACGGCCATCCGCGGATAGTATTTTTCTTTTTGTTCCAAATCCTTTGTTGTGGCTTGAAATACCCGGCGCCGTAGCTTGGCGAGAAGAGTTTCTGAATCAAATATTTTGATCGAAATTGTGTTTTTTTTTTTTTTAAGTTGAATTTGTTTCGTTTTGGTCTCGTTAAATGATTTTATTTATTTCGTTTTACACCCGCTTGATTAACTAATCTGGAGACTTTCGTATACGGTAGGTAGACAAAATTTTATAGTTTGCCAGTATTCGTTGATAAGGCGTAAAACTAAACATTTCAAAGCCAAAGACCAAAATTCGTACCGTAAAAAAAATAACAATTACAATAACTTATTTTTATTTATTTATTAACCTCCCTGAAACAGATTTACAGGTTTAGCAATTAACAAAGATTTGTAACTGTTCTAGTGAACAGTTTACAAATCTTTCTTATTGCTAGTGGCCGTTATGGGAACATCAACATAATGTGGTTGGTATGGGGTCATAATAACCCACGAAATGGCTTGTAATTAAAGTTTTAAAAACAAAAATTCTACTGTCTTCAACCAATAACAACGTCTTTCATTGTTTCCCATTATTATCACTACATAGTATAAAACAAAGTCGCTTCCCTGTCTGTCCCTATATATGCTTAGATCTATAAAACTACGCTACGGATTTTGATGGGGGTTTTTTTTATTAGATAGAATGATTCAAGAGGAAGGTTTATATCTATAATACATGCATAATATAGTAGAGAAACACTGATAATTTTAGAGGTTTCTAATGTGATGTCGTAAATAAACACATTTTTTTGCGCTTACATTGTAAACGCTGGCTGAACCCGTCGAGATAGATCAAAATAATGTACTACAGTATTGTACACCTTAAAAAGGTCTACAAAAAAGTCTGCAATGGTATATGTCTATCTCTTAGAGATAACCCGCAATAACCATTTTTATCCTATACTTTTTACGAGAAATAATGGCTCCAAAATTATCAGTTTCTCCATTGCACCCGTGCGAAGCCGGGGTGGGTCGCTAGTAAACTTATAACTACAAGCCTTGGCCGGGGCTTCGCCTGGGTGATGGTTGGAAATGAACGGAACGTACTACCGGGATAAAAATCCTATAGTTAATTGTAATTGTGTAGTGTTGTTTGTATTGCTGTATTTTTTTTTTTGTAACTGTGTTGTGTGTATTGTATTGTGTGTTGTTTATTGTAGTTGTGTATTGTATTTTTACGTAGTAGTAGTACGTTTCCGTGGGGTAATATCCGACCTCCTAACCCATGTCATGGTCTATCCATGTGCCAAATTTCACCCAAATCTGCTTAGTGGTTTAGGTGTAAAAAGGCGACAGATAGATATACGAGGGTGCGTTTTTAAGTTCACGGAATGGGGAGGGTAAATAAAAATTCGCAAATATTTTTCTTTTTCTATATATTCACCTACTAGCCTAGTACATTTTTCAGATCGTTCAGAAAGCTTATACATACCACCGAAAAAAAAAACCATTCATTTTTGTCCTCAAAATACGCTGAAACTGCGTCCTTCACTTCTTCATAACTTCAAAATTTCTTGCAACGAAGCTCTTTTTTCATGTTTGGGAATAGATAATAATTGCAGAGGGCCAGGTCTGGACTATATGGTGGGTGGTTAATTATTTCGAAGCCTGACTTGTGTAAGGCAGCCAGGGCAACACGGTTCTTGTGAACAGACGCATTGTCGTGTAAGAGCAAGACGCCTTTCGTACATTTTCCTCGTCTTTTCTCTTTGATCGCTTCCTTCAAACACTCCAGAATTGACGCGTAGTATTCTCCGGTTATATTAACGCCCTATTCCTTATAATCGATCAGCAGGATTCCTTCAGTACACCAGAAAAATGTCGCCATGAGTCCAGGTCGGGGATCGGTTTCGAGTGATTCTCGTTCTTTCTTGAATAGACGATGCCGCTTGTAGACCATAGTTGTACAAGGGAAAAAGTCTTCGTAAACGGAAGACGTCTCTTCCGTAATTTTTTGGACGTTTTTCTTTGCTTGGTAAGGAACTTTATATCGGCGCAGTGCTCGATTTTCTCCATTGTAAACGCTGTCTTCCCGATTAAGTTGCTTGATTGATGATAGTTCAGAGACCAATGAGCCGATTGTAATATAACTCAGTATTTATACTAAGAGTGAATAACTGAATACGTTGAGGTACTAATGAGACCCCTAACCCCTCTCCAACTCCGCTATTCCGCCAACATAAAAACGCACCCTTGTAGCTACTTTCGATTTATAATATAATATAAGTATGGATCAATAAACACTTCAATAATATAATAAGGTGTAAGAAGGGTACCCTGAGGGCTCATGAGAAAAACCACTTGTGTCAATTCAAGGTTAAAAACCTCGGTAGCCATGACCCGAAGTACCTACCTGTAATAAACTAACGATCGAAATCTTATGAATAGGATCGTGTTCAAGATTTGTTGTGTTATTGTTGTTGTGTGACGGGTCGTGTATAGAATACTTGGTCCGAAAGCTTCTAATGAATAGGTTCTGCCAAAATTCCATAACGCTATTACGTTAAATTATTGTGGACCATTTTAAATACATTAATCATAGGGAGGGGCTCATGGCTAAATGGTAACAGCCGCACGGGTCGATCGAAAGTTAAGCTACGCTTACCGCGATTGGTTCCTGGAAGGGTGACCAACCATTATATATAGAGGCACCGCCATGCCTCAGAAATCACGTTAAGTCGTGGGTTCCGGCTGTCATTCGTAGATCTTTGACAGTCGTTATGGGTAGTCAAGAAGCCCAAGTGTCTGACAACCAGTCGTACCAAGGGATACAGCGTTACCCAGTCGCTGGGTTGTGGAGGTCAGATAGGTAATCGCGTTATGTAAAATACTGGTACTAAGCCGCATCCAAGTCGAACCCAACATTTGGGAAGAAGAAGACTAGGCAGATTGATTAATAAATTATTCATAGAAAATGCCTAAAAAGATTTATCTGATTTTTTAGTTGCTAACAACCCGTCCCTGCTTCGCATGGTTTTTACGACTTGACAAAACATGGAGAATCGCTGAAAAAAGGGCTGCCTTTTAAGTTGTGTCGTTTGAAATAAGTATAGACGATCTAATAGATTATTACCATTTATTGTTTTTCAAAGAATTTTCCGCGATATTTAATACACTTTTGCATGCGTTCGAACCAGTTTTTAAAACATTTATTCCACTCCGAAGTGAGTGTAGTCAAAATGGCCGATTTGTATGCGTCAACAGCTTCTTCGGGTGAGCTGAAACGTTGACCACGAAGACTTTGCTTAATTTTGGGGAACGAAAAAAAATTGTTAGGGCTCAAGTCAGGGCTGTAAGGCGAATGATCTAAAGTTTCGACATTTTGGGTGCTCAAAAACATCTTTGTATCGCGGGCCGTGTGCGAATATGCATTGTCATGGTGCAGTATCATACGACGTCTTGAGTTGTTTTTTCGAAACTCTGTGATGACTCGTGGCAAACAAACAGTGGTATACCAGTCAGGGCGTCGTGACTGCCCTTTGCCACAAACGAGGCAACCATTTATTTTTTAAGTGCTCCGTGAACGTATGACTTTGGTCGGTTTCGGCTCATCTTGGAAGACCCAGACAGTTGACTGCTGCTTGGAATTTGGATCGTAAGCATATATAAGCTAAGACTCGTCACCACTAACCATAAATAATAAACGTGTATTGACTATCCTAACATAAAAAAAAAACCATCTAGCTTATTACACCTACTCCCTAACGGACACTATTACCAAAAATTAGAAACAGTACCGTATACAGATGCCGAAGTATTTTTATTATAGCTACAAGCATTATAAGCACGACAGAATAAACCGTTAGTAATATATTTCTCCTAGTTACAATACAACTTGTATGAATTATTACACAGTCTACAAAATGCTTTATTATTACCATTAAACTCAATATTATTTAGTTGACCTTCCCGCATGAACTTGAGTTAAGTATGAATGAAATATTTTTGACGAAAGCAAACTAATTTGAACTTTAACTCTGTAGCGTAAAATCTCTTAGGCTTTGTACGATATATTATTACAATGATTTGTTAAAGGGTAGTAGTTTATATGACTGCACAAATTGTTGAATTTTCGAACAATTTTGTAAGGCGTGGTGCACACTATCTTGTTTGGGTCGGTCTGATTCGGAACAGCACAGCGGCAAAATAATAATGTAGATAATTATATAATTAAATATGTTTGTGAAAAAGCTGCACGGCTTAGCTTGAACTGAGCCGAGCTGATCCGAACTTGATTCAGCGTGGGCTAAATATGTAGTGATTGTTTCGGTGGGGTAATTGCGTAAGACACATAGAAATTTACCTTTTTATTTGGCAATAAATACAATGGCAATCGATGGCATGGCCTCATTCATTTAATCACTGTCTGAATAAAAGACCTTGCCTTTCGATTCAAGTCACATGCGTTATTTACGTTGTTGAGATTATGACTTTTTCGAACGTGTGAAGCAATGGTTTAGGAAACCTTATTAACTTTTTAGCTAACCGGAATAATAACTAAAACTTACTGAATTTCTTATTTTTTGTTTCTTACTTTCTGTGTGTTACGCAATTAGGGTGCAGGTCGATTTTGTTGTTTAACAAATACTGCAGAATCAAATGTGCTGACCCGAACAGTTGTGCCTGAGGCATGCGATTTCGCCCATAAACGAGTCAATTAGCTTCCATTATTGAATTCTCAATATGTAGTGCTATTTTATTGAAGTTCCTGCAATAAATCAATTATTTGTGTAATAGCGTTAAACATTGCAACATTTTTAATGGATTGGATGATTCAAAAATTTAAAAGGAGTGTTCTTTGAAGCTCCTTTATTGTTAATAATATAATAAACGCGAAAGTTTGTGAGGATGGATGGATGGATGGATGTTTGTAACTCTTTTACGCAAAAACTGCTAAACGGGTTTTGATGAAACTTTACAGTGATACAGCTTATACCTACATCAGAATAACACATAGAATACTTTTATCCCGATATTTCCACGGGATCAATCCTTCTGTGGATGAAACCGCGAGATGCTGCTCGTAATATTATAAACGCGAACGTTTGTGAGGATGGATGGATGGATGTTTGTTACTCTTTTACGCAAAAACTACTGAACGGATTTTGATAAAACTTTACAGTAATATAGCTTATACATCAGAATAACACATAGGACACTTTTTATCCCGAAATTCTCACGAGATCGACACGTATACGGGTGAAACCGAGGGGCGCTGCTAGTAGATTATATCCATTGAATGAAGTATATTTATGACTACCACTGTAATCTAGAGAGCTTAAGGAAAAAATCAACATGCGATTCATTGGTGTGAGCGTGCGTGTTCCATTGCCGCCCGTTTTATGTCCAATAAATTAATAGACGCCAGAATGTTTTGTTCTAATCGCCAAACAAACAATAAAAAAACTGTCTCCGTTGTGTTTCCTAAGCAGAGTTATAGTAATATTTATGCTTAAAGTCAAGTATCTTGACGTGGCTCGTGATGTAATCGACATGTAGATTTATCGATCATTGATTGATTGCGCCAAAATTCATGACAATTAATGGCTTAATAGTTAAGAGCCATCATTACATACCGAGACCCCTCCGTGCCTCGGAAAGCACGTTAAGCCTTTGGGGCCGGCTGTCATTCGTGGATCTTTGACAGTCGTTACGGGTAGTCAGGAGCCCGAAAGTCTGACAACCAGTCTTACTAAGGGGTATCATATTACCCAGTAACTGGGTTGTGGAGGTAAGATAGGCAGTCGCTCCATGTAAAATACTGGTATTCAGCTGCATCCAGTTAGACTGGAAGCCAACCCCAACATAATTGGGAAAAGGCTAGGCAGATGATGATGAGTTAAGAGCCTCAACCAACACCTGAGAAGACCTTCGTTAAGCAGATGGATCAAGGACTTGATTCAGAAAGCGATACTTGTGGACACTGTTCGTATTTTTAGGAGGTTTCTCGCTCTGATCGGCGGTACGTAGCTCGAATCCTATCCTCGGTACCGGTGACGGTGCCGTGGAATTAAATATTAATAAATAGTAATTGATATGTCAATCATTTTGACAAATCAAATGGCCAATTTATTAATAGCGTCTTGCAATAATGATACCTATAATAAAAGCGGTCGCTAGGCAGATTTCTCAAGCGTTTCATACAGAAAACGGTAATCCTGGAAAAGGCACGTATTGCTTAGAGACTCAGAGGTTTCTCACTCTGAGACCTTGAACGCGGCGTAGCTTTGACCCTGACCCGATAGAAAGTTACCTACACGATAATTATTTACCAAATAAATTGTTCTATACCCAATTAGGTCGCTGGGACATCGACGCGGAAACTGTAACCATAAAAAAATACAGCGATTTACGGGCGTAGAAATTCTTCGCCGTCATAAATATGAATAAGCAACTTTTTTTAATGACCGACGTAAAGTTTTAACGGCGGGGAGGTGGGGGGGGGGGGGTCAGAATCATGTACTGAATCCCATGGTAATAGATTGCTCGTCGATACAAAATAAAAATAAAATATAATATGTATAATTTAATATAATATTATACAATATAAAATAAATATACAAAATAATATTTGAATACCATTTTTTAGTCAAATGAGGAGGGGCTTGTGGCTAAGTAATAACTACCGCACGGGTTGATCGATCAGGTTAAGCTACGCTTGCCACGCTTGCCACGGTTGGTCCGTGGATGGGTGACCGTCTTCACATACTAAGACCCCCTCCGTGCCTCGGAAAGCACGTTACAATACAAGCCCGTGTACGTTCGAGTAGGCGCTTTGATGACTTCCGCGGTACTACATCTAGACTAATCGATTTCGAAGTTTAGGTTTGGCTTAAACATTATCCTTACCTAAAGCTATAAAAAAAAAAAAATACGTGCTGGGTTGGGTACTCCCGGCAGGAACGAAGTTAAAAATGAAAATTCAAGATGGTGGCTGCAAAAATTCAGCACCCTCGAAAACTATGAAAACAACACCCATGACAAGTACTTTTGTTTTTTGACGAATAAAATGTTTGCAGCCGCCATCTTGGATTTTTATTTTCACCTCACTGTTGACTTCAGCACCCTCGAAAACCATGAATACTATCGCTCTCTCTCTGTCTTTAAGTAATAAAAAACCGGCCAAGTACGTGTCAAATAACGCACAATGAAGTGTTCCATAGTTGAAATGAGTTTACCCCATGAAGAAACTTAACAGTGTAGTTGTAAATCATGTTCTCACATACATTGCAACTGCAAATTTAAGTTGATCGATTATTACTCGTAAACCTGTAAAGCCTACTTTAGCCGTGATAGTTTTCCTTCGTTATATATACTGCTGCTACTGTTTTCGTTATATTGTACTGCTGAAAATATTCTCACATATTCAAAAGCAACCATTTATAATAGATAGCAGGGGCACTTGACTCTAACAATAATTAGCATTTTAAAGCGTAATATTTCACAAACAACTAATAAAAGCGTAGCGTAGTTTAATTTCACTCGCTGTCCATCATACAACTGTTGTACGATTTTGTCACGAATAAATAATTTATAATTTTTTTTTTGTATTTTTGATCCTCTGTTTAAATCGGCAATTTCATATGCACCAACCCAATAGCTTTTTAGTACAAAGAGGCTTCCTTGGACGGGGTTCCTTGTTGTCTACGGAACACTAAAAAGTCGCATGGAATGGGCATAACGCTTTTTCGTTACGTGACGACGATTACTACCAGTTTACTCTTTTTTTTTTTTTTTTTTTTTTCGGGGTGGAAAATCCTCACGGATGTCCGCCGCCCTGGGGCGGGCGGCGGGGTCTGTCAGACTCTTACTGACTAAAAACCACCCCGGTGTTCCCTCTCTCACCTACGCCGGGGGTCGCGGGAACGAACGATACTTCCGCAACCCCCGGCTGTCCGCAACCCCCGGCTGTCCGCAACCCCCGGCTGACCAGTTTACTCTTACCGCAACCTCCGTAAAAGAACTTCGTTCCAAAAGTTAAGCTTAATGCTGAATAAAGTTGGTCTACGTTTTATTAAGCAAATATATGTCTGTGGAAAGTTAGGAAGATAAAAACCCAATTTTAATATTTTCCCTTAAGTTATATTTTACAGCCACCTTCTTTAGGTCGTCCGTCCATCTAGCTGGGGGGCGTCCCACACTACGCTTGCCGATACGCGGTCTCCACTCCAGGACTCGTCTGCTCCACCGGCCATCAGCCCTTCGACAGACATTTTGATAATTATGAAAAACAAATGCTTTTTACAGGAACAGAACGAACGAAATAATTGTAGTAGGTAGTCGACCTAAAACAATGATTTCATTTATACTTTTCTTGTAAATATATTTTAATAAAATTAACACAAAATATGAATTACTGCTAGACCCATTACTGAACAATATTATCTTCTCCTAATTCAAAACAGGATAACCAAAAGAGTTATGGTATTTCCCAAAATATAAATTAATGTAACGAAAAAATACCGCAGCTTTTAATTAAAACCGAAGGTTTAAAACTCTTCAACGGATCTGCGTACTTAATTGTTTTTTTTTTTTTTTTGGTTGTTGTTGTTAATAGTCATAACGCTGGAGGCAAACTCAAATATTTCCTCATTATTCCAAAAACGAGATTTGCATCCAAACAGGCTATTGGAATGATAAAAGTTTTCTTTATAATATCGTTTGGCGATCAGATAAGAAACGACAGACTAGAATCGTCATTTTCCTTGAGATTTTATTTGAAGAGTTGATAAAGTTATTTGGAGCTGTCATGACTTACTTAAGTGTCATTGGAACTCGGTTTTGACGTGAACTAATTGGAAAGATAGCGGAGGTCGATGATTGGAAGTAGATGTAAACAGAAGAACCGGTAGACTTATGAAATCTCAATAATTAGACACTGTTCTGTTTCTAAATAAATAAATATGCATGCGCTAATATTTACATATCATGACTTAGTAGCCTCAATTATGCGATACGGTGTTATTTATTGGGGCAATTCTACTGATAAAGATGTCGTTTTATAGGCACAAAAAAAAATGCATAATATCAATGTGTGGTTTGAAAACTGATGAAAGCTGTGTACTAATCTTTAAATCGCTGAAAAAATAATACTTACTTATTTTTGAAATTAGTGTTTTCGTCGAAACAAACATGAGGTTATTCGAAAAAGTGTCAACGTTACGAGTTGTTGCCATTCATAGCCAATACGCAAACTAAGCAGTCAGCGTTTGTGAAAAAGAGCGCTTTAGGCTTAGCACCGCGCATTTACAATAAATTACCAGATGTCATAAATAAATTAAAGTAAATTAAAAAAAAAATTAAAAAAACTGTTATTAATTGAAAAATGTCATTATGCGACTGATGAATTTCTGAATGATAAATTAATGTAGACTTTTCGAATATTGTGTTGTGACTTATTATAATTCATGATTTTTTATTTATGCATTGACTCTAGAAATTTTCCATATTGTTCTTATTTCGCATGCAACCGTATTCGTATGTCTCTTGGCATAACATAGCGACCTATGAACTTTCAGAACTCTATTCACTAACTATGTCACACAAATAAAAATGATTATGATTATGCGTAGGTACAGACACCAGCACATCAAGCTACCCGAAACTGTGAAATTTTTCCAACCAACCTTTAACCTAATGCCTTAGCGACAGATTGTAGTAGCTTGATGTGCTGGCGTTTGTGCCTCGTAAAAATACGTAATCAAATAGAAACATAACACTATGACACACCTGTATTCTTCGAAGGATTGTCTCTGGTAACTTCCTATTAGTAGGTGCACCCACATTTTGAAACTTATGCTTAAGCCCCTTGTAATAACGGGCGATATTATTGGCATCAACCGCGGAAAAATCCAGGCATCGGACTGCAACTGAGAAAATCCTGACTGAAAAACCCAATAACGCTTGCCCGACCTGACAAATTAATCCAGAACCTCTAACTCACCAGTAGAGTCTGCAACCGCTAGACGAACGAGGCTCTTAAAGAGAGTATAAAAGAAATACACGTCGAATAATAACTCCCTACTTTTTTGAGTCAGCTCAAAATAAAAAAGTTTATTAATTTTTATTACTAGCACGACAATGAAATAACTAAAGATAAATCTAGCTGTATGTATCATGAATTAAAATAATGAGCGCTCCACACTAACTGAAAATATGGAATTATTTATTAAAAAAAAAAAATACTGAGTGTTGCATCATCTGCCTAGCCTTTTCCCAACTATGCTGGGGTCGGCTTCCAGTCTAACCGGATGCAGCTGAATACCAGTATTTTACGTGGAGCGACTGCCTATCTGACCTCCACAACCCAGTTACTGGGTAATACGATACCCCTAGGTAAGACTGGTTGTCAGACTTTCGGGCTTCTGACTACCCGTAACGACTGTCAAAGACCTACTAGTGACAGCCGGGACCAACGGCTTAACGTGCTTTCCGAGGCACGGAGGGGTCTCGGTATGTAAAGATGGTCACCCATCCACAGACCAACTGCGGCAAGCGTAGCTTAACCTGATCGATCGACCTGTGCGGCTGTTATTATTTAGCCACGGGCCCCTCGTGTTGCATGAACCTAAAATTAATTAAAACAAGACTGAATGAAAGAATTTCCAATAAAGTTAAAAAAAGGCAAAGAATCTTTTGCAAACACTAATTATTTGTTTTGAACTCCGTCATTACGTTTTCAGTTATAGCGTAAAGTTTTTAAATGGTAGTTGAAGATTTCCCTCGAGTCAGATACAATACCTACTAAGAAAAATATCACAAGTTTTATAATTTTTTAAAGTGTTTCCAACTTTATCTCGAGGATTCTTCGCGTGTTTGGCTTAAAACTATCTTTTGGTGGATTTTGGGACGTCGAGCCTTTAGCAGAAAGTATTATTAGATAATAAGGATAAACTATTTTTAGTTGGATTAGGTTATTACGTTTTTATTTTAATAATTTGTAGTTTATTTAGTACTAGCAGCGCCCCGCGGTTTCACCCGAATAAGTTTCGATCCCGTGGGAATATTGGGATAAAAATTATCCTACGTGTTAAGGATTAACACATAGGATACTTTTTACGTTACAAAAACTCATATGCACATTCACCTCCACACCATCTCCTACTCACATAACACATGCATCCCTAGCGCGTTTTGGTTTCTATTGTAGTTTATATTTGTTTATTGTATAACTTTACATTACCTTGAAAATGCTCAATAACTTAATAACAGTTATATAACCTGGGGAAGGGCGGAGCATCCTAAACCAAGCAAATTTATTTCTTTAAAGGATTCTCCCCACTGTACCTAATAGTATTAATTATTTAAGATGATGCGATAAGCATTTTATTTTTATTTTATAATAAACTATCTGTGTGCCAAATTTCATCAAAATTGGTCCAGCTGTTTGAGCGTGAAGAAGTAACAAACATACAAACACACACACACACACTCACAAACTTTCACCTTCATAATATTTGTGTGGTTAGAAGTTTGTACATATTATATCGTAATGGTTAATATATGAAAAATAAATAGGAAATTTGAAAATTCATACCCAGTCAGGCACTTTACTTTGGGTAATATATCTCATCGCCACTGCTCTCAAAACGATTAAGTAAAACATCGCGCGGAAGTCGGCATGTCATAGAACCAAAAATTCGAAGACATGTGAAATTCACCAACTGGGCCCACGTGGTAGATTACGGCCCAGTCCCACCCATAGAGAGAAGGTATATGTCCCAGCAGTATACATTATAGACTGAGTATGACTGCGCACAGCCAAAACACTAGGAACTGGTTCCCAAGAAGACGTTTTTTGGGGACTGTCTTCTGTAATTTTGACGTTTGAAAAGTGCTGATTCTGAGCCTAGTTTGAATAAATGCCTGTAGATTTGACCGACTGTTACGCATTATATGCTAAAAGAAAATTAAGTTAGGTAGTCTTTTATTCTTTGTAAGGAAAAATCTGCTGGACGCATGTGAAAACTGCTGCTTTTCATTCGTTCATTATAAAATATCTATTTTGTATTCAAAGCGTGAGAGTAAAAAAAACTTTAAATTAATATGCAGCTATTCAGAGTACGAGAGCGAGCACATGACTAGTCATTACCGTGCTTGGCAAATGGCAAGTTTTCACTAACTTTTCATTTAGAAGTAGCCGTATTTTTTATTTTTATAAACTTTCTAGTTAGTCACATTCTACTATCTTTACTAATGAGTGTTATAATTTATTATGCGATAAACTAGAGACTCTTTACCATCACTGATTTTATTTCATTTGTGCTCTTAGTGCTGACTTTTCCAACGCCAGACAATTTTATCCGAGGAATAATTTTGAATTTTTGACAGTTCTTCGATACAAAATCTGTCAGACGTCAATTTTATTTCACATCTTCACCTGCCTAGCCTTTTCCCAACTATGTTGGGGTCAGCTTCCAGTCTAACCGGATGGAGCTGAATACCAGTATTTTACATGGAGCGACAGCCTATCTGACCTCCAGAACCCAGTTACTGGGTAATACGATACCACTAGGTAAGACTGGTTGTCAGACTTGCGGGCTTCTGACTACCCGTAACGACTGTCAAAGATCTACGGATGACAGCCGGGACCAACGGCTTAACGTGCTTTCCGAGGCACGGAGGGGTCTCGGTATGTAAAAATGGTCACCCATCCACAGACCAACCGCGGCAAGCGTAGCTTAACCTGATCGATCGACCTGTGCGGCTGTTATTATTTAGTCACCGGCCCCTCGTCACGTCAATTTTATTCCACGAATAAAAATTATCTGTCGATTGACAAATAAGCCGTACGTCTCATTAAAATAACATAGCATCGCCTATTAGCCCTGAAGAGTTAGGCAGATGTGTACATATAGCTCACCTACATTTTACTAGTTTTATTTAAGATTGAGCTTATTGCCAACAACCAGGCACAAATTCAGACCCCGGGCTGGTACTCAGAAATCTCTGACAGAAAAAACCACAATAATATAAAATTTTGCCCGACCTGGTAATCCAACCGTCATGCTCTGCAGTAGCACTTAGGACTACTAGACCAACGTCTCATTACGTATGCGAAAAATAGCAAATAGTAGTAGTAGAATTCGGAATTCCCGCCGTTTAATAGTTGACATACCGACAGCAGCGCCACCTACCGGGTCCAAACGTATTTTTAAAATAATCCAGAAAAATATCGAAATACCCATATAAAATTTCAACCCAATCGGTTCAGCCGTTTAGAAGTTATCTGAAAAGATAAAAACGGAAGGATAATTCATACTACTCGTTGTCTTATTACCCGTTTTCCCGTAGGAATGAAGTATTCTCCTGCGGTAAAAAGTAGCCTATGTTCATTAGGGATAATGTCGCCTCTTAATGGTAAAACAATTTTTCAAATCAGTCCAGTAGTTTCTGAGCCTATTAAATACAAACAAACAATCAAAACTTTCCTCTTTATAATATTAGTGTAGATTTTATTATAAAAACCCCTTCCCCCAAACACAAATATGATTAAATCCTTTCATAACATGTTTATGTAACAAACTTCACGGGGTTCGTTAAATTCACCGTAAATACTAAAAGCTGTTGAATAAAGTCTTCCAAAGACGTCTTAAGATCTTTACGAGACTTTAAATGGACGTACTCCCATCGAGAATTCAAAAGACTCTCAAACAATATATCATTATAGAAGCCTTGATACAGATATTTTTATTATAAAGCCATCATACTTATAAACATCAAGCTCTATCAAACCATATTCGCGTACCTTGCTCTGATTTTGCTGCTCGAGAATTTTCGATTCTGAAATATCCTCCATTTTTAGCGATTGGTGGTGCTTAACATCAAGAGACATTCGATATCAGGTTACTCTCTTTCATCTTTACTCTTTTATACTTATATATTATTATATAAAAAGATATCGTATATGTTAACAAGCTACCGTTCACGTTTTTGTTCGTCATACAAATTGTAATGCCCTTTGACCCAGGTGTTGCTACGGAAAACCTTTTTTAATGAATGCCTCCGTTTAAACCTACCTGACCTTAGTTGGTCGAATTCATAGTCAGTCGTATTTTGCGTTATTATGATAGTGTTCAGATATGAAATAATTAACAACAAAGTGGAGCGAGCTATGCTCGGACTTTCTTTGAAGGATAAAATCAGGAATGAAATTATCTGGAAAAGAACCGGAGTAACCGACATAGCTTGCAGAGTAAGTTAACTGAAGTGGCAGTGTGCTGGCCATGTCTGTCGAAGGGCCGATGGCCGGTGGAGCAGACGAGTCCTGGAGTGGAGACCGCGTATCGGCAAGCGTAGTGTGGGACGCCCCCCAGCTAGATGGACGGACGACCTAAAGAAGGTAGCTGGGGTAGACTGGATGCGGAAGGCGGAGGACAGGGTGTTGGCCTATGTCCAGCAGTGGACTGCGATAGGCTGAGTTGATTGATTGATTGAACAACAAAGTTAATTATACACTTTTCTTCACATACTTTTCTCTTGCGAGGATTACATTGCATTTACTTTGTCAGCCTATAATGTTCCCTCCCACTGCTGGGACACAGGCCTCTTCTAGAGAGGGAGTGGGCTGTAATCTACCACGCGAGTCCGGTCCTGGTTGGTAAATATCACGTGACTTCGAATGTTTGGTTCTAGGACATGCCGGTTTCTCCACAATGTATACCTTCACCGTTTTGAGAGCAGTTGTGATTAAATTATTTACACAATTTAAAGCGCCCGTCTAGGTTTAAGTCCACGACCATAAGTAAGTCAAGGCTGTTGCCACCGGGTCACCTACTCCTCTCTTTACGAGGATTATTTATAATCAAGACACGCCATTATCATTTTGAATTTCTAGTTTAACTATTTTCTAGTTTAAAGTACCTAGTTTTTTTATAACGAATGTCGACTCGGATAATAAATAAACTGAGAAATTTCTGCGATGAAGACGTAGTTAACTTTAATAGCAATATAATTACCACTACACTTCTAATCCACATGCCTGATTCATGGTTTAACTTTTTATAAGTCTGCGTTCAGCCATAACGTTTTAGTAGCGTTATTAATATTCAATTACGAGGAGACGCGGCTACGTTTTAGCTTGTATGCCAACGCGATGTACCTAAATGAAACGCTTCTTCTCGTACTCAGAATATGCAAGAGCATATTTTGCTTCGTTGCCTTTAATTAAGCTAATCTTATATAAGACTATTTTGTTGCGAATATTTGGCGTCTTGATTAAGGTAGCTGTCATATTTTGAATGGCGCTATATATTATGAAGTTAAAATCTGTACCCTTTCGTGTGATATTGTATCATTAAATTGTCTCGACTAGCATTTAATTAGTTGCTCAGATAATTGCAGCGTTTCCAACTAAAGCCTTTTACAGTCTCGGGAGAAAATTGTTAGTAACTATTTAATAGCATATTATTGAAACTGGCTCTCTGTGTGATACAATATCATGATGATAAGTTATTTTGTGTCTGAAAAATATTTTTAAAAGAGTAACGATGGAGTTTCTTGTCCATTCTTCTCCATACGAAACTATTTTTTGCGAGGGGCGACTAGAATCAATTATATTTTTTTGTAAATGTTTTTTTTTTACTTTTAAAGGGCCTTTGGTGTGCCTATTAATTTGAAATAAATGATTTAACTTTGACTTTTTGTTTTAAAAATATCGGCGTTTTCGTCCTACACACTCATTCTATTCGGTATACCTCTGAGCTATCTCAAATTAAGGTACAAACAGGAAGTGCCTGAATGAATACCGTGCGTGAATCAATATAGACGTCTCATATGCATCCCTGTTTTATTCATTCTCTTCACTACCAGACGTATTTCATGCAAATCGCGGCGTATGCGGAAGCGTTGATGAACCGCCTAGTGCGAACTCTGCCTTATTTTCTTTATACTGATATAAATTACTTATTCGTGATTTTTTTTTTCCTTTGTGATTCAAATAATTGAGGACAATGAGTGAAATGTTAAAGCTCAAGGAAAATAAAATGTGAATTTGGGGTAATTGTATAAATCGGATCGTGGCCCCAGTATTCTTTATTTTTTCTTCAAGTATTTTGTGCGAAGAGTTTTATGTTTCGGTTACGATATGACAGTAATGTATACGGGATAATAGAAGGTATGCTTTTTAACGGACAGAATATCTTAGGATGAAGTTAACAAGGTTGTTCTTTGTTCCGTAATTTTATTTTGTGTTCTGAGAATAACGGAATATTACTTGAATTATTTAGGTCCCTAAAAATCCCTAGGCTCAAAGTCCGTAGTCCCAGCCGAAGTTACGGCTGTTGCAGACTCCGTATCACTTACGGACATAACATTAGCTGAGGGCCAGAACTAAGAAAGGAAGACAATACGATATCACAGTTGTCTTTACTCCCATATGATTTTGCCCGCCCGTAAAATTTGACACTTGTTTTGACAGATAAACTACTTTCCGACGGGCCCGTATTTTCATTTGATGGACTTAAAGACTAAACCCCCGAGTTGACTATCCTGCATAAAAACTCTGTAAAAACGACTATCAATGGCTTGTATACGCTGTAACCAACTATTTCGCCATAAATATGACGTAACATTACATAAAACAATTTAAGGAAACAAAAAGATTCCATACAAAGATCCCTTGACATTTATACATAAACACCCAACTCTGATTGGATAAAGCAAAATATTTTTATTTCATCAAAGCAAAGATAACGTTGAATATACTGTGCTGTCCTCAAACTATTTTTTCACTAAGAGCCAAAGAAAAGAAAAACCACGTTATTTTCCGTACCCAGTAAATTTGTGTTTTTATAAAAGCGTCGAGAGCGCTAAGAAAAATATACCGAACGTATTGTCTAGCCGACATTATGGGAATATAAATCTTTGGCCCACGTCAGATACGGCGGACAGTGGGCCGTACCGGTTCGCCGCTGGAAAAAAACTACTTATTTGAAAATACTCGAGCCCGGATAAAATCTTTTGGCAACAACCAGATTTAGATTTTGAATAATACGAATAAGAAGATTGTGTACGTTAGGGGTTTCTTTGTGATCCAGACAGTGAAGTGTGCTCATATTTTTATTGAGTATCTGTGTTGGTTTGATTGATTTTCTTTCCGGTTATGATAAAGTTTTGCAACGTTTGTTTGGTAGGTATGTTTAGTATTTTGCTTTTTTTACTTATTATAATACACTGATTACCGACGTTACGTAATCTTCCGTTGAGTTCAGCCTACAACATTATAAAAATAATGTTTTAATCATTTTTATTTTTGGGATATTCAGTTACACACAATGGGCATCACGCAAGGTTAGAAAGTAAGCAGTAAAGTCTAACTAATTACATGTTGCCTAGAAAAGCGTGGTATAAAATCAGATTCGTAATGACAACGCAAAAACGATTACAAATATTTCTAAATTGTATCTTAAGAAAATAAGGGTACCTATTTCGGGGACCCGATATCCTATTAAATAATCAGTGGCACGCAGTCCACGTGACCGGCCCTTTATCTATCCAGTGAAAGATTTATAACTGAGGCGTTACCACGTTTATCTTAATCTTAGCTGGGACTTTATATCTCTATCAACGGAACTGCTATCTTGCAAAATACCCGACTCAGCTACCGTTCGTACAGAATTTAGTGACGGGATATTTTGGCCAGTATTTTTTATCACCAACTCCATTGTGCACGAGATTATATTTGTACTGACCTCGTTAAAGCATGTGGTCCTGAGTTCGACATTCAGGGCGGGCAGAGTGTTATTGGTTTTTTTCCATCAGGAATTTTTCAACAGCAGTCTGGAGTCTTGTGCCCAGTTGATGGCAATATACTCGCCCCTATCACATGGGACTTAAACATAAGTGTGTAAATATAAGGACATAAGAAATATGGGTGAATTATAGGTAGGTAGGTATTATGTAATGCGCCATGGTATTGCTAATTATTACGTTCAGAGGCCGTATTACGAAGTATTAGTGCCATCATGATCCCAGTGCGAAAAAGGGATGGTGTTATCGGTTATGTATAACTCCGTCTCTTTCTTACACTGGAATCATGATGGAATTAAGCCGTCATAATACGGCACCAGTACGTCAAAACGTCAAATCTATGGCTTTGTGTCGTTGCCCGGAATGTTACCACATCATATATTTCATGTTCATATAATAACATCTTCTTTTAATGTATACTTATTTTATTTTTTATTTTGATTGTTGTTTTTTATTGATATCTAATAGTATGCTGCACTTTCATCATGTCAACGACAGCGGTCGCTGCAAACCAGAGAGTTGGGGCTCCCAAGCTTCTTTATAGCAATATCAAAGAAGGGCTTTCCAAGCGCTTCTTTGATACTGCTATAAAGAACCCCAATCCCCTGATTGCAGCGGCCGCCCGATACACTCCCTCCCGCATAAGTAGGATTCCCCGACCAAGGCATACTCTCAATATCCCCGACGATGCTACAACCCTCCTACAGGAGAGTAGTAAGCCACCAGCACTCTCACAAAATACAAGTCCCGACAGCCGACCTTCTGTCCTCGCCGTCGAGGCCCGTCGCGACTCCCCATACCATGTCCACCCCGTCCCTTGCTCGAGCCAACCCGCACCGCTGAGCCTGTAGTTTTAATTTCACCCCTAAATAATTCCGATCCAGCCTGTCCCTTGCTGCCCTCTCCCAGCGACACTAAGCAGAAGTCCATAATACCCCACAGGGGTTGCCCTTAGCGTGTAGTCGCTTAGTTTTTAAGTTTTTAAGCACTGGTTGGAGGCCTTAATTTATTGAGGCATCAGCAACCCCAGTTAAGCAGACGAAAATCTCATAGGTGGAACTGCAAGATGGCGTTACAAAAAATAGATGCATTCAGAGTTGGTCCGTGCGCCACGCGGTTCAGTCGCTTATAGTTGATGTTATATGCCTGACTCCCACATACGTTAAAAAAAAAAATGTTACACATTTTTTACATTTTACGCTAGTGAGGTAATTTTTATAGAGTGAAATTTTAATTTATGTTGGGAAATATTTGTGCACCTGAGATCGAGTTTGGGTAGAATACATTAGCATAATACTAAAACAAATTAAAAAGTTACACAGAGTGTTTGCTCGTCCATGAAAATCAATAGACAGCGTAAAAAAAGCAGTGAAAAGAGACACATTAGGTGTCCTTTTCACGGACTTCTACCCAATAATTTCTGGTTCAACTGGCCAGATAAATCTGTTGTAGAGTGAAAACAATGGACGGGCGGCGACTCCAAGCCTCCACTGATTTATTTTTTTAATATACCGTGTATTCAATTTATAGCAGCTGGTTTATCTATATTTTAAAATCTAATTAGGAATTCAAATTTCAGTCGGATTGCTTGATTGACGACTTAAATTGTGTTTGTGGTTTTATTGTCTATTAGCAGCGCCCCGTGGTTTCACCCGCACAAGTATCGATCCCGTAGTAATATCGCGATAAAAAGTATTCTATGTGTTATTCTGATGTAGGTGTAAGCTATACAAAGTAAAGTTTCATCAAAATCCGTTCAGTAGTTTTTGCGTGAAAAAGTAACAAACATCTACGAATCCATCCATCCTCACAAGCTTTCGCGTTTATAATGTTATTGGTAGAAAAAGATAGGAAGTAGGACAATTTACGTTTTAATTTTGATACCAAACTGTGGCTATTAAATTGGATTAAACGATCCAAGTTATCCTTTGCTCATGTGGTTTTGGTTCGTAATATCGTCGTTGATCAAGGAGTCAGTCAATCGATCAATCGTCAGTCAATCGATTTAAAAAAAAAAAAAATTATTGTATTTCTTGGTATATTGGCGTTGCTAGCTGACATATGGCAAATAATTTAATTTAGCGTTCTGTCTTGTAATGTTAATTGCTTTGCATACCTTGTATTGTATTCAGTCAAGTATTTTCTTACTGAACAGACAGCTGTGCTGCTGGGGAGTTTGTTGCGCCACTTTTTCTCCCCAGCGAAAGCACTAGGAAGTGGTGAAGGGCGGGCGTTTTGGGCGACTGTCTTTTGTAATTTTGACGTTCGAAAAGTGCTGATTCTCAGCCTATTTTGAATAAATGACTTTTGATTTTGATCGGCCTAGCCTTTTCCCAACTCCTCCTCCACCTCGTTGATCGACCTCCAGTCTAACTGAATGCAGCTTAATACCAGTCACCACATGGAGCGACTGCTCTGATCTCCATAATCCAGTTACTGGGTAACTTGATATCCCTTGTTAAGACTGGTAGGCAGACTTTCGGGCTCCTGATAGCCGGAACCAAAAGCGTAAAGTATTTTCCAAGCCATGGAGGGGTTTCGGTATGTGATGGATGGTCAAATATTTACAGACCAACCTCCGCAAACGTTGCTTAACCTAGAAGATCAACCCGTGCGGCTGTTATGATTTAACCACAACACCTTAATCTCCAAAGAGTGTAGTTGTCAATCGTATGTGTTCTTGCACCGGTATAATTTAGTGACAGCCCGATCTATTCGACAAATTCCAATAGAATGCATTGCCTTTACCTACTGTGTTGTGGTGAACCAAATCCTGATTGCTACGAATAAGTTATCGTATCACGGATGCACTTACGCCATTTGGCACACTTCCAACTATGTAAAAGAGACTCTAATTGTAACTACCTACTTTTACACACTCGATTAGTTTCTGGGTAAGAATTAACTATCCAACTACTCTCTAAACGCGAGCTTGTAAAATAGCTCACGTATTTAGTTTGAATGTTTAGATGAATATTTATAAAGTTAGAAGTTACTCCAATTTACTCCTAACTTTTTAAGTGATGCAAGTAAACAACTCTAATTCAGCGAGCCACTCGAATAGATGGACGTTTGGAGCATCCATCAAAATTATGAACAACTCGTAGGCCGAGATCTATAAACGTTACTTTGCAGCTGTTTTGACTTAGACATGCTCCCGTCTCTGACTTGCACTTGTAGTTAGACAGTTGAGCGACAGTGACAAGAATAACGGTTAGCCAAAGTACGTACTTTTCATGGGGGTAGGCAGAAACTTTTTGCGATCCTTGCATGGAACTTTTACTTCGTTTACTTTCATTCATCTGGTCATACACGCACGGTACTTGTGATTATTACGCACCTGACTTTTCTGAAGAACGTGACCAATAAGATCACCATCTACCCTCCTAGGGCGTCCCCAACCAGCGTTTTCACTTCTCTCAA
The DNA here is from genome assembly GCA_949629135.1 of Eremobia ochroleuca. Taxonomy (NCBI): domain Eukaryota; kingdom Metazoa; phylum Arthropoda; class Insecta; order Lepidoptera; family Noctuidae; genus Eremobia; species Eremobia ochroleuca. The sequence goes on from OX451392.1 coordinate 3,089,379, forward strand.
CATGAGCAAGCCATCTTAGCAAACTCTTTTTGTTAAAACATCGCAACATTTCGCAGCCCATCATTCATAGTTACACCATACATACTCATTATGCTGTTGAAATGCAAGGAACGCATTTGGATAACATAATATTTATATTCTATTTGTACGTTTTTTTTTTGCCACACAAAACAACATCACAACAACCACTTCTATGCAAAAGCGGAGGCACCAGCACACCATTGTGAACAGCCAGTCGTACCTTTTTGGAAATTAACCTGATGAATCACATTCGCATGTGTAGAACCATTCAATTTATTTTCCGCATTAAATCTTCTTTCCTCATAGCATATACGTATCAGCCTATGAGGTTCCCATTTCTAGGACACAGGCCTCCTCTCGGTGAGAGGAAGTGAGTCGTAATCTACCACACGGGCCCAGTGAGGGTTGGTAGATGTCACATGTCTTCGAATTTTTGGTTATAGTGCGTGTCGGTTTCCGTACGATGTTTTCGTTTACCGTTTTGAGAAGAGCGGTGATGAAACCATTTACAAAAATTAAATCGCACATACAACTCGTAAGTCGCGGGCGTTATCACTGGGCCCCCACTCTGCCGTCCTTACGAAAAGTGCAATAACTAGGTTCAAGCTACTTTCGAGAAAAACGCGGTTAAAGATTTTATTTTTGATTTGTTTGTATCTTCATTACTATACATGTTATCGATTCGTGATAGATACGTAAAACTGTCCAAGAAGAAAATGTAGAACTCGTTTTGCTGATTAAGGATATGTATAACCCCTGGCCCTGAGAGGCCTAAAATCCGAGTTATTGCAGTTTTCGTAAGGACGGCAGCACTTCTGTCCTAATATTCATCATTATTTTCATGACCGTAGTTTCTTCAACAAATATACATCCATACTTATTAAAGTACTTTCAACACAAGTATCACTTAGTCTGGTTCCCGTTGAGAGGTCGTTGAAAGTCATCAAAGTCGCAACAATAACGTATTGAGTTTCCACATAACATTAGTGAAGAAGTATGGCCTAAATCCACACGACCCGTATAATGACCCAATTCCTACCGTTCTTATAACTTGAGGGCGCTGATAAGCTGCTGATAAAAAGCTCTGTGTATCTTTATATATGCTTTAAGAAATGTAATAGGTTTGTCAATAATAAATGTATTATTGACAAACCTATTACATCCTGACGACTTATGCTATTTCCGGAACAAACAAAAGAAAGTCGGTTTTTCCGCTTCCACATTTTTTAGGGTTACGTAAATCAAAAGGAAAAAATGGAAGCCTTATAGGATCACTTTGTTGTCCGTCTGTCTGTCAAGACTCTTTATGTCGGGAACTCGTGGAGGTATCGAGTTGAAATTAAAACAATATACTCAAGTCTACAGTCCCTGAAAGCTTTGAAAATATCAAACTTTTGACCTAGAACTATGAGATTCGGCAAGAAGCAATGTCATACAGCAAAAGTATAGGAAAAAATCCCAACACCGTGAATTTGTAGCACAATAAAAAAGCGGGAAAATTATTCGAGATACGATTCCCGTGATAAACTTTTTACATAGTACCTACAAATTTGTACGGAACCCTTAGTGCGCGAGTCCGACTCGCACTTGACCGGTTTTTTTTAAGTTATTTGTGTTTTCACATGTCACATGATATGATTGAAATTTTTATTTCTGTCAACTAAACACAGCAATAATCTAAATTTGACAAAATCTTAATTAATTTCAGTCTTCATGACGAGTTCTGGTAGTCAGATGCGTCGCCAGCGTCATTTTATCTTTTAAGAAGAGTTATCATTAAATTTAGTTCCCCTGGCCCTTGATAAGGGTTAGGAGGAGATATTCAGCAGTAGACCTTTAAGCTTTAGTACAAAGAAATAACTTGGTGATTATGGAAATAACGTCTTTAAATATTTATAAATGGTTTAAAAAGACTATGCAGCATAGCGTCTATTGTATATTTTGAATGAAAAAATTGCAATATTTTCCTTATCTTCATGCTTTTTGGCGTGAAACTCTGGGATTTTTCCATTGAAGAATATACCATTCCTGCACGTACAATACCTAACATAAAAGCAGCAGTCACAGAATAAAACTGTTATTTTCAATTTAAAACTACAAAACGTGACAGGACACCACGATATTTATACATTAGTGGGACACTATAAATTTATATTAATGTCTAAAAATAATTTATCACCGCTACATTCTCGTCCAAATGCCAAAACAACTAACTAGGACAGCGACACTGAATACTGCCATTTAGTCTTTCCACCACCGCGCAGCAAACTCGAACGGTTAAACTTTCTAGAAATTCAATTATGTCTTAGAATTAAACTCGGGGTTCTTCCCTTAGTTTCTCATAAATAAATAATTCAAGATAAGCAAAAGTCCCGCGGCGGCTCCTGTCCTATACTGTTTCATTTTAGGGTAACTGACATGGCAAAAACTTGGCTTAACTCGCCGTAAGACAATGTGACATAAATGACATTGTCGTATACACGCTTAACCGAGATAAAGAGGGATGTTTTTCCTTCTTGTTGATTGTTGCAATTTTTTTTGCCTTTTTTTTGGGATAAACGTGTGAAGTTAATGTGATAACAAGGAGAGTATGTAACTATAAATATAGCCCATAACGTATTAGAAAATAATCAGCTTTATAGAGCGACGTGTCCTGTCTCTCGTCTTATTATTCTTCGTGTCTATGATATAAGAGTGTTTTAAATTTTGTCTTTTGTACCCACGTGGCAGTCTCTTTCTAAACTTTTTATATTGAATAATTCATCGTTTTATTAAAAATACAATATTCTTCCTTTTGGGCAATGAATGATTTATCTATTTTTTCTGTTAAAACTTGGTAGGTATAAGGCTCCCACTGCTGAGGCACTTGTATGAAAGAGGGGGCCGTAATCCACCAATCTGGCTTAATGATGGAATATCAATCATCCAGCCTTTCATTATCAATGTCTTCTTCTTCGTGTCGCTGGCAAGACTGCATTTTTCCCAAAACCTCGCCACATCCACAGGCGTTGTGGATGGCAGCGCACAAGTCACTTTGACTGCATGCTTTGGGACACAGAGGGAAGGAAATGAGGTGGAACATGGTTTGTGACATAGCTCCACAACCACACCTACTGCCTTTCCGCCAAGGTAGCCCCACTTTACCAGGTTGGACTTACATGTGATTGCCGGCACGGTTGGCGCAGTGGTTAAGCGATTGACTGCTGCGCTGCGTGTCGCGCGTTCGATTCCCGCACGGAACAAATATGTTTGTGACCTACAAGTAGTTGTTCCGGGTCTGGCTGTTTGTGTATGTGAGTTTAAATGTTTGTAAACGCACCCACAATACAGGAGAAATTCCTAGTGTGGGGCAAAGTTTAAAAAACACAAAAAAAATCTTCCCACTTGTGTCTAGAGAGGATTCAGACACTTCCAAGTGGACCACAAAAGGTTACATACACCCTTCAGGGAGATGCTTCATTGGTGGTAAATAGTAAGTAGGAGGGGGGAGAGTATCCTGCCACATTTTGTAACGGGAGTCTACCGGGTTTCCTAATGAGACGCTGTCGATATTAAGAACCTGTGCCTGCTTTTAAGCCGTTGCGCCAGATAGTGGGTGTGTGTTATCAGATTCCTGTTTGAGTTTCTCCACAGCACTTGCAACTTCTCTTCGAGCTTGTGGTGGAGCTACGCCAGCTGTGGGATATAATGCCCTGATCAGGGTCAGTTGCAGGCCTGTAATCGTGCGGCAGGTTTCGTTTAGAGCAACATCTACTTCCTTGTCGATCAATAAGTCAATTTAGTTAATTGTTAATAGGAATGTCATAAAATAATATTGGTAATTTGTGACCAATACTGCGCCACAACACCCTGTCCTCCGCCTTCCGCATCCAGTCTACCCCAGCCACCTTCTTTAGGTCGCCCGTCCATCTAGCTGGGGGGCGTCCCACACTACGCTTGCCGAAACGCGGTCTCCAGGACTCGTCTGCTCCACTGGCCTTCAGGCCTTCGACAGACATCTTGCACTTGCTAAATCAAAAAAAATCCTTTCCTTGGGAAAATTGTTATCATGAGTAAGTGTTTAAATATCGGTCACTAATGACTAGTCTTATATGTAGTACAGTGCAGCAGTGGTAAGATAACGAAGACCGAATAATCATTATTTATTACAATTAATAAATAAGTTTTTACTAGGTAGCAAGAATTACAAATAATGAAAAATTTAAAATGAACACTGTTAAAATATACTGTATAATATGGGTCAATATTGTGCTAAAAGCCCTATAAAAATACAGGGTTTAATAAAAATTGTTCGCCGAAACTAAGCTCCTAAAATTCAAATCCGATATACCTAACAGGATAGAAAGAGCTTCAGCATGTTTTACATTCAAAAAGAGAATTTTAAAAGCACAGTGGTTAAATTCGACAATGCGTCGGCAAAATCCGATAGGATTACTAAAGCTATAAAAAGTGGGTAAAAATGAACAAGTTTAACATGTTCATTCACGATAAGTCGCCTTGTAATCTCCATTAGCCGAAGTAACGATGTATATTGGGCCGGAACACTCTTAAGCGGCTATAAGAAAGTTTTGTATCGCCCTTTCATTATGTGTAATGTTTCTTCTTAAGATTTTGGCCACGTAAAATATTTTCGCTCCACTGTGGCTTGGTGGAGTTGGAGAAGTTTATCATGCTTTATGATGTAACTGTAATATTTGAAGGGTCTAGTAAAGTAGTGTTTGGGTGGGAAAATCAATTGAAAACCAGCGTTAGGAACTGGGCCTAATTGGTGCAGTCGTGGGCCAGAAAAAAATGTCAAGCAGGTTCACAATTTTTTTTTTTTTCGCAGTAGGTGGTGTGCTTTTTAGTATATGCTTAATAAATAAAAAAATAAAAAGCAAATAAATATTTGCTTTCTTTTCTGTATGAATTATAATTCTAATCCGAATAGTGTAGATGGCCGAATATATAGTATATTTCAATACGTGTGATATAACCCTTAATTGCATGATTTTTACTTTTTAAGCAAATTAAATTTATTTGGACACAACATTAGCTCTATAGTAAGGAAAAAATATTTTAAAAAAATATATTAATTAAAACACTTTTTTTTTCTAAATGGCCTGGTAGAAATTTAAATTTTTATGTAATCAGAACGAATCTACTGGGAACAAAATGAATTGAATATATCTAACAAACGGGGAATCGCCGTGCTCTGTGGAAACGAAAATATGGCATTGGATTGGTTGATGGAAATTTGCATCACGTTGCAGTTAAGGGTTAAGCAGTCCGTTATTGCACGCCGTGAAAATAGCGCCCGAGCGTAGCAAGGATGCTAAACGCCGTACATTAATAGACTTTTTAAGTCACATGTATCGCATTAAGTCATGCTTTTTTGTGTAACAATGGACTATTTAAGTCATAGAAAAGCGTGAGTTAAGTGCGGGCTTAGGACAAACAGTGCTATAAAAACGTTTTATTAAAAAGTGACATATTTTTAAAGGAAAGAATATGAATATCAACGTAGAATGCTTTACATTATTTGATCAGTTACCGTCCAGTTTACAAGAAAGTAGAACTCGCGGTGAGCTCGCTGCGCACTCGTCTCGCTTTGGACTCGCTTGCAAATCGCCAGTGTGATAAGGGCCATACAGGGTGGCAAGGACATCGACGCGCAAACTGAAATTATGAATTCGGCATATGATTCTATACTAGCGTAAAAATTTTTCGTTGGTTAAGAACAAAAAAAATCTGTTTCGAAAAAAAAAATGCTGGTCCAATGATTTTGACCGCGGACGTAGTGCACCTACGCGGTTAAAATCATTGGACCAGCATTTTTTTTTTAATATTCCGCGAACAATTTCATGGGTTTTTTATCATGTACTGAATCCATGATAACAGGTTGTGCGTCGATGTCCCTGAGACCCTGTACCTATATATCTACCTACCTATTCTCCATAATGATTTATTATTACGTACGAGTAATATCAAGGAATTGCCTAATGTACTGCGAAAGGGAAATCCAAACTTCTGAGTTTCCGTAGGTACTTCTAAGGAGGCTTTGATTTACACACTTTACTTAATTACGACAAAGTTAGAAAAGTAACTGCTTGTTGTTACATAAGGAATTTTAACCGTATTTCTTTAGTCAAAAATAAATTGGAAGAGTACTGCTTTACGGGTTGATGAAATTGGTTGTGAAATTATTTATTATTACTTGGTCCCAATTATGAAGTTTGCGGCATTGTTTTTTTACAATTGATTGCCTCGTTGAGGTACCACGTAACCTGCTAAAAATGGTCACAATGAAACTGGTATTTTACCGGTACAAAATAAAACAAAAATTATTGTACTTTTTCTCCCAAAATTATAATTTAAACGTACTAAGTTAGTCATTTTGCGTCGTTTACGTTCATATATCAGCAAGGTAATTGCGTAACTCACTATCAGTAGCAATGGGTTTCATTTTGACAGATCAATAACATTCATTGCGTTATTTACGTGGTTGAGCAGACACTCTTTGGAACATATGAAGCAATGGATAAGCAATATCATAAAAATTCTTCAGATTGAGATTGATAGTATATGTTACGCAATTAGGGTGCTTTTTTTAATGTATTAGTTTATAAGTATTCTTATGTTTGTAATAGTATGTACTGTATTTTCTATGGACGCAGTTGCATATTTCATGTTAAAATTATATAAAAAGTTAAAAGTGGCGGTTACAAAAAGAGATAGAAACAAAAAAAAAAAAAACAGATATCACACTAATTAATATTAGAAAGGCAAAACTTTGTGAGTGTGTGTTTTTGTATGTCTGTTACTTCTTCACGCTCAAACGGCTGAACGGATTTGGATGAAATTTGGTACACAGATAGTTTATAACCGGGATTAAAACATAGAATACTTTTTAAATACTTATTAGCGATATTCCCAAGGGATCGACACTGATGCGGACGAAACTGCGGGGCGCAGCCACTATTAAAATAAACCTTGGCAGCTAAGAGATGACCAGACCCTGGGTGATGAAATAGTGAGTTTCTGGGGAGTTTGTTGCGCCACTTCTTCTTCCCAGCGAAAGCACTAGGAAGTGGTGAAGGGCGGGCGTTTTCGGGGACTGTCTTTTGTAATTTTGACGTTCGAAAAATGCTGATTCTCAGCCTAGTTTGAATAAATGACTTTTGATTTTGATTTTTTTACCAATAATATTAATAATCAGCCCCTCTCACAGATGGATAGTTTTATTTCCAGAAACGAACCAAAAGGTCAAGCAACAAAGGTCACAACGTAATTATGACCAATGCACTATTTTCGTAAATTTTCGTCTTCTAATTTAACCTCTCCAGTTTAAGCTAAATTGCCTAGATGTTTAACAACGCTGAAAACTCTGTTTAAAATGTCTTTTAACCCTTAAATATTATCAACATAAATCCTTTCAACATTTACAACATCTCATTAACATACCAAACCTTTGTATCCAAAGTAAAAAAGCGGCCAAGTGCGAGTCAGACTTGCACAAGAAGGGTTCCGTACCATAATGCAAAAAATGCCGAAAAAAATACTTTTCTTGCATGAAGACCCCATAAATATTGTAAACTGTATTTTGTTTTCATAATTTTTGTCACAGCGGCAATAGAAAAATACATTCTGTGAAATTACAATTGTCTACAGTCTAGTAGTCTAGTCTAACTATTACGGTTCATGAGATACAGCCCGCTGACAGACAGACGGACAGACAGCGGAGGATTAGTAATAGGGTTCCGTTGGCACTCTTTGGGTAGGGAACCCTAAAAAGCAATAAAAAGATAACATACCACATGGCCTGTTTTATGGCTAGAAATAGGCGCCTATTTTTATTCATTATTTCTTTTCCCTCGGATAAGTGCCTCTACACAGCGAGAGTATAACTTTCTTTAGCCATAAAACATCGAGGGTCCGAATAACGTAGGTACGTACTCGTACATATGTATGTAAACATAAATGGAACGTATACAAGGAATATGAAAGAAATAAAATGCCTGAATAGACGAGCTATGAATAGTTTCATATTTCGCTTTACATTCGATGGAATGGTGGGTTTAAAACCGTTTAGATGTTTTTGACTCAAGTGCAGATTTAGAAATAGCTTTGGACTCAATCTTCTCACAAAACACTTAATTGCCATTATAATACTAAGGTGACGATTATGTTGTTCACAATCTAAACTAAATTTAAGTTCAGCTTAACATTTTCTTTCTATTTCATGAAGAAAAGGACAGAAGATAAATATTAGTATAGTACTCTCAAATTAATATCCACAAACAAGTTTAGACGTGATTAAAAAAATGGCTACTAAAAATACGTCCATTTACGTCAGGTGCTGACTAATTTGACAGGACTAGACTAATATTCTTCTGTCCTTTTCTCAGTTAAATAGAAAGAGAAAGATGCCCTGAACTTAACCCTTAACTGAATCGTGATGGAAATTTCCATCAACCAATCCAATGCCATATTTCCGTTAGCACAGAGCACGGGGATTCCCCAATTGTTAGAGATATTCAATTCATTTTGTTCCCAGTAGATTCGGTCTGATTACATAAAGATGTAAATTTCCACCAGATCATTTAGAAGAAAAAAAAGTATTTTTATGAGTAAATTTATTTAAATATTTTTTCCTTACTATAGCGCTAATGTTAGGTCCAAATAAATTTAATTAGCTTAAAAGGTAAAAATCATGCAATTAAGGGTTAAAGGAGGGGTTTCGATAAGGCCCTTTACCGGCCCCCCTAATTTTTTTATTATTTTAATATTGTGTTTATAGGACTACACTTAAAATTTACAAATATATATGAGGAGCGTCGGAACAAAAACCGATATGTCTTAATTAAGACATTATTTTTTTATTTTTTTCTGTTACAAAATGTTTAATTATACACCCTTCAGGAAAGAAATCAATTAAAAAACAGTTACATCCATCTTAAAAAAAATATCAAAATACTGTGGTCAAATCAAAACCGGCAAATAAATTTTTAAATTCAACATGTTCTTGTTGTTGGATTAAAAACCGATAATTCTTATTAAGTTTTACACAATCCAACAATGATCAGTTCAAATTCAATTCAGTTCAATACCGACATATCCATTTTGGTTTCGTCAAAAACCGATATATCCAAATGATCGCGTCAAAAACCGATATATCCAAATGATCGCGTCAAAAACCGATATATCCATACTTGTCCGCCAAGTATCTCCCTAAATTAAGTATCTACCCTCCGTCAAGTTTGACACATCAATCGATGTCACTTTAACTGCAAATTGACATGCTATAATTTTCCACTTTTGTGACATTAAAAAACTTAAAAGCTTTTTTTTAATTTGTGAAAAATATGGTAAATTCGATATATCGGTTTTCGTTCCGACGCTCCTCATATAGCATCAGCCAATATTCGCTATATTTATGTGTTTAAGGTAAATGTTTGATTACCAGTTGATGAGAACAAAATGACAAAATATCCTAATTAATATTATAATTATCGGTTTTATTTTGAGAAATCAAACTTAAACAAGGTGCAAAAAACATTAATATATTACCTAGAGTCCTCCGCTTCTTGATCTGACCATTCAACTGCAGCACCTTCAATTCAATCTTCGTAGTGAGAAGAATACTTTATTTGTTGAAGCTCCAAATGCCTGTAATAGCTAAGGAACCACAATACTGAAGCTACGTGAGCACAACATCCAACCTTGTACTGGCAATACCAAGATGAAACTCCAGTAGGATGATATTGTATCCATAGGTTGTAGATTTTTAAATATAGTAAAATCAGTCAATCAGTATATTATTAACTATTATCCTAAATACATTTTATTTATTTTATACCATGAGCGCAGTGTAGTAACACGACAATTTTTATATATGTAATAGCTTACGTATTTGTGCACCACATATATGAAAACCGCTTTGTTACTTGGTTGCGCTCTATATACAATAACTAAATAAAGGTTGGAAAAACTACAGAAATGACGCATTTTTGTAAAACAAGCCAAGTTAAGCGGTTCCTTTCATAAATGTCCTATCAAGTTACACAAAAAGTATATGTATTTTTAAAAGCCTTATATTATGCACATTATATAAAAAAAAAAAATGGTCTAGATTATAAACTTTAAAAAATATGATTCACGGGGGCCAATACAGGGCCTTATCGAAACCCCTCCTTTAGTTTAGTTTGTAAACAAGGGAATCGGCGCCAGTGTTCGTTTTTTGTTAAGCTATTGTTTCCTAGAAGAGTGGGGAGCGCCCATATAGCATTCATAATTTACCGATGAATGACGTCAATCAATCAGATCAACTCAGCCTATCGCAGTCCACTGCTGAACATAGCCTCTATCAGCCGGCACCAGAACCCCTGTCCTCCATCTTCCGCATCCAATCTGCCTTCTTCCCAGCCAACTTCTTTATGTCGTCGGGCCATTTAGTCGAGGGGCGTCCTACGCTACGCTTGCTAATACGCGGTTTCCACTCCAGGACTCGTCTGCTCCACCGGCCATCGGTCATTCGACAAATATGTCTTGCCCACTGCCACTTCAGTTTGATTACTCTGCAAGCTACGTTGGTAACTTCAGTTCTTTTCCGGACAATTAATAACCTCACTAAAACGTTATTTAAAAATATAAGCTGTGTTTTTGACACCGTAGAGTCAAACGCCCAAAGATTTAAATCACTAGATTTACCCCCACCGTACTTATAGTCAATTGCGCATACTGAGAAGAGTGAGCTCACACAATTATTATAATATACAGCGTTTCTATGGTAATCAAGTCAAGTCACTGCGTCATTGTGTGGCATCTGTTGGTATCTAACGACTTAAATCTTTGCCGATGTCATCATTTTCATGACAGACGTCACTGCGGCCGTTATGTACGTTCACCACTTTTCTAGGAAACCGTAACTTTCTACCTGTATACCATATACCTACTTACAACGGAGGCGGAGTGGCTTGTGGCTAAGTAATATCAGCCGCACGGGTCGATCGATCAGGTTAAGCTACGTTTGCCGCGGTTGGGCCGTGGATGTGTGACAATCTTTACATACCAAGACCTCTCCGTGCCTCGGAAAGCACGTTAACCCGTTGGTCCCGGCTGTCATTCCTGGAGCTTTGACAGTCGTTACGGGTCGTCAGAAGCCCGAAAATCTGATAACCAGCCTTACCAAGGACCAAGGGGTATCGTATTACCCAGTAACTGGGTTGTGGAGGTCAGATCGGTAGTCGCTCCATGTAAAATACTGGTATTCAGCTGCATCCGGTTAGACTGGAATAACAACGGGGGGTTTCATTAGACTTCTAAAAATTCACATTGTTGTTGAATAAGCTTAATATTCTGGCAAATCCGTTAAAACCTGGCCTCATCATCATTATCGTCGGTAGCCTTCTCCACACACGGTTGAATACGTACCTTTAAAATAAAACTGGCTAACAAGTCTAAACTCTCAAAAGCCTAAGCACAAAGATAATAAAGCAATTTAGAGCATTTAAAACATTATTTCTCATTACCAAAAGACTACAAGTACCTAAACTTATTAACTACGGTGCTTACTACGTGTACCACCGACATATTTACTCAGTCCTCCCTCAACAAATGCTTCACATTATCATCCTCGACAACATAACTAAATTTCCACTTGGCAAGACGCTATAGACCAAACGTAATAAAGCCATTCTCCACACTTAGAAGGTAATGAATTTTGACGCTACCGTGAAAACCAAGAGGTGTTTGCACGACCAACACTTCACATTCACCTAGGACACCAACCTGAAACGAACTTTGACAACACGTTTTAGAGTATAAATTAGCTTGGTTGTACTTTTGCTCGTTAGAGACTATGACAAATAGAATTTTGCCAATATTAGCTCATCTTTTTGGCTTATGTTAATCAAAGAATGAAAAAAACATGGAGTAAGACAACATTTTCTTATTCTATGCAAGTTGAGTGGGTGTATTATGTTACGGGTAACAATCACCTTTGTACCGATAGGGCATCGACCTTCTTCTTCAAACATTGTTACGTTGGTACGAGTATTCTTGGAAAAAAAGGAAAAAAATTGTTTTGTTCGTGCATAATAGCATAATAATATAAGATAGCATAATATATTCTTATGTCTCGTGTAGTCACTTTTCTATTGAATAGCATTGGATCAACATATAATGAACACTAATGATATGACGAGCCACAGGGCTTAGACAAAGTCAATTTCTATCACCGATAACGATGATGGAATTTGATAGACATAAGCTACCGTTTTGTCATTTTGGAGGGGTTCCTATAACCGCTGGATGCGGGACGCACGCAACCGTTTGAAGTGTTGGTGCTTGGGGGAGGTCCAGCAATGGATGTCTTTTGGCTGAATGATGAAGCTCCCGTTAAGCTTATGACGATCCTGTTGAAAGTCGTTGTAGAAAGACGAAACGCTTTGAAAGCGATTGCCACTCGTACTAATAAAATTGTGCTTGCCGCCAAAATGTTGACCAAAATTATATAGGATAGTTGTATTTTCGATTAAAAATTGTTTGTTCATTTTGCGTTGCGTTTACGTTACATTTACGTTACGTTTACGTTGCGTTTGTGCTAGGACCTCAGGTATTTTGAGGGTTTTGCGATGTTACGGTTAAGTGTCACAAGTAAATCTACTATACCAAATAATAATAATTTATCTGTATTTCAGACATACGTCCATATTTTTTTTACAAAGAAAGCGTTAGTGGGGTTGTTATTAGTACAAACAAAAAAAAAAGGGTGAAAATGAGGTGTATCGAACCTCTTCATACCTTATATTGTGATTGCTATTCATTCTTTTAGCTGTTTTTTTTTATTGTCTCATTATAAATGATAAATGATAAATGATAAATGATTTATTTTCTGTAAGTAGGTTTGTACAAACACTTTTACATGTCAATCATATTTTTTAAACTAGATGAGGTCGGCGTTTCCTATCTGACTACTCTGAGAAGAAAGGCCGAAACAAACTCAGAGGTCACAGTCTCTTTTAAAGTCCAGACATAATCTTGGTCAGATCATGTGAAGACCATGTAGATTGGTGTCTGAAATGGTCTTTTGAGTAAAGAACCACACAGATTGAGCGGGCCTGTCCAGTCAGTGCACGCATTTGTCAAAAATCGTGCAGCTCAACTCAGAACTTGAGGAGCCTTACGATTCGACGAACAATACCAATGAAAGGACATTTGGGTAGGCCGCATAAATGACTCAAACTGCCAGATCATGATTAAAACTAACTAAGAAGGAAAACCGAAAAAAAGAAATGACCCACATAGTCTTCACACTCACAGTAATAATAATAAAAATAAGTTACTTTACAAAGTAAATATCCATGTCATTGTTTATATAAAATTCATCAATGTCAATGTGTATATAAAAATCCAGATATAATCTTTGAGGACCATGTAGATTGATGTCTGAAGTGGTCTTTTGAGGAAAGAACCACACTGAGTGGACCTGTGCAGTCAGTGCACGCATTCGTCAGTAACCGTGCAGCTCTACTCAGAACTTAAGGAGCTCAACGATTCGACGAGCAATACCAAGGACAGGACATTTGTGTAGACCGCATACACCACTCAAACTGCCAGACCATGATTAAAACGGAAACAATGACCCACATAGTCCTCACATTCACAATAATTAAAATAATTAAGACTTTAAACAGTAAATGTTCATGTCATTCTGTATATAAATAGATATAAAAACCAAAGTGTAAATCAGCAAAATAAAAAGTAAACAACATTCACTGTCTAGACCTATTGGAGCAGCTCAATCCCAAGCGTTTTTGTCCTCAATATAGTCTTTTACAGTATAATAGGCTTTCTGGCATAGTTTTAGCTTTATAAAAGATTTGAATTTATTAATGCTTAGTTCTTGAATGTGGCTAGGAAGTTTATTATAAAAACGTATACATTGGCATCTAAACGAGCCACCTATTTTCTTGAGCCTTGTTGTAGGAACAACATATTTGTGTTTGTTCCTAGTATTTATATTATGGATATCACTGTATTTTTTAAACAGATTAATATTTTTATGTGCATACAAAAGATTATCATAAATGTACTGAGAAGGCACAGTCATTATATTAATCTCTTTAAATTTGTCTCTGAGGGAGTGTCTGGGACTTAATTTATAAATGGAACGAATTGCCCTTTTTTGTAAAATAAAAATCGTCTGAATATCGGCGGCATTTCCCCACAACAGAATACCGTATGACATCACACTATGAAAATAACTAAAGTAAACTAAACGGGCTGTCTCTAAATCAGTTAAGTCCCGAATTTTCCTAACGGCGTATGCTGCAGAGCTAAGCTTTTTTGACAATTTATCTATATGGGGGCCCCATTGAAGCTTGGCATCCAAAGTTATGCCTAAGAATACTGTGGTATTTTCGGGTTTTAACTCTTCACCCTTTATGAGAACACTAGTTTCTACCTGTCTAACATTTGGTATAGTAAACTTAATACATTTCGTTTTTTTCCCGTTAAGAAGTAGGTTATTAACATTAAACCAGTTAACTACTTTTGCGAGGGCACTATTTATATTGTCAGTAACCAGCTGCTGACGTTTGAGTTTAAATAAAAGTGAAGTGTCATCTGCAAACAACACTATATCATGTTCATCCCTTATGAGGTAAGGCAAGTCATTTATATAAATAAGAAATAAAAATGGGCCAAGAATTGAGCCCTGGGGGACCCCCATTTTTACTACAGATCCGGGTGACCTTTTTCCGTTAACATCAACTCTCTGAATCCTATCACTTAAGTAAGAAGTAAGAAGATCCAGAGAGGCGTTCCGAATTCCGTAGTAGTGAAGTTTCCTGATTAAGGTTTCATGAAGAACACAATCGAATGCCTTGGACAAATCGCAAAAGATGCCCAAAGCATCACATTTGTCCTCCCATGCATTATAAATATGTCCTAAAAGTTCAACTCCGGCATCAGTAGTTGAACGACCCCTTGTAAACCCGAACTGTTTGTTATGCAGTAATTTATTTTTGTTAAAAAATCTTTGCATTTGGTTTAAAATAAGTTTTTCAAAAATTTTACTAAAGGTGGGTAGTACTGAAATAGGTCTATAATTAGTAGGGTCTGATGTACTACCCGATTTAAACAATGGTATGATTTTACTATGTTTCATAAGATCAGGAAACTCACCACAATCAATACAATTATTAAATATAACAGCTAAAGTAGGTGCTACAATGTTTATAATTGACTTAGCAACATCCACAGAATTACCCCATAGATCTGCAGTCTTTTTAACATTTAACATATGAAAAGTTTTAATTACATCTGTACAGGTGACATATTCGAAGTGAAATTCAGAATCACAAACTGGAACGTTTTCTTTAAGTATAGACTCTGCAGCAGTGGGTGATGAGCTTAGAGATTTAGTAGTTGACACAGGAATCTCTGAAAAGAAATTTTCAAAGGCCGCGGCGACTTCAGAATCTGATCTAATTACATTGTCATCAATAGCAAGGCTGTAGTCACTACTTCGGTTGCATGACCTTCCTGTTTCGCTATTAATGACATTCCAAGTCATTTTAATAATGTTACTACTATTTTTAATTTTTGAACTCAAATAACGTGACTTGGCTGTACTACAGACTTTTTTAAATATTTTAGAATAATTTTTAACATATAAATTAAATTCAGCAGTGTTTATACAAATCCGTTCATCATATAATTCATAAAGTCGTTCTCTACTTTTATGTATACCAATGGTGGCCCAGTCACTGAAGGAAGCGTTACTATTGACTGATAATGTCTTTGGAATGAATGTTTTATCAAATTGTGTGCAATACATATTAAAAAAATCATTATATTTTTTGTTAGGGTCATCATTAGTCAACAAAAGTGGTAATTTACTTAAGAGTTTAGTTTTAAATGTTTCTAAGCGTTTAGTTGTTTTTGGGTTAACAGTGATATCTTTTTTAATAACTTTTTTGTTTTGATTTGGAATAGTGATCAACTGTCCGCAATGATCCGAGTCTATTAAATTAATCATTTCTTTGTGGTTTGGTATAATATCTGTATAAATATTATCTAGGCATGTGGCACTAGTAGGAGTTATTCTAGTGGGCTCCGAAAATAGATTAGCAAGATTGTATGACTGAAACAAACTTATGATTTTAGTACTTAACCCAGTATTTTCTAACAAATTAACATTGAAATCACCACAAGTGATGATGGACTTGTTTGTATTACAGATTTTGTGCAACACTTCATCCATAACCTTTTCAAAACAATCATACAATCCTGAAGGAGGTCTGTACACGCTTAATATAATGAACTGCTCCAATTCTATACAGGCTATTTCAATTGTCCGCTCAACAGAGAGGCTCACAATGTCCTTTCGGTCCTTAAATTTAAGCTGGTTACTTACTAAAATTAATGAGCCACCATGTATAGCATTTACTCTGCTGAATGAACTACCAACCTGGTGATTACTAAAATTGAACATGAACTGGTGGCTTTTAAGCCAATGTTCTGTCATACAAAGAATATCTATGTTGTAACAATTTAGGAATAATTCTACTTCTAAGTCTTTGTTTAAAAATCCTTGAATGTTTTGATGCACCAGATTGATACTGTTTAATTTTTTTACACTTTCATTTGACTTATTAACAGTCTTAGTTACATTTTTGCTAGAGGTTTCCTCTATTGTCCTAATTTCTAATTTAAATGATGATTAATGTCATTAATTTTGAGCAAATTATTGACAGAATGGTTTAAAATGTCTTTGCATTGCTCAAAAGGAGCAATTTGTTTAGCCAAATTTTTGACTGAAATAGAAAAAAAATATGATAGCGACATAGCTATCTGTCTTTTGAGATAGGTGGAAAGATAGTACATAACAATATTGTATCTATCTTTTGTCAAATATAAATTACTATTAATATAATAGTTTGTGTCAATTAATTGGATTAGCTTATCATTATAAGTTAAATTATGCAATGTCATGTTTAAATCATATCTTAACCTATTTTCTTCCTGTGGCAAACTGTTACTGTAAGGGAATGTAAAAAACACAATTTTTCTTAAACTAAGGTTGCACAATGTTCTATGATATTGGAGCAATTCTCCTTTATTTAAATTTCCTCTATTTCCCATAAAAATTAATAAAGTTGTTTCCTGCTTAAAGTTACATTTAATAATTTCTTTCATAATATCAAATAAAGAACAACCAGGCATGCAGTAATTTATTACAGAGTGTCCCGGATATTCATCTGTCAACAAGTGACCTAAGTCCTTTCCAATCTCATCACAAAATAGTACAATATCATTGTTTACAATTTGTTTACACGGTATAAAGGAGCTATTAACAGAAGGAATTGGCAAATCAACACAAGGATCCGGTAATGTGGTATTGCATGTTGACAATGAATGGTCCGGTGTAGGCACATGGGATGGTATTTGACAGCGCTCACAGCTGTTAGTTTGTGAGTTCACCAGCTCATTCATTGCCAACACATATTCCCTCATTAGATCTTCAGAGGTATTATATTTGTTAGTCATTGATCTTAGTTTCTCCTGTAGATGGTCCAGTTGAGATTGCAAGTCCTGTGTGTCAATGTCGTATTTCCTAGTACTTTGCTCCAAATTAAAGGAATACATATCTAACTGTTTAAGTAAATTTAACCTTTCCCTGTTAAGTTTAACATTTTTTATAAAGAACTTTTGTCTTTTTACCATTTTTTGCGTTTTAACAATGTATTTATTAATTTTTATGTATTTTTTAAGTTTGTTTTTACTAGTGACTACCCTCACTGAATTACATGATTTTGATTCATCATCACCTGTCAAATCAATAGTGTAAGTGGGGTTTATGGCAGAAACCATTGACGGGGCAATAGACACCAGCTCATTGAACAGACTTTGATTCAGCGAGGCTGTGATGTTAAGATTTGTAGTCTCAAGTTGTGTAATCTGACTTTGAGCCTCATGTAGCTGCTGTTGTAATAAGTGCTTCTGGCTAAGAGCTTGTTCATACTCTATGCTACACTGGCTGAACCCGTCCACAACAACCTGGAGCCTATCCCGGGCTTCTATGGCATCAGTGTATTGAATATATAACTGAGCCATTTCATTTTTCAATTTCCTATTCATTTCATTGGCATCAAAGAGCACTCTTTCATTGTCATCTATTTCCTTAATAAGTTGGTCACAGGACTCCCTTGACGCCTTTAATAGGCTCAAAGCCTCACTGAGTTTGGACTCTTCGAGGCGAGCACGGGCGCTGCGAGTCATAATCATGACGAAGGATAGCTTTTATAAGGAAGAGAAAACAATTTAGAAGAGCTAGGTAGTTGTGAAATTTGAAAGAGGATTAGTGCAGAGGAAAATGAAATTTAATAAAGTAAGAAGTTCTGTAACCAAACCAATCTAAGGTTATGTTTGCGTTCAAAGGTCATTGGCATCAACAAGTAGCCGTATTAAAAGTGGACAATGTAATTTATTTTGTAATTAAAGAAACAAACAAACAAAAGCAAGTAAAATATTTAAGTATTGTACCTGATAACAAGATGACAATGCAAAATTCACTTGAGCCGGTAACTGTCACTCATTCACATTGAAATATTTACACTTATTTTGCACTTGGTAAGTGAATCTAATACAAAAAATTGATTATTATCCTATTTACTTGATGAGTAATTGGAAATAGGCTTGAAAAACATACAAAATTAAATATTTAAGATTAAAATAACAAGAACAAATTCAAATCAGATGTTGGCTCTAGTGTTGCCACAGGAAAAAAAGCATTGCAATAGATATTATAGGCTTTTAGCTAGACTTTTAACTTTTGTTTTCCCTATGGGGAAATCCTAATGGATACCCTCTCTTTAGTGAGAACGGAGGCTTATGTTGGACTCCTACCGACTAAAACCCCACTATTCCTTCTACTAAGTCGGAGACACGGGAGATACTTGGGCGATAGCATCCCATGCGTTTTTGCTTCCGAACATGGACTGAACCACGGCTGGAAGCGATAGCTCACCCGCACCGAGTGTCGTGACGAGGGCACAACAACGCTATTAGGCCCAAGCTGAGCATTGCTCAAGAGTATATTGACTTGTAATCTCAATGAACTTAATGACTTAATATAGGTAAAAAAAAAGTGGCCACACTTCGGAAACTAAGCTGTAAATTCACAATCTAAAATTGTACCTTCTAAGTGGGAAATAAACTGTTCCCCCTTTTGGTACTTCTACCCCGTTCGGTGTTACTCACAATACTTTTAGTACTGGGTTCATACATTTATTTTACGACTTTCTCATACATTACGTTTATTACTCGCGATTATCGTAACAACTACAATTTATTTTAGTAGGCATATTGTTGATTGCGGCGCGTATTAGCGAACAGCTACAACATAAAGCGTCCATTTACACAGTTTGTGCGGCCATTTTTACGGTAATTTGATATTGAAGGACATTCAGTAACTATATCTACTCACTTTAACTACTTACGATGATATTGTAGTGCATGGATTAATAATTTATTGTGACAATGTGTTGCAACGTGGAAGGCAGGTATCGTTTAAAACAGGTTTTTGTTCTGACTCGTTTCGAAGAATTTCTTTGTTTACATAACCTTCATCTCATTTATGTATTTATCAGTATTTGTTTTTTTTTTTTTTTTGCAATGATACTTTTGTTGTTTATCTTTTGTTATATCGCACTATTTATACATACTCATTATTGTTTTTATCTGACACAAATTTATTTTATTTATTTGAGTATGCACACACACGTCACGTTTCAGTATAAAACTGATATACATCCGTCACCTCACAAATCTGGTCCAGTTGAACACCAGCGTCAGGCACCAGTTGTCTGGCATTTTTGTTGAACTGGGCCTTTTTGGCGCAGCCGTGAGGCACACTTTCCAGTTTAATTTCTTACATCGGACTTTACACTTTGTTATTTGATTTTCATTTGTTTTTTATCTGATGTATGTCTCAGGTGTACTGTGTGTCTTACAGTCTGCGCTAAATACATGTATTTTCTTTCTTTCTTACTTTCCTACTTTTTTTGTAACCCCTATAATGTGTCCCATTGCTGGGCAAAGGCATCCCCTTTATTCTTCTAAACTTCCATGTCTTTTTCTACTTTCCTACTTATCGAAAAAAGCAACTATGTACGTACTTTTTAGGACAAGGATCATCATCTGCCTAGCCTTTTCCTAACTATGTTGGGGTCGGCTTCCAGTCTAACCGGATGCCGCTGAATACCAGTATTTTACATGGAGCGACTGCCTATCTGACCTCCACAACCCAGTTACTGGGTAATACGATACCCCTAGGTAAGACTGGTTGTCAGATTTTCGGACTTCTGACTACCCGTAACGACTGTCAAAGATCTACGAATTACAGCCGGGACCAACCGCTTAACGTGCTTTCCGAGGCACGGAGTGGTCTCGGTATGTAAAGATGGTCACCCATCCACAGACCAATCGCGGCAACCGTAGCTTAACCTGATCGATCGAACTGTGAGGCTGTTATTATTTAGCCACGGGTCCCTCTTTTTAGGACAAGGATATGGTATAAAATACATTTTTAAATTAATCAGTAAGTAACACACGCGTGTATTTCCCGAAGGGTTAAGAAGATGTGTATCCATAGTACACGCCAGTTATGTAATAGGGGGCCAGCCAATTGCCATGACTTGCTATTGCTGTTCTACTTATCCGTAAAAACAAAATCATTATTTTCGGACAAGGATATAATCTTAAATACATTTTTAAATACATAAATAAAGCTTTAAAAAACCGGCCAAGTGCGAGTCCGATTCGCGCACGAAGGGTTCCGTACCATTATCTATTAAAACGGCAAAAAAAATCACGTTTGTCGTATGGGAGCCCCCTTAAATATTTATTTTAATCTGTTCTTTAGTATTTTTTTATAGTGGCAACATAAATACATCATTAGTGAAAATTTCAAGTGTCTAACTATAACGGCTCATGAGATACAGCCTGGTGACAAACGGACGGACGTACGGACGGACAGCGGAACCCTAAAAACTAAACTTAAAAAAAAAGAAAATAGGTTTATATGCGGTAAACATGACGCAGAAAAGAACACAAAAAAAAAACAAGTTGGGGTAAATTTGCGTCACATACATGCAAAACGGCCACCGCACAGCATAATGGCTCTCCAATGGTTCGAGTCTTATCTGACTGACAGAAAACAAAGGGTAAAGGGCAAACGTAGTAAAGGGCTATCAATCTTCCTTTTATTATCCACTTGCGGAGTTCCACAAGGCTCCCACATGGGCCCGATATTGTTCCTTGTATTTGTCAACTATATAGTGAACTGCATCAAACAGTGAATGTTCACTCTTTGCAGGCGATGTCAAGTTTTATAAGGAAATAACTTCAGTCAGAGATATATCCTTGCTGCAAGAGGACCTGAACTCAGTGCAAAACTGGTGTTTAGAAAACAAGATGACTCTTAACACTGAAAAGTGTAAACAAATGACCTTCTCAAAAAAACTAAATACTCTTCCATCCTCGTATTCGTTGAACGGTGAAGAACTGTAAAATATCAATATAGGAAGATTAATTCAGAAAGATTAAATTAGAAAGATTAATTTAGAAAGATTAATGACGGCACGGTTGGCGCAGTGGTCAAGCGATTGACTGCTGCGCTGCGTGTCGTGGGTTCTATTACCGCACGGAACAAATATTTGTATGACCTACAAGTAGTTGTTCCGGGTCTGGCTGTTTGCGTATGTCAGTTTGAATGTCTGTAAACGCACCCACAATACAGGAGAATTTCCTAGTGTGGGGCAACGTTTTTTTTAAAAAAAAAAAAAAAGATTAATTCGTGGTTTGGGGGTCTGCGTCGACAGTCAGCTTACTTTCATTCCATACCCATACAATATAATATTTTGAAAAAGGCAAGTAAAATCTTAGGATTTCGGAAGTCTGCCACGACTTTACATCTATTCGTACCCTCAAACTCCTCTACTTCACCCTCGTCAGAAGTGTACTCGATTATACATCGCAGGTGTGGAATCCTATTTACCAAGTTCATATCGATTGAGTCTAACGCGTACAAAAAGACTTCACTAGGTACTTGCGATATAAATCTAATAGCTGCCCCAACACATCTAATTACCCTGAAAGGTAACACTTCAACCTATGCAAGGTTCCCTCGAAAACCGTAGAAAACTGATGGATCAAATTATGCTCTTCAAAATTATTAATGGTCTAATACATAATCCTAAACTTCTAGAAGACATAAATGTATCTGCACTCTAATTGCGTAACACACTATTACTCTCAATTTAAATCATTTTGAAGCATATTGCTAATCCATTGCCCCATTTGTTCGAAAAAAATATCTGCTCAACAACGTAAATAACGCAATGAATGTTGTTGAACTGTCAAAATGAAACCCATTGCTACTGATAGTGCGTTACGCAATTACCCTGCTGTTCCCCGTAGTATTCTACCCAGGACCGCCAGAAAATTAGATATGTGTACACCATCTACATTTCGAACCAACCTCGCGCGATCAACACTATTTAACCGTTTGATGAGGACGTATAATGAAAGCCACTCTTACACCGTTACCATTAATATCTTTTACGACAACTTAAAGATTGCTAACAGTTGATACTTGTTTGAATTCCGTCACTCATGTTTTGTTCTACATTCCCTTGTAACAATTTTAACATTTTATTTAATTTAATTATTTTATTTTATTTCATTTATTGGATTGTATTATTGTTAATTTATTTGATTTTAAAATTACATTTTTTTTATTTTTTAGTATTAATAACTTATTTGATCAAATTGTTATTTTCATCACTTTGATTACCCAGTAAATCAATTAGGTAAGCTATGTAAGTGCACACCTTCAAGTGATAAGTTCATTGTAGTACTTTGTATAGTAAGACTAAACTCTCTGGTAATGTTTATATGAATTAATCGTTGGAGTGCCATAATAAATAAATAATGCTCAGTCCCTTAGCAAGACAGAGCCCCACCGCTGGTTATTCATTGCTGTAAATACAGATACATGAGATATTGAGCTTGTCTCTGGAATGGTAACGCACCTTTCATTGTCTATGGCATTGCTGATATCTCTAGGCAGCAGTGACCACTAACCATCAGCCACCCAACGACATAAAATGTTGCACAAATCCTGATCTCGGTCAAAAATCGGAATCGAACCAAAATTGGACCGTTTTCACCCTATTACTGTAAAATAACGTCGTCTACGATCAAAAAGGGTAACTAATTGCCGCCAATCGACTTGACTTTGACGTTAGGCAGTGATTATAATTTAAAAATCAACACGAGAACTGACTAATTATGCCTTTGATATTCAAGTATTAATAAATCTAATTATGTACTAAAATAAATATGTTTTAGCTACGCGATAGGTTTACGCCAACTGTGAATCACAGAGCGTAGTCAAGAGTCTACGCTTTCGTAGCAGATGTGCTACGAATGCTACGAGTATGAGTAGGTATGCTACGAGTGTAAAATAATGAATTCTTTGGTTGCAATATCCAGATTCTGCCTTCTCTGAGTATTCTATGACTTTTATGAGATTAGCTTATTTATTTATTGAACAGCGTAACTACGAAACGTTTGTTGTCACTGTTTCTGCATCCAATTAATGTTTTCGTGATTTTTCGACATCCTTAAATCTTAAATTAATTAATTCATTCGTTCAGTGACAGACAACGTATAGCCTAAACCGCATAAATTCCATAAATAACGATAGTGAGAGACTAAGGAAAGATTTTTGAAAATTCACCCTATAAAAAGGTTAAATAGAGAATGACAGTTTGTCATTATTGCCGATGGGAAATCCTATCGGACGCATGGCTTGTCTCATAATGGAAATGATTTTATTTTAAACAACTTACCCTCTTCATTTACAAGAAAATTACACAGACAGATTGTGTTTATAAAACGATTATTTCTAAGTGTCAAGATGTTACAAAGAATGTTTCAAAACACTTTTCTTTTTAATTTTTCCTAAGAGCTGAGAGAGCTGTGTAACATTTTGACCATCATCTTTATTACGCTCAGCGTATTCCGTAACAACTTCTTTACGAGTTGTCCGTTTATGTCACGAAATTACTCGAAAGCGCGCCGAGTAAGCTCGAGCGATGATGATGTTACGTTTTATGATCTAACTGTATTTTTAGTTTTGGAAGGTTCAATTTTTTGTGCTACTTATTTTTTTAAGGAAAAATGTGTTGCAGAGTGTTGTGTGTGGCAAGAGGCTATGTCATTATTCTTGTTCTTTTTGCTCACTATTCAATGGGGTAGGTGACCGATGGGGACGAAAGGTTCTGGAGTAGCGACCGTATATCGGAAGACGTAATGTTGGAAGGCGTCCCACAAGCATGGAGAATGTCCTGGCAAAAAGAAAAAACAAAATTTGTTTAGTTTTATTACCTGAATCAAATACATAAAAAAGTACATAAAATCGTAATATATTGATTACGATTTTATGTATTTTTTTGTCTCCTTTTCTCTTTCTCACGCCGTCTACATCTCTCTATCCTATAATGTCCTATCGCAGGTATGCTGGAAGAGATTTCTTATGAAATAAGCATCACCTTTGTACCTATTTTTCTGTTCTGTTTTTTCTTGTCTATTTATATATGTGTGTACATAAATGGTAAAATAAATAAATAAATTGAATAATAAATGAAAATCTTCTCCTGCAACATGATCTGAAACTTCATGTTTTTATCTTCAATTTTAAGACGTTAACAATCATTCACAGCCTACCTGGTGGCATGAACATTGAAAAGCAATCTGTAACCATGAAGTCATTGCATGATTCTAAACGACCAAACGTAGAATTTTTTTGTGGGTTATCTATATAGTAAAATAAAATTGGAGTGTCTGTTTGTAATATTGAAATAACCGTTTTTTACTACATGCATATGAATATATATACGGTACATACACCAAAATAACATTTATTACAATTTTTGTCTGTCTGTCTGTCTGTTTGTTCCGGCTTATCTCTAAAATCGCTGGAGCGATTTTGACAGGACTTTTATTGGTAGGTAGCTGATGTAATAAGGAGTAACATAGGCTACTTTTATTTTAGAAAAATAAAGTAATGTTGCAATGTCCAAGTACTGTCCAGTAAGTACCGCGCGTACCTCACGCTCATGCCACCACTATGCCGTCACGTCGGGCGCCTCCCACCACTTCTTCATTAGTAAAAATGTTTAGTATACATGAAAAGGTTATGAAGTAAGTAGTGATAGATTATTAACATTAACAAATAACTATACAATTAAAAATTACCCAGAGAAGCGGGTATTCACAGCTAGTCAAAAATAAAACCTGCTTTTTCATAGGCAAGCCAGGGCGATCAAAATGTATGGAATAGCTATTTTATTTTGATAACTGACGAACAATTTCAACGCAGGGACATTTGACAATACATTAATCAAGCAAGACGCGCCCGTGACACTAGCAGATGACAACAAAACAACAGCAATCAAAACAAGCTGGAAAAATAACTACTTTTGTAAGAAACAATAATAATTACAATTAAGCCGTGCCTCTTAAATATGTTCCTTGCGAGAGAGATGTTCAGAATCATGTACTGAGTCCATGGTACACCACGGTCCAGGTCGCGCGTCGAGATCCCTCCCTATCATTCTGTATAAATAAAATAGATTATTCCTTACACAATAAAACAGTATCTTCGCATTAGATTCAGACATACAATAGCCAAACGCGTCGTCTCTGCCACAGAATTCGCTCTGGAATTTGTAGGTAAACTTGCCCGTTGTGCGGTCACTAACGAGCTATACCCCGCTACAAAGTTTCATCGGCCTTGTTACTGAATCTAGTGCACTCTATGTATCCCGTGTTCAATGGGAGGGTCGTGGGAGGCCATAATTATTGAGTTTATTACCTACTGATGCGTGTTTGGTTTTGGGATGTATTGTTTTTGAATGATCATTGTAGCTTTGAATAATTTCGATGATTTAAGTGGAAAGCACCAAGGTAGCCCACGAAATTATATTTTTTTTACATTTTCACCAATTTTCGGGTTGTATGTACAGACGCCAGCACATCAAGCTACTACAATCTGTCAAATTTCTTTAATAGATTTTCAGCTTTATCGCTAAAGCATAAGGTTCAAAGTTGATTGGGAAAATTGTCAGTTTTGGGGTAGCTTGATGTGCTGGCGTCTGTACCTATGTGGATTAAAATATGATTCGTGACCGTAAGAGTGATGCCACACTGTCGTTGCCAATACGTTGCGTCGTCGCAGCGTAACAAACATGACTTCAAAGTTATCGCTGGTTCCTTTGAGTCATGGCCTCCGTTGTCTGCCGAGTCAATCATCCCGAGTTAAATCTTAAAGTAAAACAATGTGATATTTTTCCTTGCCCGTATGCGTTTACGGCCGCAGACACTGTGAATACTGTGTTGATACATGATACTCAATTCAGTGGAATTTAGTTAGATACATTAGTCTCAATCGATATTAATTTTAAGGCTAAAACGTGAAGAGAGATTAAATGAACTAAAATTTGAAATTCATTTGAGGGTTAAATTGAATGAACCGTCTAGGAACCTACCTTGGTGGACAATCAGCCTATAAAATCAAAATCAAAAGTCATTTATTCAAACTAGGCTGAGAATCAGCACTTTTCGAACGTCAAAATTACAAAAGACAGTCCCCCAAAACGCCAAGTGAAGGCTAAGTAAAGGCTTTAGTCGAGCCGGGTTAGTCAAAAAATGTCAACATAAACGGTGAGTTGAAATCTAAAGCAATATGAGTTGAAATCTGACCAAGATTATGTCTGGACTTTAAAAGAGACTGTGACCTCTGAGTTTGTTTCGGCCTTTCTTCTCAGAGTAGTCAGATAGGAAACGCCGTCCTCATCTAGTTTAAAAAATATGATTGACATGTAAAAGTGTTTGTACAAACCTACTTACAGAAAATAAATCATTTATCATTTATCAATATGATATTTTCTAGTGCCGGCGATTCCGATCACAGATGCTACAAACGCAAAACTGACCGTGCGTGAATCTTAAAAAAATATTACACATTCATTATTCTCCTGCCCCTAGCCCAATTTATTAGGGGTCGGAGCAACGTGTCTTTTTAGGGTTCCGTACCCAAAGGGTAAAACGGAACCCATTACTCCCGCTTCGCTGTCCGTCCGTCTGTCCGTCTGTCACCGGGCTCTATCTCATGAACCGTGATAGTTAGACAGTTGAAATTTTCACAGATGATGTATTTCTGCTGCCGCTATAACAACAGATACTAAAAAACAGAATAAAATAAATATTCAAGGGGGCTCCCATACAACAGACATGATTTTTTGGCCGTTTTTATAGATAATGGTACGGAATCCTTTGTGCGCGAATCCGACTCACGCTTGGCCGGTTTTTTCCATACTTCCCAATTCACAGCTTCTCTAACAATGTCATCATTCACACAGTCGGAAAGCACTAGGAAGTGGTGAAGGGCGGGCGTTTTGGGGGACTGTCTTTTGTAATTTTGACGTTCTAAAAGTGCTGATTCTCAGCCTAGTTTGAATAAATGACTTTTGATTTGATTTGAGTCCATCCATTATTCCTGTGGCCTTCCTGTCACTCTTATAGCCATCAACATTCATACTCAAAACTTTCCTCACTACATTTTCATCATTCCTGCGTAAAAGATGCCTATACCATAACAACAACTGATTTCCATGCAACTTTTCAGTTACCGGTGCCACTTTCAGACTTCCTCATATATACCCATTTCTTATTCTATCCATTCGTGTGACTCCACACATCCCTCTAGCGTTCTCATCTTAACTGCCTGCAATTGCCTTCCATTCATCCTTTTTGTGGCCCAACATTCTGATCCATACAAGACAGCAGGTCTGACCATGGTTTTATATATTACGAGCTGCACCCCGCGGTTTCACCCGCATAAGTCTCGATCCCGTAAGAATATCGAGATAAAAAGTATTCTATGTGTTAACCCTGGTTATAAACTATCTGTGTGCCAATTTTCACCAAAATTGGTCCATCCGTTTGAGCGTGAAGAAGTCACAAACACACACACACTCACAAACTTTTGCCTTTATAATATTAAATGTCATTTATTGCCCTTTAGTTTAAGGAGAATGCGGGAGTCGCAGATTGTTCCCGTTACCTGCCGACATTTCATCCATCCAGTGTTAAAAAAATATTACACAATATTTGCAATCATTCAGTCACTGCATGGTAAATTAAGCAACCCAGTTAATAAGACATGATTGAAGTAATCATTCATAAATTCTGTCATGAGTGCCGCGTCATGAGCTTACTTCCGATTGTTCATTGTTGTGGCTAATACGTAATCAGCTGTCATTTGCAACGGTTATGTATACCCCGGTGTATGGCACTGATTTCAGTTTACTGCTTAATGTAACGTGTTTTGATTATGTTTATTACCCGACTGTGCGATAGCAAAGACAGGGTTATGTTTAATGTATATACTGGGTGGCAAATAGGCGTTCCGACGAGGTAACCAACCACTATAGACCTGCAATACCAATACCTATAATTAAAAAGCGTATTTTATATTTATACTATATGCCGACCGCTTAACTGAGACGTTGCCTGAGGTAGCAGCGCGGTGCGGGAGGTGTGTGGTGACGTGATGCGAGAACTCAGTGATTCGTCAACTTGTGACTACTATCACCCCTCCCGCACCGCGCAGCTACCATTTTTTTTTGTTTTTGTTTCCCTGGTGGAAAATCCTCATGGATACCCTGGGGTGGGCGAAGGTGTCTGTTAGACTCTTACTGACTAAAAACCATCCCGCTGTTCCATCTCACACCTACGCTGGGGGTCGCGGTAACGTACAATCCTTCCGCAACGCCCGACTGGTGCCGCGCCCGCCACTGCTGGCCTCCTCGGGTCAGGGGTTTGACTCCTCTCGCGACGTCTAAGAGGGGCGCGTGTGGAACACTACGCGCCGCCACCTCGTGTGAGGGGTTGACGGACGTCCCAGAGTCCGTCGCCCATTTAGAGGGGGCCCATTTAGGGGACCCATTTAGTGGGGCTGGAAGAGGGCGTTGTCCGCCCTCTGCCGACGCCCGGTGCGCCTGATGCGGGCCGGGTGAGTGGACGAGATCTCCCTCTCCCTTTCGCAGCCTCCTTTTGCGTTCACGACTGTTTCGCAGAAGGAAACCACCGCGTCCCAGGACTTTTCGTTGCCGACCATCGAGTCGACTACGGACCGTGCAGATACATCAGGCAACGTCTTCTGCCCGTAACTTAGTCCGCGTTAACTTTCTTATTTCTCCGACCCACACCGTCTCATGGTATCGCCTGCGATATTACTTCTTTTTTTCTTAGCGTTGTTTCTGACTTTTTATGTTTTTGCCCGGCTCAATTGACTTATCAAATGCAAAAATACCTAATTTTACAAAACCGACTGGTAGTTTCAACGATTAGCGTGTTCAAACAAACTCTTCAGCTTTAGTATTAGTTTTTATCACCTTGCAACGCATGCCCTGTCACCTGCAGATGTGCGGACCTAATGGGCAGCGTCAACGAATGCTATCCGCGTTGCCGAATTTTGGGCCAAACAAATTTAAGAAAAAAAACTGTATTTTTGCAATCGACACGCTAAGAAGAAGATTAGTTTATAGAAAGTAAGAAAAAACGTTTACTCTGCCCAAATAAAACGCACGTTACAAATAAAAAATAAAATAATAATAAAAAAAAAGACAAAATATACAACGTAGTCAAAAGCCTCGTACTTAAGCGCAAGACAAGACAAGATATATGTAGATAGGATAATTATTATTTCTATAAAGAATTACCTTTTTACATCTAGACGGGTGCTGTTACCTCTCGCAGCTAAACCTCTTATAGTACATAAACTTCTAAATATAAAATAGTGTTAATTATCTCTAAAACATGCCAATAAATTACCAAACATTCGTGGAGGTCGGCTGGCAAACCTAACCGGACCAAATCTCTACAGTACTTCCCTAGAAGCGTTCTTTCACAAAGAGCTCTAGAGCTGAAGTATTTCCTAACGACTTTTATTAAATACTTAGAACCGTGAGCCCGCTCCTAGCTAATAGAAAAAAAAACTTTATTAATTAATAAAACAAATTCATTACAAACCAGATTTAACGTGGACTGCTTCTGAAAATTCAATTTAAAATCATAAAATAAATATTGTTGTTCCTAGAAATCTGTTTGGACCATCAATCAGGATAAAGTATCTTTGCCCGAATTTTCATATAATAATGGCGGATTTAAAAAATATAATTAGGAATATGATAAGGCCTATCTCAAAGGAACAGATTGTTTATTTATACATATTTCTTCGAAACCTTGCTGGCTGCTGGCTTTTTATTACTTTTAAATCTATTAAATCTTTTTTAGATACAAAGTTGACGTGATGGAAAACGTTGATAAGAAAAAGACTGTTATGAATAGTATTTAAACCAAAAGTTACGTCCCTCAAAAAACCCTCTTAAAATCAACTTGAAACGGGTCAGATTTAAACACTTTATATTTTTAAGCCAGATTTTCAATGAAAATCTGATCCTTTATTGTTAAAAAGCACGACTTTCCTTTTCCCTTGAGCACGGATAAAGTCTGTAGGGATTTTGTACATTTTTTCAGCTGACTCTTGCAATTCTAGTGCGCTCAGGTGTTCAAAGACAAGTTTTCGCTTCAACAGTTTGGGGTCTCGTCGACTAAGGGTAGTTTTTACTGTTTTCATTAATTTTGTAAAGGGTAGAATATGTCTCAGTCTCTCTCTTTTGGTGCTTCATTTGTTCTTTTGTAAAAATTGATCCGAGTTAAAATCGGGTAACTTTAGTAAAAATTGGATGTGGGAATTTCTTTGTTGATACAGGAAGTCTGATGTTACGGAAAAAGGCAATACAAAAGCACAGTCAATGTTTTTGGAATCAAGTGACCACCTATATTGATTTAGAGCGCATGAAAGCTTAAAATTATTTAATACATTGTTTCAAGATTACCTTAAAATAACCTGATGCATTCTTAAGCATCTGTTACTTTTCTAACTACCACATAATTTATACTATGATCCCTAAACTAACCATGTCACAAGCTTAGGTACCAATAAATAAACTATAAAACTCTTGAAGCTAATTACAAGAAAATTATAAGTTCGTCCTTAGTCAACTCAACCCCGTCTTAACACAAAATTCTAACAACTTTCTAAAGGAATTATGCAAAACTTCTGTTTATAGCTGGAAGGCTGTCGAGAACAAAGTAGAACAGGGGTCAAGGGCCTTTCCGGATAGTTTTCTATTTCTTGTCGGCACTTTGTCGCGTTAATCTGCCCGAAGCGGGGCAGGATTTTTCTTCCGTTTTTATTTATTTCTCATCTCAGCTTTTATGAGGATGAGAAAGAATAATAAAGTGGTATTGTGAGTGTAAAAAATATTTTTTGTACTAAATGTTGAGTCCTGTAGTTCAGGCATACAGTAACCGGCCTCATCCCTGATCCAGGGTAAAGTTAGAGAAATTAATTGTTGAGCAACTACTCGTAGACTACCATAAACATAATGGCATAATCAGACTATACACTTCCCACTGCTGGGACACAGGCCTCCTCTCAGTGAGAGGGAGTGGGCTATAAACCACCACGCGGGCCCAGTGCGGGTTGGCAGATGTCACGTGTCTTCGATTTTTTGGTTCTAGGACATGCCAGTTTCCTTACGATTTCCTTCACCATTTTAATGGCAGTGGTGATTAAATTATTTACACAAAGTAAATCACTTGCCAGGGTTCGAACCCATGGCGAACAACTCGTATGTCGGGCCCGTTACCACTGGACCACCACTGCTCTTATGTCAAAAACTGTAATTTTTTGTCATTTTCGTTGTATGAAATGGGTATTACAAGGAAAATTTACGTACAGTATCAATTTCCCTTCGTATCAAAAATACCAAAGCAAATGGTCCTAATAGCAAAACGACACTAGCCAATCGTCCTATTAACTAATCGCCCTACGAGCAGTTTGTCCTATTAGCAAAACGTCTTATTTATAAAGTACAGTAGGCGCCGTAAGTAGGGACTGGTCATATATCATCTTAGCTGCCACGGTTTATTTTAATTTCTCTTTTTTTTTTATAACGGACGCTTTTGACGTGCACGTCTTTTTACATCGTTCTCACATGCATAATATCAACATGAATGATGTAACAAATATTTTGTAACAATTTTATGATTTAAAAGAGTGTCCGTGGAGTTTATTTATTTATTTATTTATTTATTTACTTAAGGTTCACCTACAGCACATACATACACATAAATATATAGAATCATACGGTATTATTCTAATATATATGCCAATTACAGGTAAACACAACATTGACAACAACGACGCCAGTTTACCGCTTATTTGCTAACTTAAGTCTAGGTGTACAAACGATTAAGAAAACAGAGTAACCCATTAAATTAATAGTACAGATAAATTTTAAATTTCATTTGTGTGCAGGGAGGCCAAGATTCTTGATTTGAACTTCGCCTTAGAGTCATTGAATATATCTGCTTCGGGTACGGACTTATTAAATGAATTAAGGTTGTCACACATTTTAACGAGAGGTGAGTTGAGACCTGTGTTTGTAGAGGTAGAAGGGCGCTGTAGAATTGTGGTTATAGGAAAGCGTGGGATTCTAGGCGGGACTTTCAATAGAATGCGCGATAGCAGTTCACGACAGTTTCATGCATGTTCTTTTGCATAGTTACCATAGTTACGCTTTGGAATGGGCTAGCTTCAACTTTCTGACTGACCGACCCCTTGATAATTCAAAAATGCCTGTAATTGGTTTATTTTAAATACATACTTTGAGTTTGAGTAATACTGAAAATTACCATGACGACAAATACCGTTTATCATGGCTAATTTTTGTGTTTATTTGAAAGTTACCATTAAAACGAAAAAAAAGGAATGAAAGCACAGGCACTTAACTATTAATCTCCTTGAATGTATATAACAGGCAACTATTTTGACATCAAAAACGGTATAGGGAGTTACATATTTCTTACAAGCGATTGAATCAGAAATAAAATGATCCGTAAGAATACTAAGGTAACCGACATAGCCCGAAGAATTGCCAAATTTAAGTGGCAGTGAATATTGGTCGCAAAACAGATTGCTGATGGGGCCGAAAGGTTCTGGAGTAACGATCACGAAAGGTTCTGGAGTAACAATCACGTGTGATTATGTAGTGTTATCGTTATTTGTATTAAAATAAATCATTAATTGCCACTCAAT
This sequence comes from Eremobia ochroleuca, assembly GCA_949629135.1. Lineage (NCBI taxonomy): Eukaryota > Metazoa > Arthropoda > Insecta > Lepidoptera > Noctuidae > Eremobia > Eremobia ochroleuca. Next base: position 3,122,686 of record OX451392.1, read on the forward strand.
TCCAAAAGCATCAGTAACCAAAAGCAGCAGTAATCCCTGACACGTGTCTGCCTGTTCAAATATTTGTACGTATAAGAAAATTTGGTAAAGGTTTTGGACTGAAATAAAATGTATGCCCGAATTCATCTCATTTGTAAATTAACTATCTATCCATTGGTATTGGATTTATATTATTATTTTAATTTAACCTGCCAAATCTGAATCAATCAACTCAGCCTGTCGCAGTCCACTGCTGGACATAGACCTCTCCCATGCTACGCTACAACGCCCTGTCCTTCGCCTTCCATATCCAGTCTGTCCCAGCCACCTTCTTAAGTCAATTAATAATTGAAGTCGTCGGTCCATATAGCTGGGTGGCGTCCCACGCTACGCTTTCCGATACGCGGTCGCCACTCTAAGACTCGTCTGCTTCTTCGGCCATCGATCCTTCGACAAACATGGCCAGCCGACTGCCACTTCAGTTTGATCACTCTGCAAGCTATGTCGCTAACTCCAGTTCATTTCCGGATTAATTCATTCCTGATTTTATATTTAAAAGAAACTCCGGTCATAGCCAGTAACGTAACTATAGATCTGAGTAACTAATTATGTATACGTGTTACGTTACCCCCGGGCGACTATAGATTAAGCGACACTTTTTGATGGTATCATAAAACGTAGTCATTCATAATGTAAAAAAAAAATGCACAGATATAAAATTTGCCGCATTTTTGTAAACATAAATATTACTGATAGCTGTCATGCTATAATTATGTCACACGACATAATTATTACATTTCATATGTCAAGGCTTAGAGCACAGGCACATGTAATGTCGAGTTATTTAGCTACACGGATTACACGAAGCGTTTCTGTTTCTATATTGAATACGACAATAAATGAAAACTGGCAATATTATTGCAGAAGAGTTTGGAACTATCAGTTTTTTTTTCGTCCGTGACTGTACCGTTGAGTGATTTATGGCACATGGGAAATTTTTGTAGGTATAAACGCCTAGGGGGCGAAAAGGCAAGGGGAAGAGATGGGACTAAACTATCAAATAAATTCTAGCACCGAAATATAAAAAGTGAATTAGTTCGTAGGTGGTGTTCTCATTCTATAGTTTCAAAAAAAAAAAACTATAACAACGTGGATATGCTTGCTGACGTGAAAAAAAAATGCTATTCCGCAAAGTTGAAAGCGAGTCTGACTGGTCATGGTAAAGCCATATGAGTTATGCGTATTAATTTCATAATTGAATTATGACTTCAAAATTGTTAACACATTTCTATGGCTTAAAATGATATTGGCTCAATAAGCGTTGTACAGACGCCAGCACATCAAGCTACTACAATCTGTCAAATTTATTTAATAGATCTTCAACTTTATTGCTAAAGCATAAGGTTCAAAGTTGATTGAGAAAATTTGTCAGTTTCGGGTAGCTTGATGTACTGGCGTCTGTACATTCTAGGCCATCGTCAGAACTTTATCCCATCATAAAAGACAAATGACCAAACCGTACAATATCCATTCAAAACACTAACTACTAAACCGTGTCCTGAATTTAAGGCCGCGTAAACATTGATAGCAATGAGGGGCTTGTGGCTAATGGGGTAATAGTTTACGGGTATTACCCGAACGGTTTAAGCAACAGATTCGAGCATGTTGCACTGTACACAAGGAAGGACATGGGATTTGTCGCTAGAGTATGTAGATTAAAAATGGTTACCAGGTATACCAGGTATACCAACTTAAAAAAAAATACTTCGCAAAGGCGGACTTAGCCTTTGCGAAGTATTTTTTTTTAAGTTGTGTTAAAATGTTTAATAAATAAATGTTAGCATAGCTGCAGAAGTAGTAAGGCCAGTCCGTGAAAAGTAGACCATTATTTTTCTAAACCTTGCTAAGATTCTCAGGGTCTATTATGTTGGGGTTCAAGTAGGAACACGATTGTGTACCTACTACTAGTCAATATTTTTGTCTTGAAAAGTAAACAAGCATGAGTTGCTCGTTAAAATTCATTTATTTTTCCACCCAAATTTGATAAACCAACATTTCTTTATCTTCGACAAAGTCAAACTGTACCTGTATCGTCATCATCCTTTCAACCCGAAATCATTCACTGCTGTATAGGCCTCCCCTTTTTTTTCTACCTTACTTCCCGGTTCCATGCGTACCGCATCCAGGTGGACCTGTAACAACAATGTTTTAATATTTATATTCTAAGCCCTTCACCTTACCATATTCATCAACTGCCTAGCCTTTTTCCAACTATGTTGTGGTCGGCTTCCAGTCTAACCGGATGCAACTGAATACCAGTATTTTACATGGAGCGACTGTCTATCTGACCTCCACAACCCAGTTACTGGGTAATACGATACCCCTAGGTAAGACTGGTTGTCAGACTTTCGGGCTTCTGACTACCCGTAACGACTGTCAAAGATCTACGAATGACAGCAGGGACCAACGACTTAACGTGCTTTCCGAGGTGCGGAGGGGTCTCGGTATGTAAAGATGGTCACCCATCCACAGACGAACCGCGGCAAGCGTTGCTTAACCTGATCGATCGACCTGTGCGGCTGTTATTATTTAGCCACGGGCCCCTCCCCCTTTATCTTACCATATTAATGTTTAAAAATCCTTCAAGAGCAGTTCAGCCTTACCAAACCAACGATCGGTATGTAGAACGATCGGTTTTTTACACAGAACCGGGAATCACTCACCCAAATGTAAGCGTGCCTTTATGGTACAATTTTCTTTCTTTATTAGGGACGAAATTTGCTTTAGCCCCGCCTTATATCATCAATAATACTTGTAAATGGACTACAGGGTGTGTTTTGACTCCGTATAAAGTAATATTCATTAATTTCTGTGCGGCATGCGATATAAGATTTTAGGAGAATTGGGTAAGGTCGGAATACGGTGTGAATGGTGTATTTGTAGGGTTTTGAGTAGGGAGTTACAGTTCATTGATGTCTTGAGTCGAAGACTATAACTGCTACATGTATAATATCTCTAGTAATAATAAAGCAAGTAAAGAAAAAAAAAAGTTTATTTGTTTGGATTAGATAAAATATTTTTGTATTTCACAGTCTAATTCTTGAGGAAGGCTATATAATATCACGCTAGTACCCTTTGGAGCCAAGCAAAATGAAAAAAAAAAGTCACAAAAAACGATAAGTGAAAACGAAGTAATTGCGCCGTGCAGGCGATGCGATGTGACGGGGTAGCCCGGGGGAACAAGAGATTTCACAAAAATTTAGGTAGATAAATACCGTTCGCAACATTATTTTATAATAATGGGCTTTGTTAAACACTTTAAACGGTTTATCTTAGAATTATTAATCTAGGTGTAACAAGGAATAAAGTTTATTCAGTTTTCTATAAGAAATACACTGAAATATTTAAGAAGGCGGATTCTCTGAAAAAATGTAGGTACTTCAATGTTTATCTTAAATAAAATTACTACAAAAGTTTTAATATTTTAACATCGGAAGCTCAAAAATGTTTTTAATTAAGTACCTAGTGTAAAATAATCACGATAATTTATAAGTTAAGTAAGGCAGTAAGTGAAATAGATGAATCTTTTTCTTCTTTTTCGTGTCGCTTGCATGACTGTATTTCAAATCTTGGTTTCCCAAGACTTTGCCGCTTCCACGGCGTTGTCGTTGTCTAGATGTAAGTCCAATCTGGTGAAGTGGGGTTACTTTGACGGAACGGCAGTAGGGTGTGATTGTGGAACTATGTCAAAAACCATACTCCAACTGCAATCCTGCCCTCTGTGTCCCAAAACATGCAGACAAAGTGACCTCTGCGCTGCCAACGACAATAGACAAATTAAACATAGCTTTTTATTTCTGACTACGTCAACTTACTCTTGGGTATGCGACTTCATACCATGCGATAAATGCCTTAGTTACACTATACTGCTTCATTGGTCTATTGATTGCAAGCGCATCTGCTGAGCTTGAAGTCTTGGATTGAATCCTCAGGTCGGGTGAATTGTTATTGGGTCTTTCCATGAGGAATTTGTCAGTAGCAGCCCGGAGTCTGGATATGCTCTCGGTTGATGACGAAAGGCTCGTCCCCTATTACATGAGACTAAAACGTAACTGGCACATCAAGCTACCCGAAACTGACAAATTCTTCCAATCAACTTTGAACCTTGTACTTTAGCGATAAAGTTGAAAATCTGTTAAAGAAAATTGACAGATTGTAGTAGCTTGATGTGCTGGCGCCTGTACATTTTTAACTGACACTACTTTTATCGTAGGTATCGAGATGCCTAACCATTTGGGGAAGAACGGCGTTATGTTATGTTATATAGTTGGAATATAATTTAGACTGACATCGTGACATTAATTTTGTTAATATTGTGTACTAAGCTCTCACATGTTCCACAGGACACAGTGATGATATATTACTGACAAGTTCGTGCTTATTACATCTGACATAAGCTAATAGTTGCTAATCTTAACCACAAATGAACTATTCTAGCTTTCATGTGATCCATATTCATCGTTTTACTGTTTAGTTTTGATAGGGAGTTGCTTTTATATCATTATCCATCTTGGAAACGACACAGCATGGCAAAGTCGCATTTTAAATGCCTTATTATCTAATCAGTAATATTTTTGTCAGCGTATCCACCAATTAAAAACGTTTGCAACATTATATATTAATAATTAATCCTAAATGAATATTATAAATGCGCAAGTGAGCTTGTTTGATACGCTTTCACGTCTTTTTTTTCTTCACGGGAGAACATACTTTTTATCCTGGTAGGTCGAGGCCGTGGGATAATTTCCGAACTCCATAAGCTCCCTGCCAGTAAAAAATAAACATTGAATTCAGGCAAAACCCATATTCCGTAAAATATTACGTATTGCAATACTTAATAACTATTCAGAAGTGTCTTCTTTTCGCATTGACGGTACTTTACTGCTGTAAATTATTTGAAAGTATGTACACTTCGAACCCAAATCTGGACGCAAAAGCTCCTTTAGTCCCTTTCTTTCGTGCACATAAGTGTATGGTAAAATTAAATGTGTAAATGTGTAAGGTATACTTCTAACAACTAAAAACAAACACAACACAAAACTACTACGAATCTAGCACCACTCCACAGCACACACCCACACACACACCCTCACACTCACTATACTCCACACCCACACCACACACATCACACACCTCGTACCACGTCCACCACCACACACCACACTCCTTCTATCTACTTCTTCCACAAATAACAAAAAGTTTAATCAGATTATCCCAATTTTAAAAAATTGCCTATCGATTAGACCCCCATAACTCACACGTGATCCTATTATGAAAACTGTCCTAATTAATAATTTAACCCCTAACATTAGGTTCTCATTAATTATTATTTATTACAACGAGGGTAATTGAATTCCGCGCTGTTATATGGCGAACGGGGAATGTGTGGGTGACATTCAATTATCAGAGTTTGTATTGTGTAAACACTTGAAGCAACATAGCAATGATGAGAGTATGACAAGCTAATATTGTGATTCTTCGCTTTAATGCGCCTAAACACATTGTTATTATGTAAATATATGTATAATGGTCGGTGTCACAATAGAAGATAAAAATAACGTTTGCATATAAAACATTATTTTTAGTATTTGGCAAACCCGAAACACGTGTCTAGTATTTTTATGTAAAGAATCTATGTACAGACGCCAGCACATCAAGCTACCAGAAACTGTCAAATTTTCCCAATCAACTTTGAACCTTATGCTTTAGCGATAACGTTGAATATCTATTAAATAAATTTGACAAATTGTAGTAGCTTGATGTGCTGGCGTCTGTACAAAATTTCAAAACTGTATCATGAAAAATCACGAAGTTATATATAAGCTTGTTATTTTACCTGATTGTCCGTACAAAAAGTTGGTAAAAAGTTGGTTACCACTTAACATGCGCCACCCGCCAACCGGCTGTGACCTGTGTTGTGCGCATATGATTGCGGATATGTACTTAGTGTCGCTCGGTGTCCAACTTGTTACCATTTTTAAATATTTTTGGGACAAAATAGAACATGGTGTAAAAACTATTGGGATTGATTCAGTCACTTACTCTGAACAAACTATATTCAGGTTTGTAGTATACTAAAAATAATGTTGTAGGTATAATATAGTCCTGCAGACCATATTTCGGCAATGGCGGCCAATTTCAACAGAGACTAGCCTTCGGCGAGGGAGATATTATAGTGCACAAGTGTGTGCATAGAGGGAGGGGCCCGTGGCTAAATAATAACAGCCACACAGGTCGATCGATCAGGTGAAGCTACGCTTGTTACCATCTTTACATACCGAGACCCCTCCGTGCCTCGGAAAGCACGTTAAGCCATTGGTCCCGGCTGTCATTCATGGATCTTTGACAGTCAGAAGCCCGAAAGTCTCACAACCAGTTTTACCAAGGGTTATCGTATTACCCAGGAACTGGGTTATGGAGGTCAGATAGGCAGTCGCTCCATGTAAAATACTGGTATTCAGCTGCATCCGGTTAGACTGGAAGCGACCCCAACATAGTTGGGAAAAGGCTAGGCAGATGATGATGATGATGAAGTGTGTGCACGGACGTAGGCGCACATTCTCTTCCTTCACTCTCATAGACAGATGGGACGGCAATCTGACATGACCGGCGAGAGATCAGGCCCAGGATCAATGCCTTAACGTGCTGTCGGAGCACGGGGGAAGGACACCGCCAACTTCCAAACTCCGGGCTGTTACTAAGAAATTCCTAATGGAAAAACTGAATATCGCTTTGTCCGACCTGGGAACCAAACCCTACGCTCGGCAGTCGCATACTAACATATTATACCACTATTATCATAGCATCACAATGCATGAATCTAATGAAATAGCAACTCCCGAATTAATGGCATTACCATAGTGTTGCAATGTTTTACAAGAACGCAATGCGTGAACTCACAACATCTAAATGAGTAAATCCACAGCATTATATTGTGCGACAGTTCACTGTTGCAACGCACAAATCTGCGACGAGTGGCGACGCAGTCTCTGAATATATTCTGTTGCTGTTATTTTTCGTTGCGTTGCCGCACCGCACTATAGGTACAATTTTTTCTTTATAAGTGTGTATATTTTTGAAGTGAAATCTTCTTCAGGTTCGTTCTGAACTGAGGACAAAACTGAACCGTCACTCTCGGGTCGGTGACGCTGAATCGGGTATATTCGGCTCCAGTCCCTCAGTGACGCGGAATCGCGTTGACTCGGGGCTGAATCGCGTATACTCGGCTCCACTCTTAAGTTTTCACTCTTAAGTTTAAAAATTTATAATAAACTACCGGAAATATTAAGAAAAATGAATAATTTAGAATTTAATAGAACTTTAAACAATTGGCTTTGTGACATATGTTTTTATTCAGTAGATGATTATTTAAATTTTAAACAGACATGATGTGATACTGATAAATTTACGAACACTGATTGACATTATATTATTTTGACATCATTTATTAATTTAACCTATTTTCTAATATAATGCACCTAATCAATATTGACATAGCAAGATTGTAAATTTTATTATGATTATGATGTGTATGACTAATGACATGTAATTTCATGATACTACTATGCATGTACTGTACCTACCGGAAATATTTGCACGACTGATAAGTCGAATATAGTGAAACTAAAATTATTTACCATGTTATTATGTACCTATATTCTTGCAAATAAATATATTTCATTTCATTTCATTTCATTCAAGTTTTCACTTGAATCGTGTACAGCAGCGTAAGCACATACCCTGTTTTTTTTAATATTACTGATAAAAAATATTACACCACTCATCGCGTTTAGACTGTTTAATGCCGGAAAATAAACGATATTAGCAAACCTTATCAGTTTACATGAATGCAGGACATTAAACAGTAATCCGTAGGTTCACCAGATTGAATGTTTTAATGCCCATTGCGGCACGCAAGCCACGATACAAGCTGAATGGGTAAATGGGGCTCATATTGAAGAACGATTTTCAGTGTTTGATTCGTTCGTACTATAAATTAAGCGTAGGAGAGGCAAAAATGCGAGTTTCCACAATTGTATGACCTGTGATAAAGCAGGCACGTTTGATCTGTATCAAACCTACCTGCCCTGGATGGTTTAGATTCATAATTGGACTCGGTAGGTGGCGCTGTTCGGGTAGGAAAACGTCTGTCAGCTCCGCTAGTTTTATTTTCAATGCGATATCAGTTTTCCTGGAGGGGCCCGTGGCTAAATAATAACAGCCGCACAGGTCGATCGATCAGGTTAAGCTACCCTTGCCGCGGTTGGTCTGTGGATGGGTGACCATCTTTACATACCGAGACCCCTCCGTGCCTCGGAATCCTGGCTGTCATTCGTGGATCTTTGACAGTCGTTACGGGTATTCAGAAGCCCGAAAATCTGACAACCAGTCTCACCAAGGGGTATCGTATTACCCAGTAACTGGGTTGCGGGCGTCAGATAGGCAGTCGCTCCATGTAAAAAACTGGTATTCAGCTGCATCCGGTTAGACTGGAAGCCGACCCCAATATAGTTGGGAAAAGGCTAGGCAGATGAGGATGATCAGTTTTCCTGGAAATGTATAGTTTGATGTGTCGTCGTTGTGTACCTATAAAGAAATAAGTACCCTTTGCAAAATGTCTAATGATTTATACACACACATACATATGTACATATTAATGTCAATATTGAAACCCGACGTATATGCAATTAAGACTTATGATAAGCATGTTTCTAATCATAGGTATATTTCATATATACGGTTGTTATTTGAATTACAAACATGCTCGTCGTCGCTCCATTCACGATGATACATTTTCCATTACCCGTTATATAAACGCCTGAAGCTTTTGATAACGTAAAGGCCTGTTACACATGTGACATCAAAGAATTTGGAAGAAGATATTGCTGTTATCGTCTGTCTTAAGCTAAGTTAAGCCAGAGTATCGATTTTGTACATCAATGTAACGAAACAGCAGTACGATTCTGGTTCCATCTCACCGAGAAAACTTAGGTGAAGTGAGCGTGGAGTGAGCTGTCAGTATCTGACCGGACCGGCGTGGAGTGACCTGATACTACGGATTGACCAAGCATACATTTGCAATCACAATCGAGGTTTTATTAACAGGTTCCCTGTCCACAAAGTAGACACAATAGTTTAACAATGAACATGAATCATATCGTCGACCGTAGGTTCAATTGCTGTAAGGGACAAAATACGATTTTTCAGGAGAGGCCGACAAAGTTTTTTTTCGGACTAAATCGCCCATAACTTTTTTTTGTTATTAACCTTTTTCGGGTCTGATTTCACACATAAACTTGTATTGCAGTGCTCTATCTACATGTGTAACATTTATTTAAATGAGTTAGCTATTTAAGAAAATAGATGTCCCTTACAACAACGTATTTTGTTAGTAATGTCCCTTACTGCCCAAGTATCTTGTAGTCCCGTCCCTTACATTAAATTGACCTCTAAGTTGGATCCAATCTATTAATGAAAAAATAGTGTAAAGGACATGTTGAACAAATTTATGAAAAAAATACAATGTAAAGAGATTTTTGACAGAAAATGAAGTACACACTTTTGACGTACGGATATCTTAAATTTGGAAATCGTTATAAGAAATCATTTAAAAGACATGAAAATGTATTAGAACCGTGTGTGTGCTTTTTTGTATGTCGCTTACATGCAATGTTTGTACATTGTAATAGCAAATTTGTATTAGTTTGAATAAAACAATTTTTATTTTATTGTATAAAAATTGTTTTATTAATAATTGTTTTATTTATGTTACCATTTTTTTAATAATTTGATTTTAATAAACATCTTATTAAAATCAAATTATTAAAAAAATGGTAACAATTTTACCTATACTTACTTTGAATTCTTATTCAAATAAAAGAGTAGCTGCAAAAACCGCGCACAATCCCGACCAAACATGTAGCTGAAGTTCCAAACGTTTGAATTCCAAAAGTAGAAAAGGCTGCTCTACTACTTTCTTATATGCAAAAAATCGAAATAATGAAAGATATAATATAGAATAATAAACCTTAATTACGATTAATAAGACATATCATTGTAACATATTGTTATTATTGCATTAGAAAAAAAAATATAGAGTGATTATCTAAATAATAAAAAGGGAACAATTTAATCAGATTACATTTATAAAAAACAACAGAAATAATGGCTTTTTGGCAAATTTAAGTTGTCTGGCCCCTTGAAACTTTTTGAAAAATTTCTGGAAAATCAACTAAAGAGTGCCGAATGATTTTCGAAAATATTTATCATCCGGCAACTACCCCTTCTATTGTTTATTTATAAAAAAACAACAAAAATAATGGTTTTTTAGCAAAATTAAGTTCTCTGGCCCCTTGAAACTTTGTAAAAAAATTCTGATAAATCAACTAAAGAGTGCCGAATGATTTTCGAAAATATTTATCATCCGGCAACTACCCCTTCTATTGTTTATTTATAAAAAAACAACAAAAATAATGGTTTTTTAGCAAAATTAAGTTCTCTGGCCCCTTGAAACTTTGTAAAAAAATTCTGATAAATCAACTAAAGAGTGCCGAATGATTTTCGAAAACATTTATCATCCGGAAACTACCACTTCTATTGCTTATTTTATAAAAAAACAACAAAAATAATGGTTTTTAGCAAAATTAAGTGCTCTGGCCCCTTGAAACCATGTGAAAAAATTCTGGAAAATCAACTACATAGAGCCGAACAATTTTCGAAAAAATTTTTCATGCGGAAACCACCCCTTCTATTGTTTATTTATAAAAAATAACGGCTTTTTGGCAAAACTAAGTGCTCTGGTCCCTTGAAACTTTGTAAAAAAATTCTGATAAATCAACTAAAGAGTGTCGAATGATTTTAGAAAACATTTATCATCCGGAAACTACCCCTTCTATTGCTTATTTATAAAAAAAACAACAAAAATGATGGCTTTTTGGCAAAATTAAGTTCTCTGGCCCCTTGAAACTTTGTAAAAATTTTCTGGAAAATCAACTACAGAGTGCCAAATAATTTTCGAAAACATTTATCATCCGGAAACTACCCCTTCTATTGTTTATTTATAAAATATAACAAAAGTAATGGCTTTTTGGTGCTCTGGCCCCTTGAAACTTTGTAAAAAAATTCTGATAAATCAACTAAAAAGTGCCGAATGAATTTCGAAAATATTTATCGTCCGGAAATTAACCCTTCTATCATTTATTTATAAAAATAATGGTTTTTTAGCTAAATTCAGTACACAGGCTCCTTGAAACCTACTACCCTACTACAAAGTTTCAAGGGGCCAGAGCACTTCGTTTTCCCAAAAAGCCATTATTTTTGTTGTTTTTAACGACAGATGAACTCGCACTGATACCACTTTTTTATGCCCGCGCGCTGCTTTCGCATTGGTACTATCCTCTCTTTTGCACACAGAAAGACGTTGTGAGATAGAAAAGGATGGTAATAGTGCAATAATTCGATTCAAATAGGTGTAACGTTGACACTGCTTAAAGTATGATAATGCAAATTGGGGTAAGGGACAACTATGTCAAAACTCGTGCAATCCATTTAAAGTATGGATGATATTTATTTTTTGAGACAACAAAGACATTAGTGTAAGGCCAGTTTTATTATTGTTTCCTAAAAAATAAACCATGTAATGGTAATTCGTTGATTGGGA
>OX451392.1:5726836-5758694 GCA_949629135.1 Eremobia ochroleuca
TGGGCTTAGACTAGCCCAACGCTCGCTGCAGTCGCCGAGGACCTGATGACCAAAATAAATGTGAATCATTTTAATATTTACTTATATGCAAGAAATGTGAACTATAATGGTGCCGATTCTTTTGTTCACAAACTAAACTAAATTTAAGTAAAGTGCATCTTTGTCTTTCTCTTTAATTAAGAAAAGAACAGAAGATAAATATTAGTTTAGTCCTGTCAAATTAAGATACTCCATAGAAAAGTTTAGATGTGATTAATCAATTTTTGATGATTTTTGTCCGTAGACAGCTAGCGTGCAAGTATGAGGATGGAGCCATTATCACAGAAGTCACATTTCAATGCACTACTTTAACCCTCGGTCGGACCGTCGGTAGCCGCCCGTTGAACTCGTGGTCGCAAGCACTGTTGTGGATTCCTGAGTTCGATTCCCAGGTCGTACAAAGTGTTATTGGGTTTTTTTCCATTAGGAATTTCTCTACAACAGCCCGCGGAGTTTGGAAGTTGGCGGTGTAATACACCGTGCCTCGCGCGGCGCCTGGTGCAGCGAGAGCGAGGGATGAGAGAGTGCACCTGTATGTGCGCACACGCCTGCACTATGCGATGAAGGCCAATCTACGCTGAGATTGGCCGCCATACGGTCTGGAGGTCTATCAACCGTCGGGCAGTCACCTGATTCTACATTTTTATTGCTAGAACAACACACCTCGTTTCTCCACCTCCTAAAATATCCTACTAATGCTTTGGACGTTCGTAACTCATTCAAGTTTTAACGGCTAAACGAATATAGACGAAACTAGTTAAACAGGTAGACTATCCTACAAAAACCTACTAACACGACTTGTGTTAAAATATAGGATACTTTTTATCAGAGTGCATTAAAGAGTTTCCCTAGGACGCAAGTCAATTAACATACCTGAGCCACCAGCGCGCTCTGTCGCTCGTAGCAACAGAAGTGGTTGGAGACAAGCAGCAGTGCCTCTTGCAGAGTGACGCTCTCGACTGCACTGAGGTCGGGCCGGGCCAGCGCGGCGCGACACAGCTCGTGCAGGCGACCGAATACCGGCAGAAGTAGCAGTGGGTACTAGAAAAAAAAAAGGAGTTTTAGAAATTGGCTTATTAAACACCGTAAAACCTGGTTAAGTGGGCCCTGGATATGTGAGAAACCTCTGTTATTGATAATTACAATGAGGTCACACACCTTTGCACTGAAATACCTCTGTTACTGGGAATTTTTAAACCTTGTTAACTGAGATTAGATTTCATAGATTTTTTTATTTTATTTTTACCTCTATAATTGGGACTTTGTAGCTCAATAACAACAGCTATGTGCCTCTCAAGTTTCATCGCAATCGGATCATTAGTCTTTCCATGAAGAAGTAACAAACATATTCTATATTTCTGCCTGTTGCGTGGCCAACACCGGCCACTTTTGTTTAGATTTACATTTTTATATTCGTAATATCTTTTGAATAGAATGACCGATTTGAATAATTCAAAAAGTAATATACAGGTATTGAAACAGTCTTGAATATGAAATGATCTATTTGGATAAAGATTAATAAGTACAAAGGTATGGATGACATGGTCTGATTTTGGTCGGCATAACTATCAACTTTTAAAACGTAAAAAAGTAGTTATAGTGATATAACTACAATAGTTGGACATATGGTATCGTGAAGTTTTTTGTAGATATTGATATGTTTTTTAATATTGTAGAACATTTTTTTGTTCTATCATCAATAGTTTCCGCAGCGCATGTGATGAAAGACATTTTATGGCTTTTTTTTTGCACCTTGGGTTACATTATTGATGTTTTAGTAGGGACCCCTAATTTTTCTAGTAATAAACATAGCCTATGTTACTCAGAGATAGTGTAGCATTCTAATGGTGAAAAAAAATTTGAATTCGGTCCAGTAGGTTTTGAGTTTATTTGTTACAAACATACATACAAATCTTTCCTCTTTATAATATTAATGTAGATATTATGTAACAAACGAGATAAACCATTTAGATGAATCATTAATGTCCTCCTTTCCATGCTGCATTTAGACATTTTGTGTACTGACCTTCGAGCCTAACTTAACGAGTAGTCCAGCAGCATGTCGTCGCACATTCTTGACAGATCGTGATCGTCGATCGTCAGGCGGAGTGCCCTCGTACACCAGCGCGGCGAAGATCTTGTCTAACACACGCGGTAGTAGATCTGCACCGGCATTTCCCACGCCTGGACCTGTTTTTTATGGAGAAGGTATTAGTGAAGATGGTTGAACTGAGTTTTGTTCTTAACAAGCTTATATGAATAGTAATATGATGGCAGTTGTAGCAAAGTGAAAACAGTGGCTGAACTTCTGATAATGAGACACTTATCAGGGTTTCAAGTAGATGAATTTAACCCTTTGCGGTCGTATGTCTTCTCTCAGCCACCACATTAAGAAACCGTACTAATCTTGGACTGTATTCATCCATGTATCAGTTTACAATTTATCTGCACAAATATAAATTATGTACCTATTCACGAACTCATGGGGTGCTCTTATCAATTGGAGATAACGAAATCCGGTGCGAACAAAAGCACAGAATAAAGAGTACAAGTACAGAAGAGGCACACTGCGCAACAATTAAAATACTACGCATGCGCGAGCTCTGAGTGCGAGCGGTGAACACCCTACTGGCGATTTTTCGACGGCACCACGCGAAAGTGTAGGTATTTATCGCTGTAGGTACGGCCGAGTGAATGAGGCCTGACAAAAGCTCGCCGAGGCGAGTCAGTCGCCTTATTATTAATGTCAATTCCGACCAGTACGACACCCATGATGAAATTTAATACGTCCGAAAAGGGTTAGTCTTAAAAAAATCTGTCTCATGTTGTAATCTGAGCTGCAGTATGGTAGTGCGAGACAAAGAAATATTTATTTATCAAAAAACTTATTTTATACGGGGTGTTTTCAATTTCAACCTGTATAACTCACCAGCCAGTTGACTGTAGGCACAGCTCAGGAACACAAAGAGCGCGGATATGAAGGACAGTAATAACGACAGTATGAGCGGCGCCATCGGAGTGCACACCACGCAGCGCTGCAGCAGCTGCAGGCCTTCCACCACTGACGGACGAGGGTCCGCTTGGAGTAGTCGGGATAGTACCATGTCTAGTACCTGTAAGGGGAAAACGTATTACTAGATTTAAAGCGACAACTGCCAGCAAGATGTATTATATTGGAATAATAATCAGTCAAAGTGCTTGCCGCGATTGGTCCGTGGATGGGTGACCATCATCACATTCCAAGACCCCTCCGTGCCTCGGAAAGCACGTTAAGCCGTTGGTCCCGGCTGTCATACGTGGATCTTTGACAGTCGTTACGGGTCGTCAGTAGCCCGAAAGTCTGACAACCAGTCTTACCAAAGGGTATCATATTAACCAGTAACTGGGTTGTGGAGGTCAGATAGGCAGTCGCTCCATGTAAAATACTGGTATTCAGCTGCATCTGGTTAGACTGGAAGCCGACCCCAACATACTTGGGAAAAGGCTAAGCAGATGATGATGATGAATATAAGTCAAAGTCAAAACGTTTATTGCGAACTAAGTGTACAATGATGGTAGTTGCTGGTGTTAGACAGAGGTGACAGACACACCTATAGGACCAATTAGTTCAACCAGGTTTCAGACTGGCTAAAGTAGACTCATCCTTCATGGGGTACTGTTTAAAATGCTACAATAAAATACCTCCCCACATACTCCAACTCAACTAAACTAAATTCAAATCTTATATAAAACGCACACTATGCAGCCAAGCATATTATAAGTTGGGGGATTACATCGCTGACAAAAATGCTTGGTTCACCGCTGGTCCTGCTCCACAAGGGCGCATAAACTAATTAATTAGCATTCGAAAATATAGTTGTGAGCTGCTGAAGATTGAAAAAACTATCTTTGTATTGTATAAATTCAATCTCTTAATATTGTATAATTGCATAACACACGTGTGAGCACTATGCACCTAAACTATAAAGCTACCATTTACTGGGTACGTCTTTTATTGACTTGAATGTGCCCTGGCGGCTGGGGGTATGTCATGCTCACTCTAATGTCTCGCTGGTGGTGGCGTGTGTCAACACACACGCCACCATTTTGAAGGGAACTCAATGATCCAACGATCATTGAGTTCCCGTCATGTTCGTGAACAGGCGCCGCCAGTAGGGACTGGTCATCTCTTAGCCGCCACGGCTTATTTTTATTTTAATCTAAGTATTTTCATTTCTGAATTGTTATTTTATTGTTTTTGTTTTTATCTTTTTAGTACGGACGCTTTTAACGTGCACGTCTTTCTACATCCTTCTCACATGTATAATTTCAACTTGAATGATGTAACCAAAATTTTGTAACAATTTTTATGATTTAAAAGAGTGTCCGTGGAGTTTCTTGCCCATTCTTCTCCACAGGTACCTACTACGCTTTGGAATGGGCAACTAGCTTCATCTTTCTGACTGACCGACCCCTTGACAATTCAAAAGTGCCTGTAATTGGTTTACTTGAAATAAATGCTTTGAGTTTGAGTTTGAGTTGGTATACCAGAATTTTATCGTCCCACTGCAGGGCAAAGACCTCTTCCCATACAGAGAAGCAATGACACGTGCGTATGTATATTTCGAAGTCACGAGCAATGCTAAGCAAGCAGGTGACTGCCACGAAGTATTAATAAAGAAACAGAGTATGCCACCAGTTTCTATGACAAATCTTTTACTGTAGCAGCAGTATGGTTATGGAATGACTTGCCCGTGTCGGTAAGGCGTGCTCAATCTTTGTCCACTTTTAAAATTATAATAAATAAGCACTTCCTCTCTCCTTAAACAGCATCATTATATTTTCTTTACTCATGTTTCATGTCTATTGTTCTATGTGTATATTTATTTAGATTAGTATAATATACTTTATGTATGTATTCATTGTATTGTGTAAATGGTACACCACAGACTACCTACAGTATTTGTCTCTTCCCTTTTCAATCCATCCAAAGGTTGTCTTTAAAAGATCGCTCTTAGCGTTAAGACCGCCCATTGTGTCACCCTTTGTAAAATTTTTATATTTATGTCTGTAATTTATACGGTGTACATAATAAAGAGTATTCTATTCTATTCTATCTGAGGTCGCCAATCGAACACAAGCATTAAAAATTAAGAATAAATAAAAATTAAGTCCATAAGTAGGACACACAAATACGGAGAACGACTTTTTCATATCAAGCATCGAGTTTTTCCTATTTAGAAGCATAGATATGTTGCCTGCCTTACAGTTTTTTTTTTAATAATTGTATTTTTTCTTTAATATGCTTAGCATGATTATATGATCAGTAATAAAGACTTACCTGAGATAGAGCCTCCCATTCAATATACATAGGATGGTGTGTGTCAATCTGTTGTGGACAAGTGTCCACTTTGTCGAGAGCGGCGCGTGTCCATTGTTCCACGTAGCCCCATGTGACTAGCGGTGCCGCTTTCATGCAAAACCTGTAAGTTTTTGTTATTACAAATCATTCGATTTTGAACCTTGTGTGAGTGTCATAAAACTCACAAGGCAATGTTTTGTGGGTGACTCTGGCACACGGGATTTAGAGTAATTCACGTATTTTTTTGTGTAGACATTTTCCAGGTTTGTGAAAAAATGTGTAAAACATTAATATTTTATAATACATAAAATGTTGCATTACGCATACATATCGCTAATGGGTCTGACGTTGAAAATCACACTAGACAAATCTCGATGGTAGATAAGGTTTTCTGAAACAAACTAACATAAACAGTTCTCAACCTGCCTAGCTTCTTCCCAACAATTTTGAGGTCAGTTTTCAGAAATGCAGCAGAGTACCCTTATTTTAAATAGAATGACTGCTTATGTCACCTCCACAACCCAGTGCCTGCGTAACAAGATCGATACCCTTTGGTAAGACTGGTTTTCAGACTTTTAGGCTTCTGACTACCAGTAACGACTGTCAAACATCTACGAATAACAGCAGGGACCAACGGCTTGAACGTGCTTTCTGAGGCACAGAGGAGTCTCAATATGTAATTAATGGTCACTCATCCACAAACCGACCGCGGCAAGCGTAGTTTAACCTTCGATAGACCCGTGCGGTTTTTATCATTTAGCCAGGAGCACCTCAGCCACACAAACACCCCACATAAACAGTTCTATGCCTAAACTATATTAAATTATGACAATAGCGCCGATTCCCTAGTTCACAAACTAAACTAAATTTTAGTTCAGTGCATCTTTTTCTTATATCATTAAGAAAAGGACATAGATAGACAAGTTTAGACGTGATTAAAAAATTGGCTGCAAAAATACGTCAGGCGCTGACTAATTTGACAAGATTAGGTAAATTAAAATGTATCTTGTCCTTATCTTAATGAAATAGAAAGAAAAAGATGCACTGAATTTAAATATAATTTAAGTTTGTGAACAAGAGAATCGGCAGCATTAAATTACATTTGAACTTACTTAAAACTGTCTAATATCTCGGTGCGGCATCGCGCGAAGAATATGGCGAATTCCTGTTCACTGTCGTAGTCCATACAAGCGTACGTTACGGCGTCGTGGGCACTGCTCACGCGGGACGAAGGGTATGACACCTGGGGAAATCGTTTTTTTAGGTAACTATGTATTTCAGATTTTGAATTAGCTTTAATATAACTTAAAAGTATTTCTGAAAGTGCGATTATTTAGCAACGAACTGGCATTTTATCGACACTATTCGAGACGCAATTTCAGGCTATAAATGTCTGTGTACACAGCGAAAAAAGTATAACTATGGTGCATGCTTTACTTCAATTGACTAAAGGTCTTGTAGCAGTGCACTCACAAAAACGCTAACCTTATGTTTCAATGCGAAGTCGTTAGGAATTTGTGCATAGCACTATCAAATACTTTAGTAGTTCTATTTACTGTCAAACTTCATAGTAAACGGTTGTCTACTAAGAAGTTAATGGAACTACTAAAGTATTTGTACGTGAAATAAAGCCTAGTGGGACTTACCTTAAGTACTTTAGGAGCAGACGCCTGCAGCCACCTCGGCACGATAGCCAACACATACGGCAGCTTCGATATCTGCTCATGCTTTAAGAACGCTAACCACACCGAGTTAGCGGTATGCGCGAGCGTTAGAGATGGATGTGACGTTAGTAGCAACATTGTCTCTAAGAGCATCGGTAACCATGACTCTACGTCGGTCGCGTAGCTCCAGAGAGATGTGAGTTGTTGGGCTAGACCTGCTAGAACCTGGGGGAGAAGAACCAGTCTGAATTACAGTCTGAGTAATACGAGGCATATTGTAAAAATGTGGACAGAGAAGAAAGAGTATGTCAGGATTGTAACATGTCCCATACGCTGTTCTGCAGTTTTTGCATATCCTTAAGCAATAAAAGTATGAGTTTATGTGTGTATGTGTGTGTGTGTGTGTGTGTGTGTGTGTGTGTGTGTGTGTGTGTGTGTGTGTGTGTGTGTGTGTGTGTGTGTGTGTGTGTGTGTGTGTGTGTTACGTGTTCATGTGTATAGTACGTAATATAGCAATCAGCAATATCTAGAGATGAAAAATAAACTAAAAAAGGTTGTAAGTATGTGTAACACGAAAATGACAGCGTGTACTCAAGTAATCAATTATGAATGTCAAGTGATTTTATAAATAAAGAGATTTAAACATTGTCATGAGAAGTTTGCCTACTCAGAGGAAATGTGAAACACAATAAAAAAAAAATGCCCTCTTACCTGTGAGAACTTCTTTAGGAACAAATAATGAGCTTCATCAACAGTATTGATGCTAGAGACTGCAGCACGATGCATGCACGATATCGCATCCTTACTAAAGAATATTACAAGGGGTTTCTTTTCTTTTGTCTGAAAGAAAAACACACAAATTATAGTTTTGATCTTACAAATATACAGGGTGAAATTGAAAACATGCGACAAATCGAAATGAGAGATTGTACTCATCATTGTGAACAACTTTTACTATGAGATAAAACCTGAAATCGCGAAAAAAAAAAAATCAGCTGTTCTCTACATTTATGTTCGCATAACTCGTCAAAATGTAGGGAACAGCTGATTTTTTTTTTTTCGCAATTTATGTCTGTATATTTCCTGTATATTTCACAGCTATCTTGATAAGGTGAACGTCTAGTGGTCCTCACCGTCCGAAGAAATGAACTAACGCTCGGTGCGGGCGGTACCGATAGTGGACGCAGTGCTACATGAATTCATACAAAGCAAACCAAAATCCGATGCATGCCGTGCGAGCGTTGTGGCCGGTGCTGACCAGTGGACGTTCACATTTATGCGGCCATAAATGTGGCACATCGAGTTTTAGCAAAAGTTCCACTTCGTACAGCGTTGTCTTCTCTGACACTCGAAATGGCCGAATTCTAGTCGAAGCTTATTTAAAACATATAAATGGAATCATGAATACGACGAAAAGAAGACCTGTGTCACAGAATAGATAATAGTACTACGTACAGAAGGGACACTTCTTTCCCCGCGCTCATATCGGATACCGCACCTCACCCCGCACTTCGAGGTACTCGTCGCCAACTCTTTAGCAAGGGCTGTACTGCTGACACGAACGCACATTTTGCGATTTAAAAGTTTTATTTGAGTTTTAATCACGCTGGTTGGATATTGTGCTTTAATTGGATGCTTATCTTCATCGAGCAATATCAGCATCGAGCAAAATAGCAATATTTAGTTAGATACCTTATTTTGTAATTATTGATTGAATAAATAAACCTCTTCACATAATAACTATTATAACATTATTTTTATTTCATTACGAACCCGACTATACAGCATGTTTTTTTTTACTGTCTCCAAAATTTTACAGGGTGTTGTACCCATGAATATGAACAACTTTCACTATGGGACCAACTCTGAGATCACGAAAAAAAATCAGCTGTTTCATACATTCTGGTCAAAAAGGTACTGAACTTTTGTATTAAACAGCTGATTTTGATTTCGTGATTTCAGAGTTAGTCTCATAGTGAAAGTTGTTCATATTCATGAGTAGAACAGCCTGTAAAAATTTGGAGCCTGTAAAAAAACCATCCAGTATAAATAAATAATTGAATGCTGCTCGTACAAGGTCACTTTATAATAATGCACACGGGCAGCGCCGTCATCGTCCGGTTCGCCCGAAGTAAATCACTGCACTTTCCGCGCCATTTTTTACGCCAAGCAGACAGCCAGCCCCACTAGAGTTCACGCAAACATTTGCGTGTACAAACGTCATTTGGCTATGTAGTAGTAATAGATAATTATTTTGCGAGCGTTGTATGAAGTGCCCAAGGTGTGCCTGTGTGACAGCCTCTTTTTAAACCTCGATGTGCCTGCCATATTTATGGCCGCATACTGTACATGTTACTTACAGATCCCTTCCTATTAACTATTTGTAATAAACATTCTGCGGCGGGTAGCTGGAAGACGTCGTCTTGCAGTAAAATGCAAAGAATTTGTAGCAAACGCCCGTTGTTCATCACTACGTGGTTTATGGACACCCATTCCACGTAACCCGTCAGAGTCAGTAACACAACCTGGAATGTAATGTTGATTTATCAATTACCTACATAAAATTTTGTGTTACTTTTTCCATGTGACGAAAGTAGAAGTGATAAAAATAAACAATTGAGCAGAGTTATGTACAGACGCCAGCACATCAAGTTACTACAATCTGTCAGATTTCTTTAATCGATTTTCAACTTTATCGCTAAAGCATAAGGTTCAAAGTTGATTAGGAAAATCTGACAGTTTCGGGTAGCTTGATGTGCTGGCGTCTGTACATATATCTTGAATTACGAAAGACTAGAGCTGAATTGATAGATCCAATTTTTTACTTGGGCTTGCACGTGTTCAATTCGGATAACATTTGCGATTTTTTTTCACTTTTTACAAAGGTTTAAATGATTGTTAAAAAGCCATTTCGAGGCGGGGTGTGCAGTGTTTCGTTAGTATTATACCTTCTATCGGTGTTCGTGAGCTGTTCAAAGGCAATAGTTAAGTTTACTTCCGCAAGGCTAGGCAAATAGGCGTTAAATATTTACCAGGGATAATATTTTAAGGATATTTTGTATGAGGTATACCCAATTAATAAATGTACATGATGACTGTTGATTACCTGAACCACCTGCCCGTGACTAGCAGCGGCAGAGTAATCCCCTGCGACAGTCTTCTCTCTGAACTCCTGAACATGCATCTCTATGAGACGCATGAAGAACGCGAATATCTCCGACATGTTGCTAGTTAGGCCTTGGTTTATGTCTTTTCGTCGTTGGTTGTTTTCTAAAGTCTGGAAAAATTTATTTTTTTGATTATTGGTGTTGAGAAGGAGACTGAATACCTGTTGAATAAAAAAAAAAAAGGTTTTTTTTCTATGATTAAGTGTGTCAGTGTTACGAAGTGGCCGGTAAGTTACGTATACAACGTGTAACGTTAAATGCGCAAAACCTCAGACACCCCAACTGATTTTTAATTCAATTGACCTATTTCACAGAGAAAATAAGTCATTAAAAAAATTGTAATGGTTTTATGTGCTGTTTTAGTTTTACTGGCCATTCTGATCGTTTCTTGCGTCTGCGACGACGCTTTATCGAGGGAGGACTCGTCACCGGGCCGCTGCGCCGCGCTGACATTGGGTTGCTTGACCTATTAACCTTTTGGCCGCCACGGACGGCTATAGCCGACAAACGAAAACGTGCCAAACACGCCACCGACGTCTACAGCCGTCAAGAATACGACATTTTTTAAGTACAAAATAAATATACTAAATTAGAAAAGATTTATTTTGTACTTAAAAAATGTCGTTTTCTCTCGACGTCGTGTGTCTGTAGACGTCGGTGGCTTGTTTGGCACGTTTTCGTTTGTCGGCTATAGCCGTCCGTGGCGGTCAAAAGGTTAATAAATAGACACGGCAATGTTTTTAATGAAGATTTTTTGAAAAATGTGACCTTCATTAAAAAGTGGTTCAATTAATTTTACTCGTTATTCTGATCAAACTATTTTCAGGTTTTGCGCATTTAACGTTACACGTTGTATTTATGACTAGCCTCTACCAGCGACTTTGTCCGCGTGAAGTTTTTTGTTTTAATATAAAACATCATAATTAAACAATTCCATGAATAGAAATCTACACTATTGCGAGTTTGCGAGTGCCATCACTTGCAATAGTGTAGATCCCTATTAATGGAAGAATTTTTGAATTGGGATTAGTACTTCCAGATATTAACCTCTTACAAACAAATAAACAATTATACTTCTTTATGAAATTAGTTTATAACCTAGAGTACAGCAGTCAAATTAGTTTATAACTTAGAGTACAGTAGAGCAGAGTAGCTTGGTCATAAAATTATATGGGTACCATTTAAAGTATGTATTTTAAATCCATACACACAACATTCAACTGCGCGGAACGATAAGCCGCTAAAACATTACACGTTAGTAATCACAGGTAATTTGAAATGATTGAGGTCATATTAAATAATAAAAGTTTTGGAATTTGACGTAAAATTGGACTATTTCATCAACTATTATTTTTCGATTTAGGATAGTTAACAGGCTGACGGCCCCTAATTGTTTACCAACGCATTTGTTCGCATGCAAGAACCAACAGATTATCAATTTGTTGCCCTTCTTAATCTTAGAGTCAAAGGTTACACAAGATGCATGTGTCTAGGAGTTACCAGCACCTATAAACGTGAAAAATTCGGTGCAGCAATATTGTTCGGCTTCAGTATGCGCCATAGAGAATATAACCACTAGAGAGCGTATGGGCTAATTTCTTCGAAGCACACGACTCACTACTGCGGGCCGGGGGATGAGGAAGAACGCGCGGCTGCAATTGGTCAGTTCAAGGTCAATTTGCATCGTTAGGGCTGCTTTACTTCATTAAGAGAAAATAGTCGATATCGATAAAATGAATTTTAACATTATAATAAATACCAAATCAAAATCATAGAAATAATATTTAATAAAAATCAATCAATTACAAAAAAAAATTCCGGAAATGGACTGATCGGCCCCGGTCGGGGACAGAAAGAACTAAAAAATCCCGGAAAATACAAAAAAAAAAAAACCCGACGAACTGAAAACCGAGGAGGTTCTCAGTTCGTCGGTATTTCTTTTTTGAAGTCGGTTAATAGTAGATAGTTATTTTATTAAAGTATGTGAATTGAATAAAAAACGTATTCATTTTATTTTTCTCGATATCAACTTTCAGCTATTAAAGATAACAGCACTATTTTTTACGATAAACATACAAAAGAAAAGAAAGGGATAGAAGCATTAGAATTGTCTAATACAAGAACGAGACTTTTCCAAAAGACATCAACGCGCGACTCAAAAAGTGTGCTCGTTTACCCAGCCACCATTTTAAATAGACCCCTGCAGTGGCTTATAATCTGATTAAATCAAAAATAATTTTTCGTACTGTTTATGTACCGATGAAAAGTTATGTCATCCTTTTTGTAACTAGATGTCTAAGAATGTTTCCCACACCACTTCACCGCGCATGAAGGCATTTTGATGCGTTATAATTGCATAAACGTTATAAAAAAAATATATTAATTTAGCGTGCACGCAGGTCTAACACTTGGACACAACTAAAATTGCTTCTAGTACCGTAGCCTATACATAGGCGACAAAATACTAATAGTTTTCGTGCGTCGGGGCACTGTATACGCAGTCAAGTGGTTATAATAGTCTTTGGTATGCGCGCAATCGGCGCGGTAAGTTCAAAGTCGAACTTTATACCTATACGACGAAAATTTCTACGCTAGGGGGTCTAAAATTATGTACTGAATTCATGGTTTCAGTTTGCGCGTCGATTTCGATGTCTCTGCAAGCCTGTATAAAAGCTTCAAAGCAATAATAACATAAGTCGAGAAAAGGTTCCACACGCTTTCAAATCTGGACATTTGCATAATTCAGGAAACATTAAAACAGGATGTTGTGTCTCATAAATAATGCTTTAGTATTTTCTAACTCCAGCATACAAATTCTATTTTAGTCGAAACACGACACAGTGTGACATCATCAATGCAGTTTGTACACAAACATTACGTAGCGTTAGGTATCGAAAGTAAATCAAATATTCACACGCTCGTGTAGGTGGGTCGTGGACAGTGTCGTTATGCATTCGTGTTCACCAGATAACGTAACTGTTATCGAACTTAAAAATCGATTTCCTCATAAATCATTAACTGTAAAGATGATTTTTATTTTTCCCCCAGTCCTGAGTTAATATGTACTAACATAATTTCATAATTTATCAAAAAAAAAAAGGGGGGGGGGGGGGTGGGATTAATAAGTCACAAAGCTGACCTACAAGTGCTCTTTCGCTGCAAATAACTTTTTGAACTGATCAAATACCATTGACCTATTTGACTACCTACTTGCACAATGTCGATTGCAAACATAATCCTTATTATTAGTTATACTTTAGCACACACAATCAATCAATCAATCAATCAAATCATTTATTTGCTATAAATATGGTACATGAGTTGTTATAGTAACAGTTATAGACGGAGACATATTTCACCTAAGTTACAGGTATGCAAATATTAAAGAATATAATTAATTAATAAAAACACGAATTAATGAATATTGACTTAACATAATTATAATTGAGGTTCACATTATTAATTATATTACAAGACCAAATAGATTAAAATTAAACATGAGATAAAATTATGCATCCTTAAAAAAATTGTAGCAACATGAACTTTTCTTCAAAAAATCTTTTACAGAATAAAAGCTTTCCTCTATCAACCAGTCCCGTAAAACACGACAGAACTTATTATATGGTAATTCAGAAATGTGTTTGGGTAGGGAGTTGTAGATGAGTGGTGACATATACGCACAGTTACGTCTAAACCGTTCTAATTTAGGGACCGGCATTTTGAGGGGTAATCGCGTTAACAACCGCTTATTTTTATTATCGTTACCTTCGAAAAGGAATGGATGGGCCTTAACAAATTTGGCGACTTCATAGATATAAAGACTAGGTACAGTTAATAGCTTTTTTGCTTTGAAAATCGGTTTACAGGAATCAAACCATTTCATACCATAAATTGCACGAATGCATTTTTTTTGCGCTATAAAAACCCGGTTTACCTCTGAAGAGTTAACCCAGACTACAATGCCATAACGAATGAGAGAACAAACATAAGCATGATACACCATTAGCGACGTTTCTCTCGTTGTTACATCTTTAACTTTTCGAAGAGCAAAAACGAATTTATTAATTTTCTTACAGATACTGTCAATATGATCCTTCCATGTGAGATGTGCGTCTAAAGTGATACCGAGGAATTTCGTACTTTGTATTTGTTCAACTTTATTATGGTCAAGGCTTATGTTAAACTGAAACTCTTTTCGGTTTGGCGATTTGAAGAATATAAGTTTTGTCTTGTCAATATTTATTTTTAATTTGTTACGTTTCAACCATTCAACTATTAAATAAAGAGTTTGATTTACTTCAGATGCATAAGAATTTAGATTTTTACATTCAATGATGACAGTCGTATCATCTGCAAATAAGACACAGTTGTGTGATATCTCGAGGGGCAGATCATTAATGTATATAAGGAATAACAAAGGCCCCAAGATACTTCCTTGGGGCACGCCAAAATAATTTGTACGATGCTGTGAGTCGTAGTTTTCTATGCAAAGATTCTTCTTGTTGAATTTAGTTACCCTTGTAAACTGTTTTCGATTGCTTAAATACGACTGGAACCACCGAGAAGCCAGACCTCTTATACCGTATCTGTCCAATTTTCCTAGGAGTATGGAATGATCTACAAAGTCGAATGCTTTGCTGAGGTCCAGAAAGAGGGCAGACGTTGGGATTTTAGAGTTAATACTGGAAACAATAGACTTAATCAACATAAAGGTAGCTAATTGAGTAGATTTCCTCTTTCTGAAACCGTACTGTTCCTTAGCCAGTATATCATATTTATCAAGAAAATTAAGGAGTCTTTTGTACATTACCCTTTCAAAAACTTTGGACAAAATAGGAGTTAATGCAATAGGTCTGTAATTATTCTTATCAGACTTTGAACCTTTTTTATGTAACGGTTTTATTATTGACAGTTTAAGCTTATCTGGAAAGCAACCTTGTTCAAAAGATAAGTTAATTATATAAGCCAATGGTTCTGCAATATAGAGTGCAATTCTTTTCAAGAGATTTGTATTAATGTTATCATAACCGGCAGATTTGGTGGGTTTTAACGACTGAATTATCTGAAAGATTTCATGTGGAGTTGTGGGCCGTAAAAAGATACTAGAGTCATTAGTTTTAAACTTTTTAATGTCATAATTAGTCATATTAATTGCTGTATTATTATTAGAATTATTCTGTATTATGTCAATAAAAAAGTCATTAAATAAATTAGCTATGTCAAGTCCGGAAGAAATTGAGGTTCCTTTGTCAGCAATGTTATCAATATACTCTGTTGTCTTAGTTTTACCCATGTTACGCTTAACAATGTCCCATGTAGCTTTACCTTTGTTTTTGGATTTAGCAATATGTCCCAAAGACACACTATCGCCTGAGGAGGCTTTCTTTACACGCCATAGTATTTCTATAGTGTAGACATGAGGTATTCAAAATAATAGTGACTCTTTTATTCTTACATGACAGAATGCTATTAACTAATAGCATGTGTAAATGTGCAGTACTTAATAGAGCAGAAAAAGATATTGTCAACATTGGCAAATAGATTGGTGATGAAAATTATGCTTTCATGCTCACCCAATGAACTTCACCTAGTTCTAGAAGATTAATGAAGTCTGCTAAATCTATACTATTGTTACA
The DNA here is from genome assembly GCA_949629135.1 of Eremobia ochroleuca. Classification (NCBI taxonomy): domain Eukaryota; kingdom Metazoa; phylum Arthropoda; class Insecta; order Lepidoptera; family Noctuidae; genus Eremobia; species Eremobia ochroleuca. Next base: position 5,742,684 of record OX451392.1, read on the forward strand.
AATTCGAAAGTAACTCTGTCTGTTTGTTGCCTTTTCACGCCTGAACCACTAAACAGAAATCGATAAAATATGACAAGAAGACAGATGGCATCCTGGGGAAGGATATATGTAACTTTATTCCCAGTAGCACATCCCGTGGAATAATTTCCGACACCCAAGCGGGCGAAGCTGTCGGGCAGAAGCTAGTACTATAAAATTGTACTCACTTGTAATATAGCTACATCTTCAGCCAATCTCAAGAACACATGCAGCACTATCTGTGTATGCCTGTGTCCTCTGGAACATGCGTCACTCAGCTCGGCCAACAGAGTGGGCCACTGTTGAGGCCACTCTCTCTTTATCATCTCAACAATGACGCGCGCCAACGCGTCGTTCAGGTGGCTGGTCTCCCAACCACCCAGATAAAGGAGTTTCATTGCATTCTCCTGTAGGAAAAGTTTAAGATACTGAACAGATGGCAATAGATGACGTGGATCTATGGGTCACTAGTACTTATGGAATCTTTCTAGTCATCATTTCCTGTATAGCTCCAAAAAGCTTCATAGCTTATTACACCTTCTGATTACTTTTGACTCTGTTGAGTTGTAAAGGCTTAAAAATTACTGAACACTTTCTTTGACAATTAAACACGATAAATTAAATAATAACAATAGCTGTTATTAATCTGCTAGGATAATTAAACATAACTATTGAAACAGATGTAATCTTGGCAATAATAAAAATTATACCACACATTAATCTACTAGAATAATTAAACATAATTATTAAAACAGATGTAATCTTAACAAAAATAAAAATTATACCACACAGATGTGTACAGCACATTTTATCATTGAACATTACATAAAAAATGATTATCTAACAATTTTGAGCAGTGAGCATCTGATCGACATACTACATTTATATTACATTAACATCAATTGGAATGGCCTTCAGGCTACGATTATTATCTCAACAAGTACAGAACATAGTTTTAGTGAACAAAGATCTTTCAAGTTGAAGCCTGCTTCATAGTGTCATTATTGATAAACATTGAGCAATAATATTATGAATTTGAAAAAATGCTACATGCAATGATGACTTATTCATATAGCTTATGGAAAGTTATTAATATTACTTACTTTAATAAATATCTTCTCCGCTTGAGTAATTTGTGTCCATCTATACTTCACAGTATGTTCCATGAGCTGAAGACCAAAGTGTTTCACTCCGGGAGAGTATTGATTGCCACTGGCCAGCAAGAGACCAGCCTGGGCACACCATGGTGAATTCTCTTTGAAGCTACAAACATGAACATCTTGATTTCACAAATAGGATATTAAAAACCACCAGTTAAAGATGAAAAAAAAAAAATTAGATATGAGTTAAGAGATTTAGAGAATTTCTTTTTCTTTTTTCCAAATACTTTTGATGAAATTAGTTCAGTCAAGGTTACAGAATCAAACTTGTTCAGCATACAATTTTACATTAGTTTCATATTAATTTAAGAATAATTATTTTACCTTTCACATGCATTATAGGCCTGGCTACGTTCTTCATGAGAAACAGTGGGGATCAAAGTGAGCTCAACCGCCCGACTGAGCTCATCAACTAGGAGAGCCACCTCCCCGGTAGCATCGCTACCTACACCCACTACGTTCATTGCAGCTCAATACTACACCTAAAACCAAAGAAAATAATATTTTAGTTATTTTGCCTGATATCTGCAAAGATAAACATGAAGAGAATAAAAACAGCTTGAAATTGAATCATTTAAATATATGAAAGCATACTTTGTTAATAGGCTATCATAAATGTGCAAAATTGGTGTCAACTTGTTTATGTTTTTGTTGGTAACCTCCGACTCTGACACATTTACCTTTGTTGATTCAGGAATGACAAAGAAAATTATTTGATTTTTATTCACATGTATTGGCTTGAATCCATGTATTATTTTTGAAAATTGTGAACTGAATGTGAGAAATTGTCAATTGTCATGTTACAAAGTGATGTATTATTGAAAAATAATTTGAAAACTGATGCAACACGGAAAAACTTCAATCAAACTCACCAACAGCAGTCAAGAAAATAATCCCCATAGAATATTATTCACTTCATATTAACTTTCTCGATTCTGTAAATTAATAAAATTAAAATTGTTGCTCGTACAATTATTTAAAATTTTAAATATTTTAAATTGTTCCGTAAAACAATATACGAATGCAACCGGCAGTGCATGCCAATAAATTAGCAAAAACAAATTGGTCAGTATAGTAATATCAATTCTAATTACATTTTATGATTTGGAACTATATTAGCAATTATTTTACCTAATTCTAATGAAAGAATTTATTTAAATTTCAGAAATCAAATTCAAAACATTGGAAACACCTCGTGTCTACTGAAAAGGAATCGAATAATGGCCACAGACTAAAGTAAGTAGACAAGTAGAGATGAGATGAGATGACATTTATTATGCAAGTAATATTATTGTTCTGCAGCACAGCTGATTCATTCATAACTTCAAATAAAGCAAGAAATTAAATACATTATTTAGTACGAAATTAAAAAAGCCCAAAAACCTCCGCTATTATATTTCATTCGTTTTGCCATCTACCAAGTATTTTGTGTTTTTACTATTGCTGAGAATGTCTTTCTTTGAATTTTGGGCGGACCTAAAGTCAAAGTGAAGACAAGGTGGCCACTGGTGGCCACTTTTCAAGGTTTTTGACTTAACGTCACAGAAACTTGACAGCAGTTTGATTTGAATTACAGATCATTGAATTCTGTTTATGTTGGAAACTATTGTTTTGCGCTATTTTATTTAATCAGTAAAGAAAATTGTTTGTTTCCGGCATGGAAAACAAATTTACTTACCTTGAACCATCTTTAGAAAAACAACTAAAGGGCCACCGCAATGCAATTACTGCGTTATATTTCAGTCCCAATGAACAACAAATTGCTAGCAGCTCACTGGATAACAGTGTTTTGGTATATTTATTGTATTAAACTATAATTAATTAAGTTCCAAACTTCTGGAATAATTAATGCCAGTGGCATGTTTTGTGCATGAACCTATGTTTTTTGTGTTTATGTCCTAGCTATGGGATCTACGCGGTACTATGAGAAGCTACAGGTTTCAAGGCCATGACGAAGCCGTTATGGATGTAACGTTTTCACCTTCGGGCAAGTATATGGCCTCCGCGTCGCGCGATAAAACCGTTAGGCTGTGGGTGCCTACTGTGACAGGCAGCACTGGCATGTTCAAGGCTCATTCACAGACTGTGCGGTCAGTGCAGTTCAGCCCTGATGGGACGAAGGTAACATAGAAAAGTTTACACCTTACCACAATTACCTACTACAGTTCCAGTTTTGAATTTAGTTTTTCTTAAACTTTCCTATAAAATTTCTTTATGGTCACTCCATCATCATCTGCCTAACCTTTTCCCAACTACATTGGGGTCAGCTTCCAGTCTAACCGGATGCAGCTGAATATCAGTATTTTACATGGAGCGACTACCTTTATGGTCACTCCATACTGAAAAACAAAAATTAAGCATACTTACATTCCAGATAATCACTGCCTCGGATGACAAAATAGTGAAGCTCTGGTCAACTGATAAGCACAAATTCTTAGCTTCATTTGTTGGCCACACCAACTGGGTTAGATGTGCCCGCATGTCCAGCGATGGTTCAGTTATAGCCTCTTGTTCAGATGACAAGTCTACCAAGCTCTGGAACCTGGACAATGGAGAGTGTATACACACTTATAAGGACCAGAAAGGCCATGGGTTGTGTCTAGCATGGCACCCATCAGGGTGTTATATTGCTGTTGGTACTTCACATGGGAATGTGAAGTTATATGATGTGAGGACACATAATCTAGTGCAATATTATAGGTAATTAATCAATTTATTTATTAATTAATAACTTTATTTTGTATGCTTAGGATTGCTTTCTGACTAATAGAATCTTTTTTTACAATTTCAGTATTCATAATGATGCCATAACTTCAGTAGCATTTCATCCTAGTGGAAGTTACATCCTAACTTCAAGCAAAGATGGGAAAATGAAGGTATGTATACAAGTACAACTACTAGTATTAAAGGAACAGCCGGTCGATTCTGGAAAAATCTCACTGTGATAACTAAGGTGAAGTGAGCTTAGAGTGAGCTGTGAGTCATACTGATGCTCAGGATTAACACTATTGACAACTAACTCTACGCTCACTTCACCCAAGTTTTCACGGTGAGATGGTTACAGAATCGCACGGCTGGCTCTACAAATAAATAAAATTGAGGTGTCTGTTTGTAATGTCAAAATAACAGCTTTTTAATAAATGATATAAAAGCGTATATGGTCCTTATCACAAACACTATTTGTCTGTCTGTTTGTTCCGGCTAATCTCCAAAATGGCTGGACCAATTTTGACTTGACTTTCACAGGCAGATACCTGATAATATAAGGAATAATATAGGATACTTTTATTTTATAAAAAAGAATTATTAAAGAGACATGTTATTGTTTTCTGACATACAAAGTTGCAGGCAGAGCTATTTAAAGAAAAATCAAATAACCACTTAAATTAATTAATTTTTCAGATACTGGATCTTTTAGAGGGTCATCCAATATTTACTCTAAGTGGTCATTCCGGTCCTGTCAACGCTGTCAACTTCTCAGCTGGGGGTGATACCTTTGCCTCTGCAGGAGATGACAAACTGGTAAATATATTACTATAGTAAATAAGATAATAATGTTGAAACAATTTTTTTGTAAATGAATGTGTTGTGTGTGGTATTACATAGAACTGCTGTGTAGTTAGTCTACATTGATATAGAGGAGAATTTAATTTACATAACAGAAGTTTGTCTGAATCATATTTGCACACATGTTAATGTATAATATTTTATTCATGTTTGCAGGTTTTCATATGGAAAACAAACTTCACAGAACTATCAGGTGATTTAAAGGAAAACATTGCAGAGAATGGATCAACTATGCCTAAGTGCAACTCTCAATCTTCCAAACCAACTTCCACATCAAAAGACACGAAAGACAGGAATCAGGTTGCTCATAAAAGATTCTACTTGTAGTACACACAGTAGCACATAGTCAATAGCTAATTGTAATTAATTGTATATATAATTTTATTTTATATGGAACGAAGAAATACATTATATTTTAAATTAATGATAAAATTCTAAAACTCATTACTCTCCCCATTCAGGAAAATTCATTGAGATCCATTTCAAACCAGTATATGGTAGCATTTCAGAAAATAGAATTCAGAGAAAACTGCAATAAATACTCTGCATAAAACATTCCTCTTCATACTAAGTTTGCAATATGAGTCCAAGTAATTAATACAGTTTTCATCATCCACAAAATAGGGCTCAAAAGCTTGGTATCAATGCTATCACACTCATAAGATTCCTGTAACTACATTTGTCCACCTGGATGATGTCAGCCAATGTAACCAATCCCCAAGACTTAATTATTCTGAAGAACCAAAAGCTAACAGTACAATGGTTGAACCAAGATTGTGCAGTCAAACAGAACCTTGTTTACGAGGCTCATATACAATTGTAAATCCAGTTCGAACAAATACACCAAAGAGTTGTGTATGTGTACCAAAAACCACACCAGCTCTGTCGGAATACTCATCTATGGATTGTTCGCTACACAGTGTTGGACATGTAAGTCATATTCCACGAATCCCACCCAGCCCTACTACATACACACTGCCCTCTGTTTTGGACAAGTCCAGAGGGTCCACAGGGACATGTGTAGGTGGAAACGGACAAGATGATGACTTGTTTGGAATGATCAAACTAAAGGAAAATGATGTTTGTTACACTAGTGGCACTATCGAGTGGGTGGGTAGAAAGAGGAGTTTTCCTATAAACAGCGGATTTAAATTAATTAATGATGAATTTGATACACAAGTGAAAAAAATAAAAAAATTGAATACCACTAATACCTGTGATATGCACAGAGATATGGAATGTAATTGTCCTGATGTATTGCCCACTGTTAATGCTATGGTTGACCATCTGAATGCTCTCCATGAAGCTGTAGATCTTGTTGACTTGAGACTCAACACTCTGGAAGATGTTTTGAGCAAGGCAAAAGAAGGAAGTAGATGTGGTCGACTTTAATTTTAACTAATAAATGATAATTTACTTTAGTCTCTTTAATATTATTAATAAACTTGGTAGTTATAGCAAAAATGATTTATTAAAATACTGCAATAGTTACATTCTATACACTTAGCAAAGTAACATCAATTTAAAATAATAAGTATACATGATACAACCATAATAACAATAGAATATTTTTCAAAATTAGTATAAAGTCGACTTTTGGCTCAAGGCATTCTCAGCCTACTAATTTGGAGAGACCTTAATAATTATACCATAGTACAAAGATTGATAGCATCAATTATGCTGGTCTCGTCTTCAGAACCTTTCTATTACTATTTTAAAGTTATCTTACACCAACACAACTATTGTGTGCCAACATAAGTTGTTTTCTTGCCAGTTTTCTTAATAACTTCCAGCAGCTGGTCAGCATGAAGTGTGGATGTGACTGAAACCTTCTGGTCTGGCAAACTTATTGAAACATTGTCCACACCCTGACCCTTTAGCCTGTTGAGTACTCTTTCTACGGCACCTGAGCACCCCTCGCATGTCATTTCTACGTTGAAAACGTGTGTCTGTAATTACAAGTGTAGGACTTTAATATGAACACAGTATTTATCAGCAAAAGTAGACGATACTAGATCATAGGGTTTACTTACCGATGACATTATTACTCTTATTATGTCCTTTAGTATACGTGTGATTTCTTAATTGATTACAAGTAGAGAAAGTTGCAAGATACGAATGATTGTGGATTTACGCTTATCAGTAAATGTCAGTAAGCAAGAAGAAGCACAGTGTGTGACGTTGTCAAAAATTATTCAAGCAAGTTGAATGTACCCTTTCAGTACAGGTAGTTAGCTCAAAATTAACACATATTGCTACAGAATATGATTCAATATTCCTTCAATCTTGCTGTAAGAAATGAAATAAAATGTTTGTTTATAATCTCTGACAAGTAAGACGTCATCTGTGACAGGAACAGACAGATAAGATTGGATCAGGTACAGAGTGTCCAGGGTATGAACATAAGAAACTGAACTAAAATAAATATTATTCTCATTACTTGCTAGCCGCCGAGTGGCGCCGGTTCCCCTAATCTCTGGAACCATTATAAGCTTGACCCAGTGACGACTAAACCGCCTAACAAGAAAACACGGCGAACGATTCCTGCACGAATGCACGGTTGGTGCGCGCTGGGTGGCTCGGCTGTGCGAGTTCAATTCCCGCAAGAGAGCAAATATTTGTAAATGGTCCTACTATACATATCATACAATACTTCTTTTCTTAGAGCTCATTCACACGAGGACGTTTCGTTTTTTTTTGACGAATCGTCTTTTTCTTTTGTCACTATTCGTTTTTTTTTGACAGTTGCTATGCTTTTTAAATGCCCATTTTCACACGCATCACGAATCGTGAAAAATGTCGGACACGTCTTAAATCATGTATTGTCTTTTAAAAAATACGTTCGTAAAAAAACACGAATCGGGATTTCTTTTTGTGACGGATTCGCTGATGCGCTCGCCAGTAATTAAAAAAAAAGAAATCTCAAATCAGTATCCAACTTGAGGTGAAGATGGTCAAAGGTATCTATTGACATTCTAAAATAAGTGTAAAATTTTGAATCATCTCATCGTTCCGCGCCTATTAAAGTATGGAGAGCTCTAAAACTTGGTCTTTGCCTTAAAATTGGATGCACACAGTGTATTCTTTTTATGTTTATTCTCTTTTTAGATCGACGATAATACAAATTAACAAAAATATTAACGTATTCACATCCATCGTGTTCGATAGTTCATCCAAAACTGAACTCTGAATCACGAAACGAATGTGAACTTCAATTCGGATATTTTGCCAAATAGTGATAAAACACGGTTCCGTATGCAATGTGAACGTCCATCCGTCATGACGTATCGTCTTTTATGACCAATCTTCAATGACGGAACCAGTGTGAATGAGCCCTTACTAGATACTCTCCATGATTGGCGTATATCTTCTTGGTGTATACATATACATACTTATGGGACCAGCGAGCGGCGGCAGTGGCAGCATCACGTTTGCGTTGTGTCCTCTTGTGCTCCATAGATCAGGGTCCGTTCGGTTACCGGCTAGATTGCCAGCGTAGACTAAGTAGGTGGCACTGCTAGTTAGTCAGTTACGAACAGTGCGAAAAGTATATTCTCCACGAAACAACGACTGAAAGGCAGTGTATTCTGGAGAGTGTCCATAGAAAAACCACTTAATTTTTAAGTTCTTTCGCGCTATATTCGAAGAAAGAAATGAGTTTATTTTATGATAATAGTTTGCAGTTCAGTTTGACCCTATGAAAAACGTCATGTTCAAGTTTTGCTCGATTTCATAGATAATATAAAAATGTGTAATGATGGCATTGCTTATAATCTGTTGTATTACCGTGGCTGTCATTTCATTGATGGTGGTGCCGTATGTCTCCGAGTTTTATTTTTATTTTTCTTGAAATCATGATAATTTAACCACTAATGAAAACATGTCACTCAGGGAAAATTTAAGTGAACTAGGCTGGTAATTATATTTTTGTAGAAGTCGTTGTTTTAATGGAGAATATTCGAATGTTCACCGTCAAACTAATATCTGATTTTTTCAGGCACCTGAGTGAAGAGGGTCTTGATATTGTTAGTGAAAATGGTCAAATAGAGGATATTGATATCCTTACGAAGAAGGCATTAGACGTGAGTGGTTAGCGCAGCTACATTTTATTATTTGTCAAGGTCTGGTGCTCAATTGGTTCTGGTTGTGTTAATGTTCAATTTTTATTTTCCAGTATGATTTAAGAGATATAGGAGATGCTGCGCTTCCTGAAGACTTTACTAAAGAACCAACTAAGTTAGAGAAGCCTGTGATACTCCAAATACAGAAAATTAGAAATGTGTCAGCACCAAAGGCTAATGAGGAGTCTACCTCTGCTCCTCGAATGCTTAAGTTGACGTTACACGATGGTAAATCAACATGTACAGGCCTAGAAACAAGTCCTATCTCCAGTTTAAGTATTAACACTCCACCAGGCACAAAGGTGATGTTGAATAATGAAGGCCTTGAGGTCTGTCACGGTGTGGTGTGGTTGGTTCCTGATGTCATAACAGTGCTGGGTGGGAAAGTCACTCATATGATTGAAAAATGGGAACTAAATAGGAGTCTTGCTAAGCATACTAGAGGTGAGTTGGTTCTGCTAATTTCAGAATAATTCCTGAAAAATGAGAAAGATTTAATTTAACTTCCTGCTTCCCACCACATAATACACAAATATTTATTTAAAATAATATTTTTTAATGTTATCAGGTAGTTTAGTATTGATAAACCATACTGTTTGTATAATACTTTAAATGTATTGTTTAGATGTAAATATATTTGCCTGCATAAATTTATTATGGAAACTGTTGCACTGTAATTTTTTAAATATATTTCAATTGATGAAAAAATTATCCCACATAAACATAGACAATATTGTATTTTATAGATACATTTTCATATTTTAATATGGCGATCTGAACAGGATTGATTTCATCATTTTGTTGGAATATTACTTGATTTATGAACATGGATTTAGGGATCTTCCATGCATTGATGTGAATACAGTACATAAATCCATAATATAAACATAACATTATGTCTATATTCCCTCATGGGTTTGTGTTGGGCAATGCACTGTACAAATAGGCCTCTTATATAAAAATAATGAAAATTGAAATTTAAAAATTATTTCTTTAGAATAGACTTAGGGTCAGAAGTTACAGCAAACAAAACAACCACTGTTTACCACTCGCCAAATGTTTAAGCAGAGTCTGAAAACATTAACATTATTTTTTAGGGGGCCCCGGTGTGGATGGAGGTCCTCCCCCATGGATACCGTTTGGTCAGAGACTAGAAGCTCTAACACAGGACAAGCAGTTCAAGAGTTTAACAGAAGCTGCCAAGAAGAGTTTAACAGAAGCTGCCAAGCAAGATAATGCGGAGTTCGAAGCTCAGAGAAAAGGTGCAATCGCTGAAGCGCAGAAACTGTCTTCTGGTGTTAAAAAAGTAATATTATTTTTATGACTATTTTCTTATAATTAGCTAAAAAACGATTTATAATTAGCTAAAAATTTCATAAACTAACTACCTACTAAACCCCCCCCCCCCCCCCCTACTTTTCCTTCAGTGTAATGCTGGTTTTACCAATTACATAGTAAGACCAGCCAGCAGCCTAATTGTGTAATAAGCTGGCATTCGCTTTCATATTAACAATACAATGAAATACTTTGATGAATACATGATCTAGTTCTTGCAAGAGGTTTTGCAATGTTTATATTTTTGTGAATTGTTATTATCCTAAAGTCAAGTAGTTTATTAATATTTCTGATGGATTGTTACAAAGTCTTGAGTTATGCAACTATGGTATTGAATTAGGAGTGGTTTGAATCTAACTATAACCGACATGCTATGGTTATTCTAATAATGTCAAGAGGTTTCTTATCTATTTTTAATGACTAGTTTTGCTCAAGCTTTACAGTAAGTTTCTCAATCAAAAGCTCAACTACTCTATATTTTTATATATAAATAATTCAGTTTCTAATATCTGTTTATATTTTGCATTTTAGGTGTTTGGCGGTGGCACTAAACCTCTTTTGGATGCAAATGTACAGAAGATAGTTGATGCTGGTTTCTCAGAAGAGCAAGCTGAAAATGCTCTCAAATATACTAAGAATAATGTTGATAGGGCTCTTAAGATTCTCCAGAAGAGAGACAACTCAGAGAGTAGAAGTAAAGAGAAGCAGCAGAAAGAACCAGAACCACCCAAACGAAAGGGACGGAACAAGGAAGTGATTGATGAGGACATACAAGTGAAACCATCAGGAAAAGTGTCCTTATTTGACTTCTTAGAAGATAAGCTGCCTAACGTACCTGATAAGGATAAGAGCACCCGCCAGAACAGCTCCTCGCAAGAGGACAGAAATGATCGGAATAATTATAGGGAGAGGAATAGTGGCAGAAATAACCCCCGTAATCAAGGAACTAGATTTGATGGTGCCAATAGACAAAGATCTGACACTAGAGGACATTATTCTCATGATAATAATCATTCACATAGAGATGATAGAAAATATCAAACACAGAGTGAAAAGCCACCAAGGTTTCAGAGGAAGTTAGAAGAGAAAAACAAGCAACAACAACAGTTCCAACATCAACAGCAGAGCCAGAATCAGTTCCAAGCTAACACCAATAACTTGAACATGCATTACAACAATTCATATCACACTCTGCCGCCGCCACCACAGAGCCACTTTAATGATAAGAATATGAGGATGGACAGGAATTATAACAATGAGAATAAAATGCAAATGCAGCAGCAACAGCAGCAGAATTACCGCAACGCTGCGAGTGCGATGGAGACCTTAGTGGACGCTACGGCGAACATGAACTTATTGGCGACGCAACGGGCTGTGGAGGAGCTACAACAGCCGCGGAACTACCCGCCACTAGACCAGGTGTACGCCAAGCAAGCCTACCTCGCCGCGCAGGGCATGCCGGACATACCGCCCTTCAGGAGGGGCAGCGACTTGCAGAAGTACCAGGAGCAGTCGTACCAGCGGCGGCAGCAGCCGAACGGTTACGTGGAGCCGCGGCAGAGTAACTTGTACGGCAGTGTGGCCAGCTACATGGGCAATGCAGCGGCTGCAGCGGCTGCGGCGGCCAGCGGGTACGCCGGCAGGCAGTACGGGTACGGCGCGCGGCCCCAGGAGTACGCCAACGTGCGCGGGGCGCCCTTCCTCGCCAACTCGCTGCTGGGCTTCCAGAACGCGGCCGTGAACGAGCAGGCGCGCGCCATGCTGGGCGTCGCTGACATCAACTGGAAGGTTGGCGACCGCTGCCTCGCACTTTACTGGGAGGATAATAATGTAAGTTGACATGTCTGTTTAGGTGCGCGGCTAAAATCGGAACTAACGCCGCCATCTTGATTTTTCAATACATTTTATAAATGCTTGAAACCCACAGCGCCTCCCTTGTCAACTTCATTCGAGAGCCAAGAGATCCTATAATAATTGATCTTTGAGAATATAACACTGAAGATGGCATAAAAATATTCTGGAAAAAAAGTCTGTCAGTGTAGGCGGGGCATACGGTAGCTACTCTCGTCTGCAATGAAAAGTCCGCACCATCGTTTTTAGGGTTCCGTAGTCAACGAGGAACCCTGATAGTTTCGCCGTGTCCGTCTGTCCGTCCGTCCACAGTTTAGCTCAGAGACTCTTAGTACTAGAAAGCTATAATTTGGCATGGATATCATCACTACATAGTATAAAACAAAGTCGCTTCCCTGTCTGTCTGTCCCTATATATCTTTAAAACTACGCAACGGATTTTGATGCGTTTTATTTTAATAGATAGTGATTCAAGAGGAAGGTTTATATGTATAATACATGCATAATATAGTAGAGAAACACTGATAATTTTAGAGGTTTCTAATGTGATGTCGTAAATAAACCCATTTTTTTTGCGCTTACATTGCAAACGCTGGCTGAACCCTACGAGATAGATCAAAATAATGTACTATAGTATTGTACACCTTAAAAAGGTCTACAAAAAAGTCCGAGATGGTGTATGTCTATCTCTAAGGGATAACCCACAAAAAACATTTTTTACCCTATACTTTTTACGAGAAATAATGGCTCTAAAATGATCAGTGTTTCTCTACTATATCATGCAATTATTATACATATAAACCTTCTTGAATCACTCTATCTATTAAAAAAACCGCATCAAAAAAACCGCATCAAAATCAGTTTCGTTGTTTTAAAGATCTAAGCATACATAGGGACAGACAGACAGCGGGAAGCGACTTAGTTTTATACTATGTATTGATCAGCATTGCACCCGTGCGAAGCCGGGGCGGGTCGCTAGTACATATTAATCACGCCGACAAAGTGGTAAAATGAGATCATGAAAACATTTTTTTTAAGGTACGGCTTGTACACGTAAAGTGGGGATGTTTTTTTTTTCTCGTCTCCCCCATGGTGTGGATACTCCACGTCGGATAGGTCTTTTCTCCCGTTGGATAGGTCTTTCAAAAATATTGCGGGTTTGTGAAAACAATTTTTCGATTCAGGGATCCGTTTGTGAAATATTTAAGTACTAATTTTGTTAGAGTCTGAAGTTAAAAGGAAAACTATCACAGCTAAGTAGGCTTTACAAGTTTACGAGTAATAGTCACAGTAAATATACAGTAAAACATCTTCATACAAACGTGCCGCTCTCGGTTTGAATGTGTGCGTGCGCGCCGCGCGCCATGTCGGCACGCGATTTCACGCACACGCTAACATAATATATGGGGGAATAAGGTGGCGGCAGTGCGGGCTGTGCAGCGCGACTGTGAGCACGCGCGTACGCTACATGACCGCTTGCGTTCGTCAACACTCGCCGGCGGCGGCCACTTACTCGTAAATTACGAGTATCATGACTTCAAAAAGGCGAAAAAAATATTGTAGTGTTTTCGGGTGCCTCAATAATGATTTCGCAAACCCGGACTTATCATTCTTCATACTTCCTACTCAGCCAGAAATGTAAGTACCTACTTATACTTAAATATTATTAGAAAATGTGGTATTGTATTGTTTATTTCAGTTTATTTGCTTTATTAATAGCGTAGCCGAGTCGCATTTTTCTGAATACTATGTTTAGAGCTAAAGTTTATTTTAAGAAGTCTAGTTTTACTATAAAACAGAGGATTGAGTACGAAACATCGTTTAGGTAAACGTATTTGTCGCGTAGGTATAGTTGTAATAAGGGCAATTTCACAATAATTAATATTGCAAATTAATTACTTTTGAAATTATTATTTTTTCTATTGTCTGATGTGTTGTTCAATCCAAATATGGTTCCGGTAGTCTGACGATCGACTTATTTAGTCGAATACTTGTGTGTACATCGACTTATTAAGTCGATGCGCGTATCGTCGTCTAAAATGTAAACAAATTTCGTCAAAAATAATTCTATCCCGTTTATACTTGAGCATAGTGTATCCCGTTTATACTTGAGCTTGTTCGAAAATATTAACTAAAAGTAAAAGTGACATCCCTGGGTATCAACGCAAGAGTAGGCTAATAACTCGGCGGGCGGCCTTAGATAACCTACTGTATATTTATTTACTGTGTAATAGTCGACCAAATGACATTTGCAGTTGCAATGTCGCCGATCTGCACGGAAGCCAGTTACACCTCCGCGACCAGCCCGCTATTTGGTTGCGGTGCCGCGTTTGTTTCGCACGTGTCTGTGGCAGTCGTCAAGATTATAAAGCGAAACATCAATTTTTTTGTTAAATTGGTGGTAATTTTTACGAAAAACTCTAAATGGTCCAAATTAGACCTATATGTATTTACTAAATCGAAAGTGACAACTTTTTGCTCCGATTGTTACAATTCGACTGACTCTTGATGTCCGCTACTCGAATCGCGACATAATGTAGTAATGTTTCTTAGCGGAATTCGGTAAGCGGTTTCCCATAATTATTTTCACGGTGGAGGTGTGCTAAGGACTCTATTGCATATACATTTTGCTGTATTGACGTTTATAAAACATCACTACATAGTATAAAACAAAGTCGCTTCCCTGTCTGTCTGTCCCTATATATGCTTAGATCTTTAAAACTACGCAACTGATTTTGATGCGGTTTCTTTTAATAGATAGAGTGATTCAAGAGAAAGGTTTATAAGTATAATACATGCATAACATAGTAGAGAAACACTGATAATTTTAGAGGTTTCTAATGTGATGTTGTAAATAAACACATTTTTTTGCGCTTACATTGTCAACGCTGGCTGAACCATTCGAGATAGATCAAAATAATGTACTACAATATTGTACACCTTAAAAAGGTCTACAAAAAAGCCCGCGATAGTATATGTCTATCTCTTAGGGATCACCCACAATAACCATTTTTATCCTTAACTTTTTACGAGAAATAATGGCTCTAAAATTATCAGTCTTTCTCTACTGTATTATGCATGTGTTATAGATATAAACCTTCCTCTTGAATTACTCTATCTATTAAAGAAAACCGCATCAAAATCCGTTGCGCAGTTTCAAAAATCTAAGCATGCATAGGGACAGACAGACAGCGGAAAGCGACTGTGTTTTACACTAAGTAGTGATCAGCATTGCACCCGTGCGAAGCCGGGGCGGGCCGCTAGTAAAAAATAAAAACAAGCATAGCGAGAAAAATTAAAATGTTGTTATGTGGTTAGGATTTTGAATAACAATAAAAATAGGACTGAATATAAAAAAAAAAAAACGAAATATGGAAAGGTTAGGTTAGGTTTAGTCCTTATGTGAGTTTGAAGTATTTGAACATTTTTTACAGGATTTAACAGCACAGCTAGGCATTTACACGGAGTTCCGCGCGCGTGCGTTAGAATCGATGAGAAAATTAGTCTTTATGAACATAAAACGTTCGTAAAGGATCCCTGAAACGATAAATTGAAATCGATTGCTATTGTAGTAATATTGTCAATCGCTTCAATTGCATTTTGGTAGACGATCAATTTGCGCATCAATGTGTATAAATCATGTAAATATTGACAATATTGTAATTGATTGTTTAGGGGACCCTTAAGAGTTCTTAGTGTTATATTCTCTATGGTCATGTGGTGGTATAGAATTCTGACATGAAATGCATTGTAATAAACTAACATGACAGGTTTTGGATATATTTTCTTTACAAGCAACGCTCATTATATTTACAACAAGAGATGGCTGCCAGTCAATTTCAATATACCACTTTAGTCTCCTAAGCAAGTTTTCCTCACAACCAAATCTTATAATTTCAGTTCTACGAGGCCGAGATCACGGGCATATCGGCTAACACTGTAGTTGTCAAGTTCTGTGCC